>OX155896.1:36866832-37429332 GCA_944588485.1 Phosphuga atrata | reverse complement strand
TGTTAAAGCACTTTTTATCCTTCTAACTTAAATTGATCATAATAACTTTTCCTAATAATAAGGATCTAAATTATTTCAAAAGACAATCTAATTAGCTCCATACTCAAACGAAAATCCGCCTGCGCACACTAACATAATTATATAGGTGTGATTTTATAGTGGTCCTATTTGGCCTAATGTTTAAAAATTCGCCATTATCGAGTCACATGTAAAAAGAATTCATAACATTTCACCAGAAGATTAATACGTAATAATCAAAACCTGTAAAAAGAAAGCGATATTTAATATGGTTTAAATGACTTCTCGGATTTTTTTTCATCAAAATGTTGAAGAAAATTCTATCATCAATAGAACAGTTACAGGTTTACTAGTAAATGCGCTGGTTAAAATTGGCAAGTTCGACACCCTAGGTTAGGGCTAGGCAAGCCGCGGTTGGCGAGCCGCATGCGGCTCTTTTATTTAAGTTGAGTGGCTCTTCAACCTGCCCAAAGTAAATATTCTAATACATATTTGAGATTTGTTTTGGTAGTCCTAAAAAGACTCAGTAATTGTTATAGAGCTCCGGAAAGGTTGAATATATTTATATATTCAAGCCGTGTTCCGACTGTATTAAGTTTGTATGATTATCTATAACGTAGTATGGTTTTACCAATTCTTTTCAATCATTTAAATCTATAACCTGCTAAGTTCATGTCTCTCTCACGAACTGTCAAATTAAAGATACATAATTTACTCTTTGCTGACGAACTTAAGATCTTCTCTGTCATGAACCCTGATGACTATGATCTTTTGCAAACTAGTCTAAACACCTTAGGCGAATGGTGTGAAGTTAACAAGTCGGACCTTAATCTTAGCAAGTGTAAAGTTGTTACCTTTTCTAGACTCCAGCAACCGATTGAGTGCAGGTATTCTTTATCTAACGTCTAACGTCTTGATCGCTGTGAGTCAGTCAAAGATCTGGGGATTATTTTCGATTGTCAGCTTTCGTTTGTCCAACAGATACTGTCTTCAGTCAAGAAGGCTGCAAGGGCTCTTGGATTCATAATCCGTAATTCTCGCAATTTTAATAATAACTTGTCTCTGAGATCTGTGCTTTACTACAGCTTTTTGAGATCCGTTTTGGAGTATCATTTGGGACCCTCACTTTAAAAAGCACATTACTGCTCTGGAAGTTATTCAGAGGAAATTTCTCAAACTCCTCTGGTTTAAAACGTTCGGCGGTCCTCCGGCGCTTCACGTCGATCACCCTTTACTGCTGGCTGATCTTGGGTTTGAATCAATTAAATTTCGTAGAATTCTGGCTGGTCAGGTCTTTATATTTCTAGTAAACTTTCTAGTGCCAAGAGCTGCTAGTCGTCAGTCTGCCTCTTTCTATATTCATACATCGGATGGTCCTATTTCCTTGAACCCACCTCTCAATAGATTATGTGTTAAAAGTGTTGTATTAAAGCAAGTGTTGTTAATTGCCTGACGAATTGTCCTACTCTTCCCGACCATGCCTAAGTGTCGGTTTGATCTTTAAGCATACCTAAGCGCATTGATTGTGTATTTTATTTTCTTCTTTATTATTTTGTATTATATTTTTGTTTTATTTCTGGCTGATTATGCTGTTTTTTTATGTTATGATAATGTGTCTTTTCTTCTTTTTTTTAATTAATTCTCTGTAATTGGTTCACACTGTTGGGCAATGATCAAATGAATAAATTAATAAAATAAAGATCTCTAACCTCTAATCACCATATGAGTTTCAGGTGAGGTTTACAAATTGTTATTAATCAAAGCAAAGCTGCACTCTCTCTCTCTCTCTCTTAGTTCCTGTTTCCCGCAGTTGGGCATAGGGCTTCTACCAATTGTCGCCATCTGACTCTATTTCGAGCCACGAACTTCAACTCATTCCACGATATGCCGGTGGAGGTGATTTCGGCTTCAATTGTGCGTCGCCATGTTGTTTTTGGCCTTCCTCTCTTTTGCTTACTGCCTTGGGGATGCCAGTCCAATGCTTGTTTTGCAATGTTTTGTGGATTGCGCCGTAGGGTGTGTCTAATCCAGTTCCACTTTCTTCTCTTTATTTCAACGTCTACTGGAAGTTGGTTTGTAGAACGAAGCAGATCGTGGTTCGATATCACTTCAGGCCATCGGATTCTAAGGATACGTCTCAAACAGCGGTTTGAGAAAACATGCAGTTTGTTTGTGCTGCTTTTAGTTACTTTCCACGTCTACTTTCTGCGAGCACTTCAATGCTGCACTGATGAGAGTAAAATTTTGAAACGCGTCTGCAGATGGCTACTTACTTAAGCTATCGGATAGACATGATCTTAAAAACAATGATATTTTTATGGAAAGGTGGACTGAAAGCTATTAAATATCTGACAAATTTCACATGAGATTTTTTTTGTAGTTCTAAAAAGACTCAGTAATTGTTATAGAGCTCCGGAAAGGTTGAATATATTTATATATTCAGGCTGTGTTCCGACTGTATTAAGTTTATAAGTATATTTTAAGTTTATAGAAACAACTTATTAACTAATCAACTTATTTTCATTAAAAGTAAAGATTCTGCTAAATTTGATTACCAATTTATTGATTACCAATTGATGTTCAAGACAATTCAGGATTCATTCAAAATGACATGATGATGAATTTTATATCACAGCAGTTTTCTGATTTAGAATCCTCGCGTGTATTTTCTTTAGCGTGCGATGAGTTGTGTAATGCATAAAGTGACCACATTTTCATTGAGAAAAAGCGGGACAAATGGGTTGAAATGATAATTATAATTTAGTTCACCAATAATTAAAAAAATCAATGTATTTTATCTACTCACACACCAAAATGATCACATTCATACATTATTGTATGAGAAGAATGCCGTTATTATAATCGTCTGTAAAACTATCCAAATCGTGTGTAAAAGTCCAAGGTAAATCAAATGGAGTTTCATTAATAAATTAAATTTTATTTTCTGACATACACGTATATTAATAATGAATTAATTTTTCTTATTTTGAATCAAGAAATCTCGGGCTCTCAATCTTGATATATCTGACTCTAATATAATTTAATCTAACCATAACCTAATCTAGATTAAAACTACTCATTGCGATTAAACCACTCGACTTCGGCTCGTTCTTTAAACTTCGCAACTCATGCACAAAAGCCCTTATTCACACACTTGTATACAAAAATTACATAAACTACTAAATATACAAAAATTTATTTATTATGAATTATTAAACGACCGGATTTTCTGAAAAAAGTCAGAATTTTTTATAATATCTGCTTGGAATATCATAAAGAATGGATAGTTCAATTCGAGGATATTAAAAAAATTCATTGGGTGACATTAAAAAAGGAGATTTTATGGGAATATGTGGAAAAATCTTATTTTATATATTACAGTACATTTAAAATAAGAAATGCAAATATTTTCTAAAAAGTGGGACATTTTTAAAAATCGGCGGGACGCGGGACTGCCAAAATCGGAATGTGGTCACTTTAGTAATGCACCATCTCATACCGATGAATATCTTACTATGATTCAAGTCAAAGAGAAACCCATGGTGAAGACTTTTATTCCTCAAAATCAGAATCTTTGATCAAATAATATCAATTTGCTGAAAATACCAACGAAATAAATTTTAACCCGTTCCAAAAGTTACTGTAGGAGGCTCAATTTAAACTTCAATTAATAGATTTAAAATCAGAGGTGTGGTCTTCAAAATTTTCATTATTACAAACAGAACGTAGAAAACATGAGAAAAAAAAGTTGGCTGTAAATGGATTAAACTTACAAAATTATTAAAGGAAGATCACCTTAAATTTGCCTTCATTAAAGTTACAAACAGCTTAAGCTGGTTAAATTTGGACTCTTGACAATGTTCGGATACACATGATTTTTAATCAGCAGATTTTTAACAACGTGAATATCCGATAAAGTAAAATAAAAGCTCAGCTGAACGACTATAGCCTTAAAAGTTGTTTAAAACTAAAGACCTCAAATTACGAACTTGGTCAAAACAATACTGTGAATTCGCTCACAAAAATATTATCAATGTTTCTGGTTGTTTTTATTAAATTGCTTGCCTGGATTTTTTTTAAATCATTAAATATCATTTAAATATATAAATTTTGTTAATAGAAATGATCTATAGCTCTTTTTATTCTAACGTCCCTGCGGCTCTTCTGTAAGATTTGCTAATTTTTTTTTAAGAAAATGGCTCTTTACTTAAAACCAGTTGCCGACCCCAGCCCTAGGTCATACTATTCCAATATGATTTTAACACTATACAGACAGCGAATATCAAACAATAACATCGCCAAAAGCCGGGCCCTTTTTTTGAGAATTTAATAAAAGTTTGTTTATAACAATTATTATAGTCAAAACTACAAAATAAGAAAAATATAAAAGAATTTTTAAAAGGAAAATTGGAAAAGTTGCAACTTTTTCCGGTTCAAAATATTGCTTTTTTTTTCAAAATTTAAATCTAAAATCCGACCATCAAGAGTTCCCAAACACGAATTTCCTTACTAGTTTCGCGATTCGTCGTGCAAAACTCCTGGGAAACGCGACATATCTCGGAAAATTCATTTCGGAAAGTACCGCAAGGCTCGTTCCAAGATACTAGCTGTAGTTTTACAAAAAAGGAATTGAGAATTTTCCAATTTCTTCTGTTTCCCATCGTCCAATCAGCCTTTTTTTTCCGAAAATCGAGGGGAAATTGTTCCAAAAACTTTTTCACTTTCCCGAGGTGAGGTCTATAATATTTCTGAAAATCTTGTAAAAACTTGATTTTCCTTAGTTTGATGCAAACAAAATCAAGGCAAAACTTCAAATTTTCCAATAACTGCCCCAATGTTCCCCATAGTCTGATCCAAACTGTAAGTATAGATTTTTCCGAAAATCTCCAAACGTCTCGAAAATTTTCAAAACCCCAGGAAACCAAAACCGATTTTCAGCTTTCTTCCGGTAAAGATTTTAAATTAAAAAAAACGTACTACAGTCCATTTTTATAAGAATGCAGTACAGGGAAGATAGGGCTTATATGACCTTATTCTCTGATTGGCTTAAATCGAGGAGAAGTTCACACCGACGATATTTACTTCTCTATCTCAACCTCATTTCTCTCTATCTTTTCACATACATTTGCAGCTGTTAGTTGTCAATGGCAGCCATGTCAATTTACAATTTTCATCTAATCTGTTTGTATCATTTTAATTTTTTGCGTTTTTCCATTTATTTGTTTGTGTTTTATTACTATTGTTGCCATTTGGAGTATTTAATCAATAATAATAATAATATATTCAATCAAACCATTAATTAATTACCAATTTTATATTCAAGTAACTATATTTGAATTTAGCGCCAAATTTTTTAACTAGATTGAACATTTGTCATAGTGTAAATCAGGTTTCTAGTTACTGCATTCTTAAAAAAATGGACTATAGTAGGTCAACGGTTCCCTATACTTTATAAATTGTCGTATTGACAACTACGTCGTGGGCTTCAAAATTTTAAATTAAAAAATGTGTTAACAAAGATTTGACATTTAATTTCATGCATATTGGAAAATCTGTAGCTAGGTAAACCACTAGAGCTAAAAAATGTAGACAGGCATTTGTTGTATCCTACAGGTACAACTGTAACAAGAGAGAAAGGAAAGCTCCGATATTTCTGTTGAAATTCATTCCTGCTGTTAAACATGATTAGGTATTATAAAAAATTAAGAACAAATCTTCATCATGTTACCTCAAATACAGTTGATAAAACATTTATTTTCTGAATAATCAATTTAAACACACTAATAATGATATTAATAATTATTATAACAGTTTCTGTGTAGTTATTATCCACTGACAAATTTTTGACGCAGTTGAATTCCGGTCCAATAATAACAGCTGCGTGAAGATAGCCCACAGAATTGAAAAAATAAAAAATTAAAATGGGATATGTTTGATCAAGATTTGATCATGATTGACCACCAATTTGCTTTCTTTGCCCACATTCCATTCAGAAGATATACGAAAATTATTGGGGGCCTAGCGCCTAGCCCACCAGGATTCATTCTTTCTTTGCCATGTTGCCCATCATGTTACCCAACTTTGTTTTGCCATGTTTGCCCATCATTTTTTTCTATTAATTTTTTTTTAGCAGCCGCAAAATAGATTGTTTTATCAATCGGTTTTTTTTTTCTCTTTTATTGCTTTTTTTTGTTTAATGATGAAGAAATTGAATTAACCATGTTTGCCCAACATTTATTTTTTTCCCAAACATCTAAACTATTTTATATTGCCTGCAAATAAAAAATTATTTTGCCTGCATAAGGGTTGAAAAATTGATGAATTCTTGGGTATTAATAATAAAAATAAATGGGCAATAATAAAAATAAATGGGCAATGCTCGGAAAGTAAGCGAAATATGTGAAAATAGTTTTTATAAAAACTTTTGTAACTTTTATAAAATAGTTTTTATAAAATGACAGACAAGACTGGACAGACAAGACTTAAGTGGTTTTGGACAAGCTATCACTAAACCCCCTATTCCACTTTGGCTTTTAGTTTACGTCACCCAGGTATTGCATATTTTGCATTCATTCAGGATAGGCAGCCCGGTAACCTCTCTAGTTGTCGCCTCCCCGACCAGGATTTGATCCCGGGTCTCTCCCGGGTCCCGATTGAAAGGCGGGTTATGCTGTTAACTACACCAGTGGTGCGCAAACCGTGGGTCGCGACCCCTCGGGGGGTCGCGAGGGAAATTTTGGGGGTCGCCTAATTCAAAGATATTTATTTACCAGTAAAATAGTGAAATTAAATTATATTTTTTATAAAAATAGATCTATATTTTTTACGAAAACAATTTCTGTTTTAATACCTAACCAGAGCCGTGTATTACCACGGCTCTGGTTAGGTATTAAAACAGTATATTAAAACAGTATCTTATTAGGTATTTATGGCGTTCTTGGGAAATATTTAAAGTAGACATTTATAAAATAAATTAACGAAATCTACTTATGTCATTTTGGAATCAATTTTATTACGAGTAAATTCTGAATCACAAATTAAAATTTATGAAAAACCTACAATTATTATTATAAAATATTTTACAACCGCGTTCGTAAACCTGATGTGATGGCAATAATTTTTTTATTACTCATGCGCGAAAAGTACTTCTTGACGCAAAAACCTTTCCACATAACCTCGGTAACGCAAGCAAATATTCAATATCGCTAGGTTACATTAAAAAAAACACATAAATAAATAAAATAAACACAATCAAGACCTCAATATTATAAAAGTAACGTGAAAGTGTCACACATTTTTTTCATTACCAAATAATAATAGAAATTAAAGAAAACGTTTAAAAATGAGAGTAATTTCTGTCGTGATACCGCAGACTGAGTAGAGTTCTTATGACGAATCCACACTACCGGAAACAACTGAAAAAGCAAATTCTTCATTTTTTGTCCCATTTTTTTGGATCCTGGATCCCAACTAAGATACATCCCCTCGCATGAGTAATAAAAAATATTGTTTGTAACACGGACGGTAGTGCCAATTGCCATCCCGAGCGAATGTGCTCACTCATTTCGTTCATGCGCCCCATTTTGCTCTCGCGTCAAATTGACAATTTACCGCCCTAGTTACAAAATATTCTATTTTCTAAGTATCGTAGCAGGCAGTACTGGTATAAAGGTCTCCGCACACCAATGCGTCAGTGCGTTGCGGTTCGTTGTCATTCGTGAGAGCAATGAGTTAAATGGATTGTGTATTTAGTTAATTTTCCTAATTTTTTTCATAAGGAAATCTTTAAGTTATTTCGATCGAATATCTTGTATCTATTTGTGTCTTTGTATTACGTTATTGTTCCAAATTGTATTTTATAATGTTTTTTTTATAATGAACATTATTTTAGTGATAGTAGTAAGCTGTACTGATGAGAGATAAATCTCGAAACCCGTCTACAGTTGGCTATCTACTTAAGGTGTCGGAAAGACATGATCTTAAAAAACAATGTTATGTTTCTGGTTTTTGTTGAGTACCACTAAGGTGGACTGAAAGCTATAAAATAACTGACAAATTTCACATAAGATTTGTTTTTGGTAGTCCTAAAAGGACCCATTACTATTATAGAGCTCCGGAAAGGTTGAATATATTTATATATTCAGGCTGTGTTCCGACTTTATTTAGTTTACATCAAATTTTAATATCTAAATACAAATATATCGCTTCATACTAATACTAGACTTTAGTAATATCTACGCGTATATGCGAATTCATTATCTGAAGATTTATGGTGTCAAAACTTTTATAGCTTTTTTATGATGGTGTCTAAGTTTGCTGCGCTATTTAAAAAAGGCTGTATTTAATCAATGACGTCACCATAACTACTTTAAAAACATCCTCTAAACGCAAATCCCAGAAAAAATTACTTTATCTACGTTAACGATTAAAAAATGTCTACTGTCGAACCAGGGGTCGCGACAAAATTTTTGCCCACCACTGAACTACACTACCGAGGAGGACAGACAAACAAGACTAGACATACAAGACTAGACAGGCAAGACTGGATAGGCAAGACTAGAAATACAAGACTAGACAGACAAGACTAGACAGGCAAGACTAGACAGACAAGACTAGACAGACAAGACTAGACAGACAAGACTAGACAGACAAGACTAGACAGACAAGACTAGACAGACAAGACTAGACAGACAAGACTAGACAGACAAGACTAGACAGACAAGACTAGACACACAAGACTAGACAGACAAGACTAGACAGACAAGGCTAGACAGACAAGACTAGACAGACAAGACTAGACAGACAAGACTACACAGACAAGACTAGACAGACAAGACTAGACAGACAAGACTAGACGGACAAGACTAGACAGACAAGACTAGACAGACAAGACTAGACAGACAAGACTAGACAGACAAGACTAGACAGACAAGACTAGACAGACAAGACTAGACAGACATGACTAGACAGACAAGACTAGACAGACAAGACTAGACAGACAAGACTAGACAGACAAGACTAGACAGACAAGACTAGACAGACAAGACTAGACAGACAAGACTAGACAGACAAGACTAGACAGACAAGACTAGACAGACAAGACTAGACAGACACGACTAGACAGACAAGACTAGACAGACAAGACTAGACAGACAAGACTAGACAGACAAGACTAGACAGACAAGACTAGACAGACAAGACTAGACAGACAAGACTAGACAGACAAGACTAGACAGACAAGACTAGACAGACAAGACTAGACAGACAAGACTAGACAGACAAGACTAGACAGACAAGACTAGACAGACAAGACTAGACAGACAAGACTAGACAGACAAGACTAGACAGACAAGACTAGACAGACAAGACTAGACAGACAAGACTAGACAGACAAGACTAGACAGACACGACTAGACAGACAAGACTAGACAGACAAGACTAGACAGACAAGACTAGACAGACAAGACTAGACAGACAAGACTAGACAGACAAGACTAGACAGACAAGACTAGACAGACAAGACTAGACAGACAAGACTAGACAGACAAGACTAGACAGACAAGACTAGACTTTATAATGTTTTTTTTATAATGAACATTATTTTAGTGATAGTAGTAAGCTGTACTGATGAGAGATAAATCTCGAAACCCGTCTACAGTTGGCTATCTACTTAAGGTGTCGGAAAGACATGATCTTAAAAAACAATGTTATGTTTCTGGTTTTTGTTGAGTACCACTAAGGTGGACTGAAAGCTATAAAATAACTGACAAATTTCACATAAGATTTGTTTTTGGTAGTCCTAAAAGGACCCATTACTATTATAGAGCTCCGGAAAGGTTGAATATATTTATATATTCAGGCTGTGTTCCGACTTTATTTAGTTTACATCAAATTTTAATATCTAAATACAAATATATCGCTTCATACTAATACTAGACTTTAGTAATATCTACGCGTATATGCGAATTCATTATCTGAAGATTTATGGTGTCAAAACTTTTATAGCTTTTTTATGATGGTGTCTAAGTTTGCTGCGCTATTTAAAAAAGGCTGTATTTAATCAATGACGTCACCATAACTACTTTAAAAACATCCTCTAAACGCAAATCCCAGAAAAAATTACTTTATCTACGTTAACGATTAAAAAATGTCTACTGTCGAACCAGGGGTCGCGACAAAATTTTTGCCCACCACTGAACTACACTACCGAGGAGGACAGACAAACAAGACTAGACATACAAGACTAGACAGGCAAGACTGGATAGGCAAGACTAGAAATACAAGACTAGACAGACAAGACTAGACAGGCAAGACTAGACAGACAAGACTAGACAGACAAGACTAGACAGACAAGACTAGACAGACAAGACTAGACAGACAAGACTAGACAGACAAGACTAGACAGACAAGACTAGACAGACAAGACTAGACAGACAAGACTAGACACACAAGACTAGACAGACAAGACTAGACAGACAAGGCTAGACAGACAAGACTAGACAGACAAGACTAGACAGACAAGACTACACAGACAAGACTAGACAGACAAGACTAGACAGACAAGACTAGACGGACAAGACTAGACAGACAAGACTAGACAGACAAGACTAGACAGACAAGACTAGACAGACAAGACTAGACAGACAAGACTAGACAGACAAGACTAGACAGACATGACTAGACAGACAAGACTAGACAGACAAGACTAGACAGACAAGACTAGACAGACAAGACTAGACAGACAAGACTAGACAGACAAGACTAGACAGACAAGACTAGACAGACAAGACTAGACAGACAAGACTAGACAGACAAGACTAGACAGACACGACTAGACAGACAAGACTAGACAGACAAGACTAGACAGACAAGACTAGACAGACAAGACTAGACAGACAAGACTAGACAGACAAGACTAGACAGACAAGACTAGACAGACAAGACTAGACAGACAAGACTAGACAGACAAGACTAGACAGACAAGACTAGACAGACAAGACTAGACAGACAAGACTAGACAGACAAGACTAGACAGACAAGACTAGACAGACAAGACTAGACAGACAAGACTAGACAGACAAGACTAGACAGACAAGACTAGACAGACAAGACTAGACAGACACGACTAGACAGACAAGACTAGACAGACAAGACTAGACAGACAAGACTAGACAGACAAGACTAGACAGACAAGACTAGACAGACAAGACTAGACAGACAAGACTAGACAGACAAGACTAGACAGACAAGACTAGACAGACAAGACTAGACAGACAAGACTAGACAGACAAGACTAGACAGACAAGACTAGACAGACAAGACTAGGCAGACAAGACTAGACAGACAAGACTAGACAGACAAGACTAGACAGACAAGACTAGACAGACAAGACTAGACAGACAAGACTAGACAGACAAGACTAGACAGACGAGACTAGACAGACAAGACTAGACAGACAAGACTAGACAGACAAGACTAGACAGACAAGACTAGACAGACAAGACAAGACAGACAAGACTAGACAGACAAGACTAGACAGACAAGACTAGACAGACAAGACTAGACAGACAAGACTAGACAGACAAGACTAGACAGACAAGACTAGACAGACAAGACTAGACTGACAAGACTAGACAGACAAGACTAGACAGACAAGACTAGACAGACAAGACTAGACAGACAAGACTAGACAGACAAGACTAGTCAGACAAGATTAGACAGACAAGACAAGACAGACAAGACTAGACAGACAAGACTGGTCAGACAAGACTAGACAGACAAGACTAGACAGACAAGACTAGACAGACAAGACTAGACAGACAAGACTAGACAGACAAGACTAGACAGACAAAACTAGACAGACAAGACTAGACAGACAAGACTAGACAGACAAGACTAGACAAACAAGACTAGACAGACAAGACTAGACAGACAAGAATAGACAGACAAGACTAGACAGACAAGACTAGACAGACAAGACTAGACCGACAAGACTAGACAGACAAGACTAGACAGACAAGACTAGACAGACAAGACTAGACAGACAAGACTAGACAGACAAGACTAGACAGACAAGACTAGACAGACAAGACTAGACAGACAAGACTAGACAGACAAGACTAGACAGACAAGACTAGACAGATAAGACTAGACAGACAAGACTAGACAGACAAGACTAGACAGACAAGACTAGACAGACAAGACTAGACAGACAAGACTAGACAGACAAGGCTAGACTAGAGAGACAACACTAGATAGATAGCACTAGACAGACTATTATCTATTATATATTATACACATATTTCAAATATTTTTTTTTTATTTCCAAGCGTTGCCCATTTAAATTTATTACTAATACCCAGGAATATCCCTATCTTTCAATTTTGCACTCCTCATGCAAAATAAATTTTTAAGTCTGGGTAAACGTGTAAAAATATTTTTGTGAAACTATTACTTGAAATATCTTTTCATCGATTATCGAGGTTTACCTATTTTTTGTTTTTAGTTCCTTGTCAATTCTCCATGAAACCTATTTATTTCAATTTGTCACCCTTTATGCAAGTAAAACATTTTTGTAGGGTCAAACAGAGGTCAAAAATTATGTTGCACATTAAATATTATCTCATGAAATATCAAGGATCGCATATTTTTCGTTTGATACAAAATTGGCGGAGAATTGGCACTTTTTATGCCCCCTTCAATAGGGTTGGTTGGGATAAATAATGGATATTTATCCAAATTGAACAAACATGGTAAAACGAAGTAACCGAAAAGCATAAAATGAAAAAAAAAATGAAACAATAAAAAATTTTTAGATTTTTAATGTTAGCCAAAGTCAAAAGAAAAAATGTCAGGACAACAAGAATGCCTGTCACGCAACCTAAAACTTAAACACTACACATCAGCCCTGTATGCTATGGAGTGTCTTTCCTTGCACCGGAGAGGTCTGGTAGAGATATTGAAAATCAGAGAGAGAGAAGAATGGATCTTCAGGAAGATCTTAGGCCCGGTAAAGGAAGATGGGGAATTCCGAAGTTTGCAAGATTGCCTCCAAACCGACTAACCAACCGTCTGTTCACCTCCTGGCAAAACAAGGTCTCCAAAAATCTCAGATCTCCAAACAGACAGTCTGTGAGACGCACCCTAAAGGAAGTCTGAGGATTTCAGGAAAAACTCCAAAGGAAAGGTACACTCTGGAGAGAAGAGAGAAAGGAGTTACACCGACAGAAGATGCGACAATACTGGGCAAAAATCAAAGCCCAACAGTTGAACAAGCGTGGTCCAAATTAAACCTATTTGAAACAGGAAGAAAAGAAGAAAAAATGTTGCGGCTACTAACAAAATTTTTAATTATAAAAAAATGTTGGGCAAACTTGCTCAAACGAAGTTTTTTAAGATGCCATTGTCAAATATAGAAAAATGGTATTTCGGGGGCTAAGCCAATCATTTTCTTAAAAAATCTTTTGCGGAACGGAACGGAACGGAATGTTGTTTTTGAAATCCCATTTTAATTTTTGTTTTTTTTTCAATTTTAGGGGGCTATTTAGAAGGTCTATCGTCAAATGCTGCAAAGAATTTTAAAATTGCACATGAAGACCCTACCTTTGTGAACAGGGATTTTCTATCCTAATTAGCATATTAGATCAATACCATATATTATATAAATAAATATCAGACCAGACCATAAGATAAATTCGTTTAGAAAAACAAGGGATACTGGTAAATTATCATATTGAAATATAGAAAAATATTTATCATAGCTTACATTTATTATTTTTAATTTAGCATAGCATTACTTTAAGAAGGAAGATTAATTTTAAATAAAAGTAAAGTAGCAAATAAATCCTATTTTAACTTAATTTAACCATTTAACTTAACTCATGTAAGTAAAACATATTAAACCACAATTTACGATAGAGAAGACATACTATTTTTAAAACATAATAGGGTAAACCACCCAATTATTGGCACTTTAAGAGTGAGGTTCGTATCAGTCTGAAATTAAATTACCATAAAATTTAATTTACAAGAGCTAGTAGACAAAATATGTACCAGTATCGAAGAAAATACTTTAATCTTTGTTTTTATAACCGTTTTGATGTGATTGAATAGTATTGAATAAACATTTTATACTTCAATCCAAAAGACTACAGAAAATCCTATTATTGGCATAGACATTCTCAATATTGGCATCTATTAGTCTAATTATTGGCATAGACATTCTCAATATTGGCATCTATTAGTCTAATTATTGGCATGTAGGTATAGTAGGAGATAGGTACCTACCAATCATTAATAATAAAAGGAATATCTATCTATACCTAGAGTATAATTAAAACAGTGTTTTAGTAGGTAAATATCTGCTTTTATTTAGGTATTAAAGTATTTAAATTTTTAATAAAATCATTTTAAAATCAACTTTTATAATATAAACAATTTCTCTTATTCTGCTCGGTTTGGCAGTCTCACTTTATCAGTACTTGTCTATCCTTGAGATCTTATAACTTTAGTACTTACCTACCAACAAAATATTAATCAGTCTGAATAAGAAAATCCTTCTCTTTCATCATTCTCGAAGTTTCCGGTATTGCTTCACTTTCGAGCTTATTCTTCATATTCTTCCCAAAGTATTTCTAATAGTCTGTAGATGTTGATTCTTATGGAAAAAGCCCGGTGGAAAAAGCCCGGTGGAAATAGCCCGGAAACAATTAATAATTGTATCTGGTTTTACGTATTTATCAATAGTTTTTTGCAACAGTGGCACAAAATCGTAAGAGCTCAAGATGGATTGTCACGCCGCCACTCTAAGACGGTCTTTTGCCAACCACCTTTGAGAGGTCTAAAAGCTGAGGCATCTGCAGGCTGAAGTAATTGAGTGCAATTGAGATAAAGTGCTATAAGCACAATATCTAATGAGGAACAAAGCTCACTGGCGGCATAAGTGAGCTGAGTTTTTTCAATAAATTCTGATACGCTATTCAAAAGATCTTCTTTCCGTTTAGGAAAACCCTTTGCATATATAACATTTAACCAATTCTTTAATTTATTCTATTCGTCTGGGTTAAGTACTAGACTTGGACCAGACTGAGGTTTATGATCTGGTTTCTTAATCCGAAATTGTAACGTATCTCGAGGAACCAGATATTGTTTCGCCGCTTGCTTTTTGGCCATGCCATTTTTAATCGCTTCTAAAGCCTTTTTTATACTTTCCTCACTATATTATTGTTTTCGGTTACTTTTTTCTATTCTTCCTGTTGACTTCTTTTTATCGGTTTCTTTTTCATTTCCTTTCTTCATTGTTTACGACGTATTCTAAATGAATAAAAAAACCATTATTAGCACTCAATATTCTATTATGGGCACTACTGCCAATAATTAGCTTGTACTATTGGCACTGTGGGCCAACATTTGGAAATTGCTATTGAAGAAAAAAAAAATTTATGGAGAAACAATCATTTATTTAAAACATTTACAAATACATCATAAACTCGCTGGTTGATAATATTCGAAAAATTCCTATTATTGGCACTAATGCCTATAAAGGGATTTTGATGAAATTATTGTTCCATATGTTGGCACATGTAATTAATAGAATGTGATAAAGATATTCAAGAAATAATCTTAGAATCTACTGCCCATAGGTATAATTAAGTATATCAAATTATTTCGGAACTATCAATTAGCGAATTGTTACGATTTACGATTAATGAAGCGCTCACCTTAAGAAAAAACCAAAATAACTACACCATATCACCAGCCCAAAATGTTAGTAGGTATTTCTAAAGCGCCATATAGGTTATTGGAACATTGTTGTCAATTTTGAACAGAAAAATAAAACTATTTTACTCTTTAATGCATAACAAACTTGAATAATCTATGCTTTCCTTGTTTTCTCGACCTAAACTCTAAACTGCCAATAATTGGAGGAGTGCCAACGATTGGGTGGTTTACCCTATATATTAATAAAACATAAATTGAATCGAATTTCTTTTTATTAGTTTTTGATAATTTAATTCTATCCTAAAATAACAATAATCCAATGAAACCATCTTTGAGACCAAAAAAATGCCGCTATATTAATTTATTAATAATGCCAGGGTTCGCATTGCGAAGAAACAATGCAATTGTAATTATGACAGGACTGTCCCGTTAGGTACAATGGTAGTCTTAAAACATGAAAAGATTCTTTATAAACAGCGGGATATTTTTAATAGCACGAAAAACGGGACAAATTGTTAAAAACCGGGACTGCCTTGTGAACGACCGGACATATGATCGCAACAACTACGCTCATCTTTATGAACACAGTTTTTCTTTTGGTCATTTATTTCCCTAATACTATTCATTATATCATAAAAATAACCCCTATTTGCATTCGCCCCAAAATAAAATCTTCGTAGAAATGTGGATAGAACAATAGGCGGATTACTAGAACCATGAGGTTGATTAGTTCTAAGAATTAGTTCAAATAAGTCGTCCCTTTTGCTGTATTTCTTAATATTTTCACACAAATCTTCAATGAACGTGTCCTTCGTATCTGAAAACAGAACGAATAAATTCATCTCAATCAACTGTATTATACAAGGTTTTCCATTTCAAATTAGAAACTGGTAAAAGACGAAAAAATGTTTGTAATATGAAAAGTTTTTTTATGAACTATGAAATGGTCTACTCTGATAGTCAACACCTAAAACCTAAACTGATGTTTGTTCTAAACGAAGATCATTAACAGATAATAATGTGGATGTCAAGAGAAAAACAATTTACCTTCAATAACTTTAAATATTATAGTTGTATCGGCTTCGTAAGGAATATTTAAATCCGTGACTTTAAATGGCATAGAATCAAAAGCTACATTCAGCTGATTAAAATGGCTCTAAAACATAAAACAATAATTGACAACGAAAAAATAAAAAACTAACGCGTGTTACCTGCATAATAAAAATTTTAGGTATTTGAAAGTTAAGAAATCTAGACCAGATGTCGTGAAACATAATTTGACCTAGTTTTTCTTCAGGTGTGAAATATGAATCCATCTTTTCGTTGATTGTTCGGCCCAGAAAAAATACTATTAAGCACTTGAAGTTTTGTTCAATTACATGCCCATATTCATCGACGACTAAATAGAAGAAACATATTATATAATACATAATCAATAAAATTTTAATATCACATAATTATTTCATATTTAATAGGCCGGAATACACGGTGAGTCAGAACTCCACCGACTAACTGTCAGGGCTGATTCTATGATCCACATAACATAGAACTCTTAATACATATAGGATCAAAAACGCTTTACCAACGCTTTACAAAAAGTTTACCAGTAACACATGCAATGGGGTAGAATTTATTGATACTTTACTAACATAAAAAAGAACTATTGTATAATTTGCAAAAATTGTACAAAATTTCGCACCCCGAGTTCAATGCACAGCCGACACCGCTGCAATAAAGAACGACGAACGCGTCGAAAAATGGCGGTGTCTAACTGTTCAACACGCCGCAGATACACGTGGCAGTAGCTCCTCAAGTACTCTAACTGGAGTTTCGTAAACCATGGTTTTCAGATGACCCCATAAAAATGCAGGGGATTAAGATCTGGGTAGTGGGCCGGCCATGGTATCGGACTGTTCATACCTATCCATTCATCAGGATACCTGATAAATGGATAGGCATCATAAAATGTGCAGGTGCAACGTCATGCATAAACGACATTCTATGTCTCAGTTGTACATCGACCGGGTCTAATCTATTAAGGAAATCATTTTCCAGAAAATGTGTGTAAGCCTCTCCGTTAAACGATCCGGGAACACAAATGAACCTATCAAATAGTTCCCAACAATCCCACACCAAACATCAATTCATAATTAAAATCTGTGTTGATAACCTCTACCATGTATTGCGTGAGGATTTTCTTCGCCCCACAAGTGTATGTTATGGCTATCGAACATTCCTTCCTTTGTAAATGCAGGCTCATCAGTAAAAAGTATCAATTCTGGAAACCGTTCATTCTGTTGTGTGCTGTTCAAGAACCACCTACAAAACTATACTCGTGCAGCAAAGTCATTACAATTCAGTGCCTGGACTTTGTGAATTCTAAGAGGATATAAGAGGTGTTCGCGAAGAACTCGCTACACTGTTGACGCACTGGTTCCAAGTTCGTGCGCGACAGCATCCAAGATATTTTCCTCTTATGCCACAGTACGAACCGTTATATTACGTCTTGTATTTGTGATAGAATTCTCAAATTTTCTATAAATTCTTGCAGCTGCTCGGCCGTTGCCGTTAGTAGCACCATAAACTAAAAGCATTTCTGCTAGTTCTTCGAAAGCATATATGTTTTAATATCTATTTTATAGATTTATGAGTACAACACACGATTTTCAAAAAACTGAAAGTGGACATATGATTTTCGTAAAGCAATGATAAATTGATATTTTTTTGGGTTTTATCGCAATGAGAAATTTATCGCGTTTTATCGCAACCGATTATTTTTTTATACAAATTTATCGCTTCACATTATGTTTTGTATTATTGTCCGTTTTTTCTTTAACGGAATTGTTCTCCTTTGTTTTTGTGGAGTATCTGGAGAACTAAGCACTTTTGACCCTATAAGCATTAAGAATTGTATGCCTATTTTGGATCATAGAACCCCTGAAAGTTTGTCAGTGCAGTTCTGACACACCCGATATGGGTTTTTTAATTGCATTTTTAAGTTCCCAATTGAAAATATCGTCTTTTAAAATAAACAATAGTATATTGTGCAAGTAGTGCGGCAAGTTGTCAATTGCCCACGAGAGCGAAATTGGGCGCAATCGAAGTGGGTGCGGTGCGCTCATATAAAATCTTTAGCGCTTGGATATAAAATCTTTTTTTCCGTTGCACTTGAGCCCCAAAATACATCTGCTTTTACATCAGAAAGATTTTCTGCAAGAACTTTTTCGTAAATTATTTTTGTTGCTTGTAATTCCCATCAATATTGGTTAAATTGAAGATGGTTCCTTTAAACCGGGATCTACAGTTGCTGCACCAATAAAAATCAATGGTAGTATTTTTTTTTTAGTTTTATTTAAATTTAAGTTTTATTTAAAGTTTAACATTTTATTATTTGAACCAACCAGTATCTGTCTTAAGTACTGGATCGTCAGTGTGCAAACTAATGATGTGTCGGTTAATAAAAACCACTGGACAAATTGATCGTGTCTATAAGAATGAGGATGCCTACCGAATGGGTACGTGTATCATCAGGGGCGCGTTTACATTACTTGTGACCCTAGGCGCAAGGTGACTATGACCCTAGACTGACCCGTGACTGTGACCCTCGTCTAGGGAGTCTCAATTCTCAATATGCGAGATTATAGTAGAACCACATTAAAAAATAACAATTAGGTACGTAAGAGTTGGGGTTTCAGGTTCGGATATATCCCATCCGCAAAACCGCGGTTTTCTGTGCAAAAACCGAAACCGCATAACCGTCATAAAGAACCGCGGTTTTCGTTTTTTTCAAAAAATAAATAAAAATAAAATACAATAAATTAAAATGAAATTTAAAAAATGAAATACAATTAGTGCTGTTTCAAACATTGCAAACTGTTGTTGCAAAAATATCAACCATCAATGGTATATCTGTTCGAGCAATTTCAAATTCTGCATTTATTCGGAAAGCTGGCCGGTTTCCCAACCAAATCTTGCCAACATTTTTATTGCAATTTAGGCTTTCTGCGAATTGAAGGAACTTGTTCTGCAAATAATATCGCAATAAGTGTTGAAGAACATTTAGATTCATTTAGTATCAGTTTTAGAACTGATATTGTGGGTGTCCGTGACGGTCACACATGACGGTGCCCGGGTAATTGAAAAAATAGCAGATTGTCCTGCTGATTCTTGGAAAAGAAATTAATTGGTTCTGATATAAGCAAGGCTTCAATGCAAAATATCATGGAATGTATCATCGAACAGAATTGGCTAGATGCTTATTAGATCCTTCGAAAGTTCCAACAAAGTCTGTTTTAATATTGGTCGAAAATCTTTTTGAACGACTTTATCCAGACAACAATAAGGTTGAAGTCGAAGGTGAATGTCCGACAAAATCAGAAGAATTAGATGAAGTGACCAATCCAAATTATTCCTTGCAAGACGAAGTTCAAAAAGCTATTCAAAATGTATTAAAGAAAAATACTTATGTGCAAACAAATCGCTATCCTAATTTCATGAAGCAGGAGATAGCTACATATGAAAGAACTTCTGAGAGCAAAAAGATTTTGTTACGAGCACTCTCTACAATTAAAGCTTACATATACCTACGCCGAAAAATCATTTTCCCTAAGCCCCGACTTTTGTAAAAAACTAAGATCTCGTTGAAATATCCGACACAGACAAAAACTAAAAGTCCTTAAAAACCGAACCCGAAACCGAAACCGCGGTTTTTTAATTTTCAAAAACCGCCGTTTGGAAAAAGTGCGGATATTCAGAAACCCTAGTAAGAGTATTTTACTATACGTGTATCGTACAAAGTTTTACCTACAATATAAATTCATAATTTACTTTAATAGATTTATAAAAAAAAGTAATAATTTGATAAATGTCAAGCATGACTTTTAATAAATTAATCAATGAAACGTAAACATTTCTATCGCGAATTGTCAGAGCCGTCCTTAGACTGGGGCGAGCGCGCTTTTTGGGCCCCGCAGCCTTATGAGAACCGACAGGTTTAGATTTTACATTGTTTTTCATTATTTTCTGCTTTACTACTAAGTAAAAAAGATGTTCATTTTCCTTTTTTTTCTTGTGCAAAACAAATAAACAGTATTTATTATTCTTGTTTTGTCATTACAATTAAATTTCAAAATCCAATATTATTTTGCAGATTTTAAATTATAAAAAAATTGTCTAAGCGGCCCCAACAATATTTTTTGCCCTGGGCCCCGCACTTGCTAGGGACGGCCCTGCGAATTGTTATGACATTTTTTCTATTTTGCATCTGTAATGGACTCATAACAGCACTCATATTCGTGCGGTTATGGCTCGCCGAGTGCTCTTATGAGAAGATGACATGTCAGAGTCAAATTTTCGACGAGATAGTTTTGAGGTTATGTGATGTGTGTAAATCGCGAATACACAAATTTAATCAATTAATGGTAATAAACGATATAACACATATTTAATTTGAATTCTTTCCATCAATGGTAGTATCATTGAAAACGTAGTTGGCAATTTGTGGCCCCCTAAAATCGGAGGCCCTGGGCGCGCGCCTAGTGCGCCTATCTATGTTGCTATTACTATGATCTCGTTGTTACATATCAGACAAATTTCATTAATTTTTATTCTATAGCCTATTCACTGCAAAGAAATTGGAACGCTCCAAAAATGATACAATTTCAAATTTTACAAAAAAATAAAAGGGCTAAAGGAAATAAGAGAAGAAATGCATCTTCGATTATAAAAACTAAGGAAGGGAAAATTATAATGAACCACGCACAAACGCTTCTATGATGGAAAGAACCTATAGAAGAACTCTTCAAGGATACCAGAGAACGCTAAGTACCACACGACAAGATATAACTGGCACCCCAATAACAAAGAAGAAAGTACAACCAGGCCCCTCGTTCCCACTGGGCACTCGGGTCACGTGCCCAGGGTCCCGCGATCGATAGGGGCCCCACAGTTCATGCCTGTTTCACCAAACGATAGCCGATATTGATTATCGAAAAACATAATTATTTCTAAAGAATCAAACGAATCAATCTGTCTACAAGGACCTATCTCAAAGAACAAGACGTAGAAGCTTACGCCAGAGTTTTTTTGATGGCTCTGCGTCGTCAGCCCAACTGAATGGAAAAGAGAAATTAAATGTCTAAACCTTTCTTCCTATAATTGATTAATTAATTTTGAATTAATTAATCTATTAATTTTGATTTTTTCTTCCTTCTGTTTCTTTACACTCAGCCCCCTTTTCTCTTTCCTGTTCTCCTGGTATGATTACTTGGCTTTTTGGGGTTTTCGTGGCCCCTTCTGTCATAGGGCTGCACTGGAAATTCGACGCTATCGAACTACCAGCGGTTATAATCTCAACTAAACTTTCTATCAAACACTCGCACGTCTTACTTACTGGAACTCTCGAATCGAACCCTACATTTAATTGTTTCTATGATTCCTAGCTCTTTTCCCATATTTCGTAACATCTCCACATTTGTAATTTTGTCGGTCTGATTGTCGATCCGTCGCTGCCGATTAAAGGTAGGCGTCCATATTTTCGCATCGTAAGTATCGGATGCATCGCATCAAACGGGTCGTAGTATTCTTTGTACAGGAAGTCATACAAGTGCTTCCGCTGATCCGGATCGTACGGATCGCACGAATCTACCCGTCGACAATCTGCAGATGCGTGCAGATGACGTCATACGGAATGCCGATCAGTGGACAGACTCCGCGCGCCCCGCGCTTAAATTTAGCTTGAGACATACGAAAATATCGGAAGAATTTGGCGTCATCGTTTAGCAAATCAGGAAATAGTGTGTGATATTCTTCATGTGCACTCTTCTTAAGTATATCGTGTACCCACAATGAAAAATCAAAAACATATCCAATCTTACAAACATTGTTCTCTTCATTTTATTGTTGTTAAGTAAAAATTTTTATAATTGCTTTGAAAACTCTAAATACAATTTTAAATTAATCTAAAACATTTCCAAAAGAAAAGAATATTTTGACTTTTATATAAAATATAATTAATCAAAAGATTAATACAAAAAAGTTATAAATAGAGGTAAATATAATTAGTTCGGATTCTTGAAATATTAAAGTGAAAAAATTTATTCATTAGTGTGTACCATTTCAAACAAAAAAAATCAATAGATTTGACTATTTCTAGATATCCTTGTGAACAGTCTTCAACATCGACACTACCATATTCAAGTTTGTCCACAAATTCGACTAAATTCCGAACACGTTCCTCACTAAATTAAGTTTGTGAAGAAATATATCCACCAAAACACTATATACGTTCTACATTCACTGTTTCAATAAATCAATCTTCCTCAACTCACTTTCTAGATGGCAGGAAGCCTCTTACTCTTAAACTTTAAAAGCAAATCAATTGATGTTGAAAATGAAATGCGAAGGATAGATACCGTTGCTTCAACCTTGAATTTAAAAAAAAATTAGCTCTGCTTTTTTCCTAAATATTCATTTCCAAACGGAAAAATACTTAAATCTCGCTATCTCTATCCAGAGTACTTTTAACATGTAACTTTTTTTTAATTGTTTTTTGATTAGTAAATTTGAATTTGGAGCATTTCTTTTAAAAAAACTTTAAACATCTTTTAAAGTTTTAATTTATATTTTACACTCATAATTTACATTACGAATTGCTAATGTTATCAGTTTCGAGGATTTTCTTTATCAATTATTTTAACGGACTAAATTCCACAAATATATTTTTTCAAAAAACTAATTTCAAAACATCTATTAGAGACACGAGCGTTTATTACTTTAGAGATAACAATTTTTATTCCGTGGTTATTTTTCAATTAAATTTACACTAGATTATTGCTTTTCAAACTGAGAATACGTACACCGAGTACCATTTGTTAAATTCAAATTTGACTTTTAATTCCAATAATTGTCTACAGTTTATATAAAAATTTTACTACTTGGAAATATTTTTCAAATTTCATAACCATATATTATTCCCATTTAAAGCCATTGTAGAGATTATTTATTTCCTAACTGCTTCAAAATTATACGTTCAACGCTTAACCGAATGGAATATCTCTTGAAAATGACAAATTAGTTTGTCAAAAAATCGAGAAATGTGTGTGAATATGTGTTATGTACTTATTTTATACAGTACCGTTTTTGAGGGCCGTTTCCACTTGATCCTTTGAAACGATTTCATATACGTGTTTATCGAGTATTTGATAACCACATGCCGTCATTGTGTCCTTAATAATTTCCTTTTGCCTTTGGAATGGCCTGGAGGAAAATAAAAGTAGTAAACCTTCTCCAACCTCATATTCGTCCGCTATATTTTCTACTATAGTATACGCTTTCTTGCAATGAGATGCCATGATCCATGAGATGTGGATACAACCAACTAAATAAAATACCAAACAATTATGAGCTTATTGTCAAATGGTTCCTATATTCGTGCGATAACTACATATGTTGATAAGATTGTGTGTGGATAATATTTTATATTATTAGATAAATTTAAATTGAATAACAATTGAATGTATTTCGACTGGATTTCGACATGATAATATATTCAGTGACTCTTTTAAACGTAAACATTTTCCATATATCACATTTTGTAAATATGGTTATTATTTATAAAAGGCACTGATTGGCGTGAACTATATACAGGGTGGACCATTTAACGTGACCACATCAATTATCTTTAGTATGATAGTCTATATCATAATTTTTGCGTTCTCAAGCTCATCAATGTTTTTTCAACTGGGAACATTTTTTAAACTGAATTGAAAAAATCAATATGTTTTAACCACACTTAATATGTAAAAATGTTACACTTTATTCACAGTTATATAAATTGAAACATTTAAATTTTTGTGAATAACTGTTATGTAATATTTTTACAAGTGTGGTTAAAACATATTGAATTTTTGAACTCAGTGTACCTAAGTATGGATTACCACATAGTAACGGTCGCAACCATCCTATTCAGGAATGTAACAAATGCTCGAAGTGATGACCACACATTTTTGAATACGTCGGATGAATGAATCTCTTGATCTCTGGACCGTCTTGACCGACGTTGTCGGAACATCAAGGTAAATTTGATCCATTATAGCTCCCCATAGGAAGAAATCAAGTGGCGTTAAATCCAGCGCTCGAACAGGTCAAGGGATTACTACACCTCTCCCAATCCAGCGTGCGGGAAATTTTTGGTTTAACACTTCGCGAGCTATAACTGCCCAATGAGCTGCAGAGCCATCGTGTTGATTCACATTCGGCATCGCTCTGCTAACGGGACATCTTGTAGCAATTGTCCCAAAACAAAAACGAAGTGTGTTGTTACAAAAAAAAATGCAATTAACGTCTAATTAAATTGCCGTCTATAAAAAATGGTCCAATAATCCGGTCCTCAATTATGCCACACCACACATTAACACTCCAAGAACGCTGGTGTACAATTTGCCGGACCCACTTCGGATTTCAGACCAATAGTGCATGTTGATTCATCAGTTAACAACTCTCCGTTAAAAAGATTCGTATTCACTTGTAACTGCCGCAAAGCCCATTCACAGAATTGAACTCTATTTCCAAAATCGGCACCATGACCTTCTTGATGCAAAAATGTATGATGATATGAAATGTATGATGTCTCAATATTCTTAAAACACTCCGACTACCGACTACTTAATTGGAATCATGCTACTGCAGCCAGAACGGCAATTTCTGCTTCTTCATTTGTTTTAGCCTTCCGACATTTCCTTTTGAGTGGATTGACAATGTCCCGAAACATCAACGGGTAGGATGATTTCTATCACGATAACATTGTGCATAAATTTCCTTGCGCTTGCAGAGTTTTTGCTGTTAATTTTGAGTCATAAGTCTAGTTAATTAGATGTACTTATTCTTAGACCAACAATATACATGGTGGGCCATTTAACGTGACCACCCCAAATATCTCAAATCAAATCAAATAATTTATTCACCTGTGAGTTAAGAGTAACTTTAGGCTAAGTCTACAAAAGATTACAGATTTAAGTTTATTAATACAAATACAATATGTATTTATTAATACAAAATTAATAATACAAAAAGTAAGGAAATAATATGAATAAGTATATAATAAAGAGTTTAACAAATTAATTTTAAATATTTGTAGCATTTATTTTGATTGAAATATTATTGACTGCAGTGATCTGCAGCACTATAAAACGTGTGAGAAAGTAGAAATTTTTTTAGAAGTGTTCGGAAGATTTTTACGGATTTAACTTCTTTGATTTCTGATGATAGTTTATTATATATTATAATTCCTTGCTGATGTGGACTCTTTTGGCACAAAGATAAATTTAATTTGGGCATATACAGTTTTTCTTTGCCTCTTGTATTGTAGTTGTGTTTGTCCATATTTTTGTCGATGTTCTGTTTATTTTTATAGATGATTGTAGACACTTCCAATATATATATATATATATATATATATAGATATATATATATATATATATATATATATATATATATATATATAAGCTGTGTACTGTAAGTATTCCTAGTTGTGAATAAAATGTTTTACAGGACTCATTTTTCTTCAATCCCATTATGGCTCTGACAATCCTTTTTTGCGACTTAAGTACTGTTTGTACACGTGGGGATGATCCCCAGACTGCAATTCCATAGGATAAGATTGACTGTATTTCTGCATAGTAGAAGTGAAGCAGGTCAGCTATCGATACTATTTTTCGTGGGCATCTTATTAGAAAAATCTGTTTATTTTAAATTGCAGACATGTGTGCTACGGCGTGATTCCATTGAAGATGTTCCTCTATAATGAGTCCTAAGAATTTTGTATGTTTTGATCTCTGAAGTGGATAGGGTTGCTATATTTAATTGGAGATCTTGTGAATAATCGCTCCTTGAAGTTTGGAAGATAACGTACTCAGACTTTTCTCTATTCAGGAATAGGTTGTTAGCTGCACACCACTTATCTATTTTGTTCAAAAGTATCTGAGCACATGTTTCATTGTCAGTGCCCTTAGATTCAGACACAATGAAGCTTGTATCGTCTGCTTAGAAGGTGCACTGATAACCATTTATGTATGCTGGCAGGTCTGCTATATACATAAAAAATAGTAGTGGGGTCAGGATACTACCTTGAGGAACACCTATGTTTGTTCGTACGGCAGAGGAATGTGCTGTATTGATGTTGTAATTTACTGCAATAAATTGAGTACGATCTATTAAATATGATTTTAACCATCCACCAGCTTTCCCCCTTATACCATAGCTATATAGCTTATTTAATAGATGGTCATGTGGCACACAGTCGAATGCCTTAGATAGATCGCAGAATATACCAATTGGCCTTCTTCCACGATCTACCTCTTGCATAATTCTTGTAGTTACTTCTAGTATCGCTGTGTTTGTAGATTTCCCCTTGCAGAAGCTATGTTGTTGTGCGGGGATCAGCTTATACATTTTCCTAAAATTTTCGAGAATACTGACAGCAGTGCAATTGATCTATAGTTATTCACATCATTTTTATTCCTTTTTTTATAGATTGGGCAAATTTTGGAAGTTTTTAAGACGTAGGGAAATCTCTAAGGATTTGTTAATGATGTGGGTAATTGGCTTCAGTATGTAGTGGCGAAATTCTTTAATTATAATGCATGGCAGACCATCTGGACCACAAGATGTTTTATTTTGCAATTCTTCCATAACAGACAAAACTTCCATACATGTGAATTCCTGTATATATATATATATATATATATCGTGTTTGGGTTACATGTGATATGGCTGTTTGTTATAGTAGTAGATTCAATGTTTTGCGCAATGTTTTCTGCTACCTTTTGAAAAAACGTATTGAATATGCTTGCAACTTCTTTAGGATCTCGATCTTTTCTGTAAGTTCTACATGTCTTGTTGTATCTATTTTATTTGCCTGTTCATTTATTAGTTTCCAGAGAGCTTTTTGCTTGTTTGTGGCTTCATTCATTATCTTTCCGTAGAATTGTTGTTTCGTGTCCTTTATAAGCTTCTGGTGGCTTTTCATCATTCGCAGGTATTGTGATCTTAGGATTGGGTATTCTTTTTGTGATATGTAAATATCTTTGACTTGATGATATTATTACTACTTTTGTAACCCATGTCTTGTTATGTATATTTACTTTGACCATAGGAAAACAGGTGTTGAAGTAGTATTGAAGTGTCTTGATGAGAATGACCATTTTCTCATTAATATCTTCGGTACTATATATTTCAAGCCATGATTCCGCAGCCGGCGTCTCTGCGAATAGAAGTTTATTTTCCTCAGTGAACCTTCTAACGAGACGGTGTTGTTTTTCTTTAGTTTTCTGCAGAGTCCCACTTAGTAAAATTAATCGGTGGTTGGACATTGGTTTGTCTTCCAGAGACGTACTTAATGGAAAACTTGTTTTTGCAAATAAGTTATCTATTTTAGTATTCGTTGCCTGTGATTCTTGTGAAGTCGTGTACTTGTTCAACCATTCCAAATGATGTTAGTAGATCCAGTAGATTTTCCTTTTTTTCGAGTTTGCTGCAAGATTAATGTTGAAGTCTCCAGCGAGTATTATATCTCTAGTTTTGTAAAATATATTATTTAGAATACTTTCTAGTTTCACCATGAATTTTGTTATACACTCAGCAGGTGGTCTGTATACATTGAGTATTTGTATATATTTATTTTTACTTTTCCATATAATACCGCATATTTCGATGCATTTTTCTATTGAGTTTTTCTCAATTTCCAAGCTATTTACATCCGTGGTATCGTTGTCTAGGGACGAGCGGGCCCATATGGCTACTCCTCCTCCGGTGGTGCGAGATCTACAGAATTGCGATATTAATTTATAATTGCCAATATGGACGAGTGGTAGTAGTTCATTGGTCATTCAAGTTTCGGTGAGACATAGGAAGTATGGGTTTCTGTTTTCAATTGTTAATTCAATTTCAGATATTTTATTTCTTAAGGATTGAATATTCAGATATAAAAATATATTTGTTTCTACTTTCTACTTATATTTCTGGTTGTGAGATTTCCCGTTTTAGGAAAAACCGCTTGACATATGCGTTTTTCGGCCATGTTTCCGGTTTCCTTATTTCAGTTAGATCTTCCATTGGCACTGATACTTGGAAAGATGAGTATTCTTCTGGATACCTAGATTTGAGTTGCTTGCATCTTACGATGTTGAATTTCTTGTTTTCAAGGTAGTTTGTGACGTCACCTTCTGTTAGATTTGGCTCCAGCCGGTAGACATGAATGTGTGCAAATTTAGTTACAGCCCTTAAGATTGTGTTTTCTGGGTTTGTACCTACAGTTACGTTGGATCGCCTTGCACGTTTTTTATATCTCCGTTGTACTTCCCATGTAGCATCGTTTGGCATAAGGACATTCTCGTCATTATTGGATTCAGTTGATTATTTATTTCCAATTCATTTCTATTTTCATTGAGCGGGACGGGCGATTTTTCTGCTTTATCGCGCGGAGATAGTGCTTTATCGCGCGGCGAGTGTTTTATCGCTATCTTGGCTATCTAAATCTATCTATCTATCTATCTATCTATCTATCTACTGATTTGACAAAAACTTATTTAAACTGTTCAACGCACGTCCGCCTCGCTCGACTGTCGAGACGAGACTCGTTACCTTTAGATCTCCGTTACCTTTAGAGTGACGACAAAAATGTCAAAAGGGAATTTTATTGATTTCGAAGGGCTGACACAGTGGTTAAAAATTCCTTCTTGTCAAGGTCATAGTTTATGCGTCCTCAATGTCATCAATGGTTTTTCATATGGGAACATGTTATATTTTTATCAAGACATTGTAGCCATTTTTCAGACAAATTCAGCGACCCATGATATCATGACCTTGAAATGATTTGACAAGTGTATCCATTGAAAATAAATTTGAATAACCGTATCGAAAATGGTATTGTAGAGTCAATCAGAGAAAGTGGATATGATTCTGATTTATGGTGAGACCGGCAGGAACTTTGTGCGAGCGCAGAAAATTTATGCAAAACGTTATCCTTACAGAAATCATACTTTCCCGTCGATGTTTCGATCGAATTATTCATTTATTCCATGAACCGGGCAGTGTTAATCCACGCAAAAAGAAACGTCGCATGACTAAAATAAACGAAGAAGCAGAGATTGCCGTTCTAGCTGCAGTAATCCATGATCCGCAATTAAGTAGTCGGTAAATTTAGCACTTCCGAAATTTCCAAGACGAGTGTTGTAAGAATATTTAGGCGTCATAAATTCCATCCGTACCATATTTCCTTGCATCAAGAACACGGTGCTGTCTTTGGTAATAGGGTTCAGTTCTGTGAATGGGATCTGCGTCAGTTACAGGTGAATCCGATTTTTTTCGAAGACGTTTTGTATACTGACGAATCAACTTTTAATAACCATGGACAGTTGATTACCTATAATATGCACTATTGGTCAATAGAAAAGCCAATGTGGCACTCGCAAATTGTGCACCAGCGTCCTTGGACTGTTAATATGTGGTGTGGCATAATTGAGGACCGGATTATTGGACCATTTTTCATAGACGGCAATTTGAATGGACGAAAATACGTCGAGTTTTTGAACAACACTTTAGGAGAATTACTACAAGACATCCCGTTAGTACAACGATGCCGAATGTGGTATCAACAAGATGGCTATCCAGCTCATTTGGCAGTTATAGCTCGTCAAGTGAAAAATCGAAAATTTCCTAGACGCTTGATTGGGAGAGGTGCAGTAATCCCTTGACCTGCTCGCTCGCCGGATTTATCACCAGTTGATGTTTTCCTATGGGGAGTTATATAGGATCGTGTTTACCATGATGTTCCGAGGGCTCGGGCGAACATGCGAGAACGAATTAGAAGAGCATGTGCCGTTCAAGAGAATCATTTATCCGACGTCATTCAAAATGGGTCGAGGTTAATGGTCATCACTTCGAACATTTTGTAAACTACATTATTCGGAAATTTTTATTTTCAATAAAATCACGATTTCCCGTTTTTACACGTGTATTTTGGTCAAAGCCAATTCAAGCTCATGATATCATGGCTCCCTGGATTCATCGGAATATTGTCTACAATGTCTTGATAAAAAAATAACATGTTCCCATTTGAAAAACCATTGATGACCTTGAGGACGCATAAACTATGACCTTGACAAAAAAGAATTTTTAACCACTGTCAGCCCTAATCTAATTAAATCGATTTAAATCGGTTTAATTAGATTAGGGCTGACAGTGGTTAAAAAATCTAATTAAATCGATTTGAACGAACTTTTAACACATTCTAGTGATTTGAGTGTTCTCAATAACTGACACACCAACTTACAGCTCAACATTATAAACTTGGAAAGGACGTTGCACTTAGGAAGCAAAATTTTTGTCCCTGAGGGGTTGAAAAAGAGTTCCAAAGGTTTTTACAAGGATATTTGTATCTCATAAACCGAAGTTGTTACAGATATGAAATTTGGTATTAAGATTTTTTTAAGAATAAAGTGGCACGTGTTTCATCATCTTTTGAAAACCCGATCAAGGGGCTGAAAACTGGAGGTTGAATATTATTATATTTTATATCTGTAAAACCGAATCTGCAGCTATATTAAAAATTGGCAGTAAGATTTGTCTTATAAAATAGAGCAACACATGTTACACCTTTACTATTTTTTACTCATATCTCAAAAAACAATCTTCCATAGATAACTTCCTTAACTGTGTGAATAATATCTGTACACTGAAGGTATGAAGAAAGGTGTGTATATTATTGTTGCAAAAGAGTTAATGCAAAGTTTTCAGAACTGGAAAATTTCTAAAAACTGGTCTAAATCTCGTAGTTTACTGCTCACACTCACAGTTTATCGCTCAGACAAGATGTCACACGTGATAAACTATAAAGATAAACGGAGGGTATGAAGCTATTAGCTACCCTTTATGAAGCTATTAATAACCATTACTTCATTAAGACATCGACCAGAATATTATACTTCAACGCTTCGTCACTACCAAATCCCAAAAGCCACATGGGTGAAGCTGCAGAAAACAGCCCGTTTACAATGTGAATCTACATACCAAACTGGCTCTGCATTTTAGATGAAACGTTGCTGACATTGCCGACCAAAGATCCTTCTGGATTTTAGATTGATACTTTAAATTGTCATGATATAAATTACACACGCCCAATTATTATTAATTCACTTAATAAAATTTAAATAAAATAATGCTTCAGTTTTTTCGGTGGACTATTCCTTTATTCACGTATTGTATGAAAACATACGTATACGTGGAAAACTATATAACTGAATTTTGATAAAAATAATCAAATACTATTGAAAAAAGTTGTATTAAATTAAATTTATTTAACAATTTTAGACAGAGAGGAATTTTTAGTAGGCAAAAGGAACTACAATCTTCATTGTGGGCCAGAAAAGCATCAAACAACGAACTAAATCGAATGAAAAAATATTTGTGATCTTAAATTATTATAGTAAATGTAAACAATTTTGGATAATCATATATATATAATCTGGAACATGATTTAGAATATTTTTCAAAGCTGTCCTTAATATCTCGTACTGGTCACCTTCAGATTCAGGTTCATTTCCTATACAACGTATTTCCAAACTACTCCTTCTAGAAGCAAGTGTTTCCTCAACAATATTCAGAAGAACGGCGAACACCTCACTCTGGTACGCAGTTAACTTTGCATCTCTCTGATATTGTACCAAACTGCTAAACATATTTCCTGCCTCTCTAATTATTATGTCCTGAGCAAAATTCAAATGTTTGAATTTCAATAATAAATTGGACAAACAATAATGATAAGATAGCTAAAATAAAATAAATTGTATTAATTATCTTGACAAAATGAATTATTTTAAAATAGTCGAGAAAGATTTTATATATTTTCAAATAAATTTTCGAAGTTTTTCGAAATTTTCAGAGAATTTCACACGCTGGGATTGTATTATTTGGCCATCAAAGGAAACATAAAAGTGATTTTGGCATGCATCGACCTATCCACCAGCATAAGTCAATCTTCAAAGTAAAATCACTTCCTTGATGAATTAAAACTAACTATGGTTGAGCAAAAGGTTTTTACGTTTTTTTTATCTTTAAATAAATAACAAAATAGTATATTTTGTAACTAGGGCGAAAAGTTGTCAATTTTTTGCGAGAGCGAAATTCTGCGCACGAACGAAGTGAGAAAACATTCGCTCGAGTGGGAAATTGACAATTTCGTCCATGTTACAAACAATATTTTGTATGACTCATGCGAGGGGATATATCTTACAAATTTGGGATCCAGGGGCCATCCAAAAAAAAATGGAATCAAAATTAAGAATTTGCTTTTTCAATTGTCTCCGGTGGTGTGGATTCGTAATAAGAACTCTCATCAGTTTCTGGTATCACCATAAAATTTACACTCATTTTAAAACGTTTTCTTAATTTTTAATTTATTTGTAATGAAACAAAATTTCTGTCACTTTCACGTCACTTTTTTAATATCGAGGTTTTGATTGAGTTTTTTTTTGTGATTGTTTTTTTTAATATAACTTTTAGTGCATTTGTCGCACTAAAAAACGTGCAGCAAGATAGTACTCTAATAAAAAAGTTATGAATTTTGTATATAATCATTGTCAGACTAAATTAGACAGCAGTCAACCTGAATTTTTGCACGTTTGCAAAAGTTTGCACGTTTTGGGGTCTCAAAGTGCTCAATATAAATAGAGAGATTTTGGTAATTTTGCGTCATTGCTGCAAATTAAACCGAAGCGCTGTTGATGCTGTGCTTATTCTGCATGAGATTGAAAGTCAAGATGTAATCTGAGATTTTACTGCACAAAACTAGTATCAAAAAATCATAAATAATGAAACAGATCTTCGAGAGGAACAGAGTTCCAAAAAACCTATCAATATACAATAAACCGCAATTGTCACAGGAACTTGGTCTTTCGCGGTGTACTATAGGTAGCATCTTCAGAAGTTGAGGAAGATTAGCACACAAAGCAAAGAATTGCCACATGAAGTAACTCGGCACATCGACGAGTGCAAATTTGTAATCAATTTCTTGTTAATCTTCAGGACTTCACTTAACTTTATTTAGAATAGCTCACATCTAGGCGCAGTCATTTGTTTTAAGAAGGGGAACAATTTATTATATTATTATTTATTTACATTAAATAAACAAATTGTTTTCTGTGTTTCATTATTGTTCTTAACTTTAAATCCTTTAACTCATAATCGTTTATTATTTTAAAAATTATAAGATGTTACCTAAGATGAATATTTCATTTTTGGAAAAAATAATTTTACCAAAGTATAAAAAAATGTCTGTAGAAATTAATTCTTAAGTTTTATTGCTATTCCTAGAATTATTAAACACTTCTGCGAAAAGCAATACAAAGTTTTGAATTAGTGGCCAAAAAATCACCATTGAATTTTTTATACCATTGAGACATACATACCGGCAGTTTTAATCTGTGAGTTTATCAGTTATCAAGTGTTTTTATAGACGAAATTCCCCTAATTTGTTTATTTAAGAAGTACGTACATTTTTTTTTAGAAAAAAGTTGTAAATGTTGCAGGAAAACGAGTAATAACCTATTGCATAATATGAATTAGTAATAATAACTTTGTTTCGGATTGATTTCCCAACCACAGAACTTAAATCGTAATATACAATCGTAATATACAATTTGAATATACAGGGTGTTAGGTAAACATGCGGCAAAGTCTTACTCCTTGGCCTATTGTAAGAATATTTTGTCTTATGATAATTTCTGATAAACTCTTTGTTTCGAAGATACAGGATGAACAAAATTTGCTACAGTAACAACATTTTATTATCAAAAATTACATGTAAAGATGCTCAATCTACAATAAATGATCGAAATGACTTCCTCCAGGCTGGATACAAGCATTCAATCTTCTCTTCATTGAGTGCCGAACTCAAAAACACCAGGGTTATTTCTAATTGAGTTACAATAAGCAATTATCCGATTTCGCAATTCGTCCAAATTCTCCACTAGAATAGCGTAAACTAATGACTTCAGATAGCCCCATAAGAAATAATTCAGGGGATTTGAGTCTGGGGATTGCCATGCATGTGGCCCACCGCCACTAATCCAGCGATCACCGTATGTTGCTCTTGAAAAATCAGGAGCAACCAAACTGAAATGTGGTGGTGCACCATCGTGCATAAACCACATTGCAATTCGTGTCGTCAATGATACATCCTGCAGAAACTCGGACAGTGTTTCTTTCAAAAAGTTGCGATAGATCCCGCCAGTAAGTCTTACTGGTAGAAATACCGGTAAAATTAGACAGGCACCCACAATTCCAATCCAAACATTCAAGGAGAACTGATGTAGTAATTCTTCACATACCTCATGCGGATTTTCATCTGCCCACACATGGTTGTTATGAAAATTTATTATTGCATTTCTTGAGAAACTGGCTTCTTCAGTGAAAAGAATCTGTGTCAGGAATTGAGGGATTAGAACTAATGTCTGCAAAAGCCATTGACATGATAATCAGCAGGTATAGTAGTGCCTGAACACGTTGAATGTGGTATGGATACTACAAATTGCCCTTGAGAATTTTCCAATGACTTGCATTCAAAGTATTGGCAATTTGTCGCGTAGTAGTACTTGATATAATCTTCCTCTATCATGTCCAGTACATTATGTTCCAGTTGTACCGTTCTTAGTGTTATTAATCTTCCTGGCATTCCATTTCGTTTCAATGTGCCTGTTTCACGAAGACGTCAATGAATGTTTTCGAAGATTTTTCGGTCCAAGATATTACGGCGTTCAATGTACAATAGTCTAGCTTATAATGAATTGCCATCAGCAAGTCCATATATGAAATGCATGTCAGTCATCTCGGTGTTACTATACATCTTAGAGGACTTCACTAACTATTAAAGACAAGTCGAAACAACCAAACGTCACACAGTGGCGTATTTCAGCGATATAGCCGGCCAAAATTATTTCTTAGTTTATATACATTTTAAATCGGTTTTTATGTTTATTTATAGTTGTTTTAAGTACATCGGAGTATAAATAAATAGGAAAAAATAGTATATTGAGACAAAAAAAAATTAAACTTTATATTAAGGGAAATGAAGCAAAAACTAAATTTTTCATAAAAACAAGAAAACTTATTAGTTAACCTGAAGAGTCCCACATCTTGTCGTCAGTTCGACATTCCCCAGTTTCCTCCGCAGATTCTTCTAAAGAATTTTCGTCGTTTTTATTAATGGACTCGGCGGAAACAAGCATTTGCATTGCTTCTTTGCCGTGCATCACTGATCCTTTTCTTGGTTTTTATAGTATTTCATAGTTGAGGTAGTTGACGTGGCAGCATTGCATCCACCATAGTTAGCCTCAATGAATGCTTAATCGAAATAGAGCTCTTTCCTTGTAGGAATTCGCTATTTTGTAAAGCGTTTATAGCTTCTTCTACATAGGCGATTTCGGATTTTGTGATATCCACTGTTTCTTTGCCAAACCGTATCCTCATTGGTTTCAAGAGGGAGCTGGATTTTGCCAAACAACTTTTTTGCTTATGCTACAAACCAATTGCAGTGGAACAAAGCAACTTATTAAGCAATATTGCTGTCTGTGGAATCTTCTTCCTGCATCTTCTGTTTATATTGTGTTTGTTGCGATCCGTACAACCCCATTTCGAAATTAGCGTCAATGATTTACGCTCTTGTATATTCAATGTCATCAATACATCCTCCAAATATGTAGCCAAACGTTTTGCTGTGTGGTCCAATAAATGCTGCAAGTTAATTTCAGCACAACTTTCAGTTACCCGATAGGCTGCTTTTTCCTGATGAGCAAATATTTTTTGCTTGCTGTTTGGTAATCTTGAGCTTTCTGCGGAGGATTTGTTATATCTTTCAGAATTTTCGATGCAATTCTTTCTCCAAAACTTTGATGAGATGATTGTGCAGCTCGCATTAACACATCTTGCTCGACAATACTGCGCACTTCAATTGTTTTTCTGCGTTTGCTCCTTTCACTTGATGCTTCAAACGATTTTGTTGGTCGGCCACTAGAACGTCGTTTAACCCTCGGTATTTAGAATGTTCCTTGTAACCAATTGTCATTGTTTTTATAGAAAACTTCTGATTTTTTATGCGCTAGAGTCCATCTTTTTTTAAATCGGTACTTTAAATGGGAGAATTGAACTTCCTTCATTTGGCTTTCACAATATCCATCTTTCGATAAAATATATGTCTGAAGGTAGCTCAACTTTTCGTCAAAATTTGATAAATCTTGTTCCTGCATTTTGTCAAAAAGAAATCTACGCGTTACTACTCGAGCGCCCGAGGTACCTTCGGATACTGGAACGAAACACAAACTATCGATAAAAACATCGTTTCCACGGGAGTCCGCGGCTAATTATGGTATTTTTAGTTAGTACACAAACTATTTATTCTATTATAACTTAAAAAACCACGGGGACGCACGCGGAAGTATAACAAAAACCTTTTTGAAAATCAATCATGGAGTTTTTTTCATTAATTTCGATTACCATTTTGTATCCTTAAAATTATTACTAATTATTCGATAAATTTACATAAAATCGATAAATACATATGTGGTATTACCTGGTATATTGGAACCCATCACAATTTTTGTCAAAACAAACTCTTACAGCTTACAACAGAGATCGAATTACGACTAACACTACGGTGCGTACTTAAACAAGTGATTAAAAAAAAGTGTTGTACATTGTTCTATGTCTACTTAACATTATCAGGATATACTTTTTTTTCACCTGGAACAAATTCTAGGAAATCGATTTTTGGCCGCCTAAATAGCGTAAATACCCCAGTGTGCGTCACTCAATGTAAACAACTGCAACCGATACAGGTGATGATTACTGACGAGACGTATTCAAATGAAATCCACTTGTATGTTAGTAAATAAAACAGCCGTTCCAAGTTACTTGATAAACTCATTGGCGTACGCCATACTTTTATTTACATTAATGATTTCAACAAATATCGAATATGGTTTTGGCAAATTTTGTTCACCCTGTATATTCGAAGCAAAATGGGGTTTTAAAAAATCATCATAAGACAAAATATTCTTAGAATAGGCCAAGGGATAACCCCTTGAATTTTTACACCCTGTATATAAATAATGGGTAATAAAAAAATACAATTGTTAAAATTCAAAATTTAGGATTAAGTGTGACTAAATGGTGGATTAGTTGAAGAGTTTGTAATAATTACAGGTGTCAGTCAAGGTCAAGGATGGAATTTCCCCATTACTTTTCAATTGTGCCCTGGAAAAGGTTGTTAGAGAATGAAGAAAAGCAGGGGCACCATCGCACCGACTAGGGCCAAAGATTAAGTGTATTCAAATAGACTGTCTAGAGTTTGCTGATGATATGGCACTAATTGATGAAGGCATCTCTAATGCACATAAGCAGATCACTATCTTGGAAGAACAAGCAGCAAAAGTAGGGCTTCATATCTCCTATGAAAATACTACATTTATGACTAACATAAAAAATGAAACATGAAACGTATTTTAACGCTAACAAAATTGCTAGAGTAAAGGAATTTAAATACTTAGGTTAGGTTAGGTTAGAGCCATCCTCTTACATACCAATATGCCTGCTGGAAGTCCTCGGGAAACTACTTGAACAACTGCTTCTCGCCAGAATTAAAGCGGAATTGGACAACGGTAGAGGTCTTTCCGATAGACAATATGGGTTCAGAGATGGAAGGTCCACGGTCAATGCCGTTCTGAGGGTGATCAAAGTGGCAGAAAGCCACAATCGGCACACGGAGGACACGTAAGATGACAGCGCTGATAACCCTAGATATAAAAAATGCTTTTAATTCTGCAGCCTGGGAAAAATTATGGAAGAGCTAATTGACAGAAACTTTACCCTATACCTGTTGCGAATGGTGAACGTAGCTACCTCTCAAATAGGAGAATATAGATGGAATCCGGCGATGAGGTCGTCGAATGCGAAGTAAATAGTGGTGTTCCTCAGGGCCCAGTATTGGGCTCTACCCTGTGGAACATTCTATACGATGGCATGTTAAGGCTCGTTTTCTCCGCGGGGGTGGAAATAGTAGGATTCGCCGATGACATAGCTATAGTTGCAACAGGGAAAACTGAAGAAGAACTAATGAGAAAGGCAAACACCGCCATAAAGCAGATCGATGAATGGCTAGAGTGAAAAAACCTTAAGCTAGACCCTGAAAAAACAGAAGAAAAGAATGGGTTACAGAAAATGGCAATGAAAATAAATCTGTAACATCAAGAATCCAGAAAATGGAGGTTGCTTTTTAATACACAAACAATGTTTATAACAAGCGATGCTTGTCATGGAATAGTAAAATTGGCCATTACTTCACAGTGAATAAACCAGAAGCTCTTTGAACTTCAGAAACGCTGCATTTACAACTTAAAACATTAAAACAAAAGGAACAATTAGAGATTAAGGAAAAGGAAATTATGGGAAATATCTCAGGGCCCAGAATTAAAAATGGCATACACTATCCCAAACCCAACTCAAACAATACTAACTTACTACACTTACCGATACCATGAGAATGAGACGAATTCAATTTTTGGGCCATTTGGAAAGAATTAATCATACGAGATTCACTTACCGAATCCATAAATATCTGCAGAACAAACGTATAAGACCAAAGTGGTACAAACAAGTGGAGAGGGCCCTAGTGGAGATGGGATCGCCAGATCTGATGAATATAAATGTAATCAGCAATATTGTTCACACAAGGGGATTTGAGGAAGATCAGAAGAAACAAACATGACGTGCATGGTCGGAGGAACAGAAACTACAACAATCCATGCATATGAAGAGCTATTGGGCAAGGAAGAAGCTCAACATACGTTGATTCCGCATGGTCCTAAGTGACCCATCCGTGTGAAGAAGAAGAAGATTCAAAATGTAATCCATTATAATTGATTGTTCTCTGCCATTAACTAATAATATTTTCGATCCATCATATGTACAATTCCTCTGGGTAACAGGCAAAGAACTCACACACATCATTATTTCCTCTTCAAACATTGGCACACCTGTATATAATATATAATACTGAAGAAATTTTATATAATATATAAAACTACATAACACCCATATATAAAGTGTGCCATTGACCTAATTCATAAGATAACATAAGATAATCAGATGGCACTTAGTCCGGATTGCAAACTGGATGTGCTAGAAACTCCACCCCATCAAAGTTATTTGGGAAGTATGAGACCTAACTTTAATATTATAGTTCAGCACTTTTAATTTCAATTGATCAAATCAGAGTACAATACTCTTAAAACTACATACATTCGGTCGAACTGCTCACAGAATAATTTCTTATAACTGATAATAATCCCCCTGGTGTACCTTCCTGTATTATGGTATTATGGTATTTATTATAAAATTAGCAATGTGCAACATATAAAAAAATGTTCAGTATTATATATAAGTTTTTCTTGCAGCAGAAGCAATTTTCAACAATATAAACAATATTTACAGTGTGTGAATCATTATTTTTTCCATTTAACAAAAAACTTTGGAATTGGTAAAACCATCCTACATTATAGATAATCATATAAACTTAATAAAGTTGGAATACAGCCTGAATATTTAAATATATCCAACCTTTCCGGAGCTCTATAATACTAATGAGTCTTTTTAGGACTATCAAAAACAAATTTCATGTGAAATTTGTCAGTTATTTTATAGCTTTCAGTCGACCTTCGTGGCACTAAACAAAAACCAGAAAAATAACATTGTTTTTTAAGATCATGTCTTTCCAATACCTTAAGTGGATCCGATACCTTAAACAATCTGTAGACACGTTTCGAGACTTATCTCTCCTCAGTACAGCTTTGCTTTTATATGAACAACTATTTGTAAACCACCTAATTGAGACCCATGTGGATGATAAGGGTTAGATATTTTTAATTTCACGTTTCGTGAGAGAGACATGAACTTAGTAGGTTATTGATTTAAATGATAAATTAGAATTGGTAAAACCATACTACATTATAGATAATCATATAAACTTAATAAATTCGGAACACAGCCTGAATATATAAATAAATTCAACCTTTCCGGAGCTCTATAATACTATGGATACGTGGATATACGTGGATATCCACTACTTCATATTAAAATATGAAATTTATATGACAGAACCTCCTCCAGAATAATCCGCAGAGAAAAAAGAGGTTATGAAAACAACGGGTTGAAGGAGATTGAAGAGGACTTCAACAAAAACAACACACGATATTTTTACAGAATATTCTTAATAGCTTATGCTTCAAGAGGCAAGACGGATCATTGGAGACAAACCCTAAAAAGAACTGTGAAATATTAGCAAAATACTTTGACACACTACTCAACTGAAAAACCAACACAGAAACTACAGTTCGAAAATCCAGAACCCAACCTGGATCCCAAACCCCCTACACTCGAAGAAATTGTGAACATAATAAAATCACAGAAAAATAACAGAGCACCTGGAAAAGATGGACTGATTTCGGAAATCTGGAAGCTAGACCATGAAAACATTACACCTAAAATACATAGAATCATCGAAAACATCTGGGAAACAGGAAAAAATACCAGAAGAATGGAAGTTAGCCCTAATACACCCCCTCCACAAGAAAGGAGACACAACGGACCCTAATAACTACCCCGGAATATCATTACTACTTGTGACGTACAAAATTCTGTCCAAATCCCTGTTAAATCGGATAGAACCGCAGATAGATCCACAGATAGGAGAATACCAAGGAGGGTTCAGGAAAGGAAGATCATGCAGTGAACAGATCTGGTGTTTGAGAACAATACTAACAACTAGAAAGACCAGGAACACCACAGTAATATTCGTCGACTTCAAGAAGGCCTATGACACCATAGATAGAAAAGCACTCTTCAACACATTGGAAGAAATGAAGGTGGACAAAAAGACCAGAAATCTAATTCAAGAAACACTAACAAATACCAAATCAAAATTGAAGTTGATCGGAGAGGTCTCGGAACAATTTGCAATCAAGACAGGAGTGAGACAGGGAGATGGCCTCTCACCCATTCTATTTAATTTAGTTTTAGAGAAAATAATCAGAATATGGGAAAAAGGAGTCAGTGGGGTAAAGATGGGGAGACACAAGGATAGAATCGTCAACTCAAAATGTTTGGCATTCGCTGATGATATAGCCATCATAACAAATAGTAGAAAAGAAGCCAAAGTAGCTCTAGAGACACTCTACGAAATCTCATCCAAAGCAGGGCTACAAATCTCCTAAGAAAAAACACAGTGCATGGACACTAAATCCACAGACAGACACCCACTGATAACAAAATATGGAGAGACAAGACAAGTAGACAGTTTCAAATACCTGGGAGAGATTATACAGAAAACAGGACCGAACACAAAATCCAATGAAGAAAGGATAAAAAACTACAACAAGCATACAGACTTCCATGGAACCACAACAACAAAAGGAGTATCTCTATCAATGCTAAATTAAGACACTACTATACAGTAATTCTACCAGAGGCCTTGTATGCCTCAGAAACAATGGTAATCAAGTGGCGAACGAAAATAAAGGATATAGAAAAACAAGAGAGGAAAATACTAAGAAAGATCTATGGGCCGGTTCAGAAAGAGGGGATCTGGATAAAGAGACCAACAAAAGAACTGTACGAACATTCAGAGACGATTACAAACAACATCAGGAAAAGAAGGGCAAAATTCTATGGACACATATATAGGATGAATGAAAACAGACTGATCAAGAAATTTGTAACATATAGTGATGACTAATACAGTGAAAACCAACTGGGTAAGGGAAACCTTAGAAGACCTCAAGGAACTCAATATCTCCACAGACGACATGACCGACAGGAAAAAGTACAGAGAAAAAATCAGAAAACAGAAGTTTGAACAAACTCCCAAAGAGAAGAAAACAGCAAAGAAGTGGACAGAAGAGATGAAGAAGAAACACAGTGAATATATGAGAGGTTTCTGGGCAGAAAGAAGAAGACAGAAAAAATTACATGTTATTTGATTGTGTTTTAGCGCTCTCCTTGAAGGGGAATTATCGATAATAATAATATGACAGAACGATATATCGTATATGATAAAATTAATAATTTGCAGGGGAATCTACAACTTCAAACAAAGCTCGGTATAGATCATTCTATACTCTGGAAATTGATAGATAGTCTGTAGAAGGCCCAAAAAGATAGCATACTATGAACAATTGGCAGCTGGTAAACTGCCTGTACCTAAATTAAAGATGTACAGAGAAGCGGATGAGAGTATATAAAGATTAGTTCAAGATTACCCAACAGTGATAAATATTGGAGAGTTGTATCTCATTATTATGAGATTGAGTGTGAAGTATGAGACCTGTATGATGGAAGGGATTCTGAAGTACCAGGGAAGTGAAAGTGCAAAAGAAAGGTTCAGATGTGGAAATGAGGGGAGATAATATAGATAGTGCTATGAGGAGAGAGAGAGACTGTGGAGCATATGTGGAATGAATATGTAGGGATGAAAGAAAGTAAAAGAAGGAAAAGAGAAGAAATACTGAATGAAGATGTAAAAGAGATACTGTGGCTGTAAGAAGTATGGAAGAGCAGGGAAGGGTTGGAAAGGGAAAAGAAGGAGCGGGACTAGAGAAGCTTGTTGGGGAAATTTATGACTTTTATTTATATAGGGATTGAATGAACAGACAGGGATCCAGAAACCTGGTAGGGGAAATAAAGATTATTAGTATTAGGAGATTTAAAATTAAAATATTTTCAAATAAATTCAGTTCTAAATAATATAACTGTCTTAATTTAATACATTATAACCCACATATTTATTATTTTTATTAATTGCTATTATTGTAAGGTTTGCTTTTTTGTTAGTCCTTAAGGTACGTTTACACTGTCAAACATCCCAGCCAGCTTTGAATGTTGCAGCAATGTTCCGAAGGCTGCACAATATTCCGAATGTTGCAGCAACATTCCTGAACATTCCAGTGGCAACGTTGCAATGTGAATGTTGCAGCAACATTCCTACAACATTCCAGTTGCAACATTACAATGTGAATGTTGCAGCAACATTCCTGAACATTCCAGTGCCAACATTGCAATGTGAAAGTTGCAGCTACATTCCTGCAACATTCCAGTTGCAATATTACAATGTGAATGTAGTAGCAACATTCCTACAACATTCCAGTAAGGCTGCGCCAATTATTATTAATATTTAAAAATAATAATAATCACTTATTTTTACTGTGATTATTTTTACTCGTCTCACTTTTTTTTATTCTTATACTCAAAAATGTATTATATTTTTAGTTATTTTTCCGATCGGCGCGTGTATTTTCCGCCGATCGGAATTTGCTTACACATTGCGTGTATATACTCAATGAAACGTTGCTGTATTTATCTACGCTCTCTCTTCTTTCTGTACTCCTTTCTTCCACTTTTATGTAGTGTATTAAGGCGGGATTACTAAAACCCATTGTTTTATATGCGGCCCATTACGATCGAGGTAATGTATACTTCACATTACCTCGATCGTAATGGGCCGCATATAAAACACAAAAACCGAACTTAACGTAATGTGAAATCAACCAATGTCCAAAGTTTCACGTCGTGTCGCCTTATCTTTCAGCCAATCAACGCTCTCGATTCTTGCGCGCATGCACTCGAATTCAAGAGTGGCATTTTCCATTGTGTTGTTACATTCACTTTGTTTACAGTTCGAAAAGTTGTTTATAAATTAAGAGTTGTCGCAAGTTTGTATAAGAAATGTCGATTAATGGCGTTTTGTCAGTTGAGTGTGTGCAGGCGTATCCCCAAATATATGATAAGGGGCATGCAGGTTTCAAAAAAAAGACTCCGCATGGAAGAATGTGGCCGAAACAATGAATGGTAGGTTATGTTGCATCTTTTTATTCGAAATTTACAGTTCATACTTTTCTATATCCTTTCTATCTTTATTTCAGCAACAGGGAAAGGATGTAGCTCCAGGTGGCAAACGCTTCGTGAGAGGTTTGTCAAAGAGAAGTGGATTGTTGAGCTTGATGGGATGGGTCAGGGGCAGCGGCATCGACTCGTCCAGAATGCCCCTTATTGCAAATATTGCAATTCCTGAAACCCCATATTAGGAAAAGGAAGTGTATGAACGCTGAGTCCCTCCTAAATGTGTTTACATAACCTACTTGTACAACAAACACGTTGCCTTAAAATTTAGTTGGCAAGGTCGTTCGAATAAGAAATGATGTTTTAGCCAATTGATGATGGCGAAATTACTCTGCAGTAAATTTATTTCTTTAAAAGTGAACATTTTTATATTTTTGCCAGATATTTTTACTTATATTTTATATTGTCCTACAATTTTACAGAGACTTGGCGGAGAGAAATGGTCGGAAAAGATATAGAAGAGACTCTGGCGAAATGACTTATTCAAACTTCAACAAGAGTGAGTCGAGCCCAAAAAAGCAAATGTCGAAGTTTCCTCTGATGAGAATAACAATAACAGTACATGAATTTAAAAAAAAATATTAAAAGTGAAAGTGAAATATGTAAATAAAAGAGAATAAAACTAAAAATATAATTTTCTATTTTTCAATATTCAATATAATCCTATAACATTCCTGCAATATTCCTGCAACATTCATGCAATGTTCGCAGTCTTCCTGCAATGTTCCCTCAACGTTCGTAATGTTCCCGCAACGTTCCTGCAATGTTCCGTGCAACATTCCCACAACATTTCTGAACGTTGCAGAGAGGCGGACATAGAAATGTTGCAGCGATGTTTAATGTTGTGAAAGTAACATTGCTGCAATATTCCTGCAACATTCAACGCTGCCTGGGGTGTGAGCTTTTTTTTGCTCACTCAAAATGTATGGGCAAATGTATGAGTTCATACAAAATGAATGAGCTATAGTATGAGGTGAGATTGCAAAATATGTATAAAATACACAAGTTAAATAATATAAATTAAAACATTTAGTAAATCTTAAATACCTTAACTTTAGAGCAGTCCTGAGAGGCCATCTGGGCAATACATTTGATCAAATAAGTTAGAAACTTTGAAGTTATTTCCTCAATCCTATCCATTTGAAAAAACTTAGATCTTTCATATGCAGTAAAGCAATCAACTATTTTATTGACTATTTCGTCTATTATGTATGCTTCAGCTTCATAATTGTATTCTTCTAAGGTTTGTTTGCAGTAACTGAAAATTATCTGCAACACAAACTCGGCGGTTTTACTTACTCCAGATTTTTCGACGATTTCCAATATATCATGTTTATAAATCACACTGTCGTTTCTAGATTTCAGATTGATGTAAGAAAAATGATCTGTCAGATCTTGGATTTTTTTAGCAGTTCCAATAGAATCCAATTCTTTTTGAAAAACATTTTTGTTGAGATATGGAATGAAATAGCAGCGGTCAGCAATTTTACGTAACGCGAGTAGATAGCGCAGAAGCTTTACATCGATGTTATCCCATATATTATTACATAAAACTTGATCATTATCTGAACTATGTACCGACATATTTTGATATATAAGCTTCGTGTTTTGAAGTAAAGTTATTTGAAAGTGAAAGAATCAGTGTTACCAACCTGCAGTTATTTGAGTTTGCGCATTGGTAATGTGCAGAGCACGACCAGAGTTTACATAACCTTCAATAAAAGTACAAAATTTTTAATTTGAAAACTAAAAAATGGATTCACTGCCGGGTGGTTTGTCGGGGGTTCAGAAAGATGAACTTATGGATCAAGTCAAACAGCAAATTGCAGTCGCAAATGCTCAGGAACTTTTAACTGTAAGGGATTTTTATGTGTATTTGCTGTACTTGTAAAAGTTTTATTTTACAGAAAATGACTGAAAAATGCTTCAAAAAATGTATTAGCAAACCAGGAACCTCATTAGATAGTTCAGAGCAGGTTGGTATATTGTTTACTTAAAATTTGGGGTATTTCACATGAAGATCACACTAAAAATGTCAGATTCTGGATTTTGTTCATATTTGCATTAATTGTACTTCTGTATGATCCCAATGAATGTAGGTATATCATAATTCCTTTTTTTGAAGCCTAGTTGACAATTTATAAGCCTTTAAAGAATTGAGGAAATTTGAGGCGTAGGTTTTTGGGTATTATCCAAAAAGATGGAAAAAAATATCTAATGTTTTTTTGAGAAAATTAAATGTTCTTGTCAGTTATTATAAATTTTATTTTTTTCATATAGAAAATGAAGTAAACATTTCAAATCAGATTTCACTTAACTTTGGAATTTTTTATTTTATTTTTATCTAAAAATATAAATTGTAATATCTGCATTTGTTGGAGATAGATAAACTAAAATGCAAAGTACTGAGTACAAAAAACTGTACTGAGCAACACATTGGCAATTTCTTAGGTTGATTGGTGTACAATCCAATTGTTTGAAAACTCTGCAACATTAATATTAATGCATGTTAACTTGACTTGTAGTTTCTTCTTCTTTCGAATAGGCCTACTTTGGACCACGCTTGTTCAACTGTTGGGCTTTGACCTTTGCCCAGTATTGTCGCATCTTCTGCCGGTGTAACTCCTTTCTCTCTTCTGTCCAGGGGGTACCTTTCCTTCGAGGTTTTTCCTGAAATCCACGGACTTCCTTCAGGGTGCATCTCACAGACTGTCTGTTTTTAAGATCTGTTATTCCCAGTTCTTTAATATCCTTCTCGGTCTCTGTCAACCAAGTGGAACGAAGCTTCTTGTTTTGCCAGAAGGTGAACAGACGGTTGGTTAGTCGGTTTGCAGGCAATCTTGCAACATGACCATAGAAAGCTACCCTTCTTTTCCTTGCACAGTCAGAGAGCATCTCAATATGTTCGTAGAGCTCAGAGTTATGCCGTCTTCGGAATTCCCCATCTTCCTTTACCGGGCCTATGATCTTCCTGAGAATTCTCTCTCTGATTTCCAATTTCTCTATTAAACCCCTTCGGTTCAAGGAAAAACACTCCATGGCATACAGGGCTTCTGGTCGTAAGACTGATGTGTAGTGCTTAAGGTTGCGTGACAGGCATTTCTTATTGTAAGTGTTCTTAGTCAGCCGATAGGCTAGTTATAACTTGCTGACTCTCTTGGATAATGATGCTCTTTCTGATAAGTTGGGTTCAATCCACTCGCCAAGATACTTAAATTTCTCAGTCCTCTTGATGTTTCCCTGTTCTAGTAACATCTCTCTGTTTGCTTCTCTGATGTTGAGGTGAAGAATTCTGTTTTCTCCAGCGACACTTGAATACCCACTTTGCCAGCCTGTTTTCTGAGGCAGTTTACCTGCATTGTTGCCATCTCAAGAGAATCAGCAAACAGTGCCATGTCATCTGCAAAGGCCAGGCAATCTACAACTAGTCCACCATTCTTACATCCCAGGTAGATACCACTCTGAGCATCCAAATTGTTCAGTTCCTTGCGCCATTCTCTCATAATCTTTTCAAGGACACCGTTGAAGAGAAGTGGGGAAAGTCCATCTTCTTGTCTCACTCCAGTTTTTATTTCGAAGCTTTCTAAAATCTCGCCTCTAAAGCCTCCTTTAACCTTGGAATGGGTGTTGGTCAAAGTTTCTAGAAATTGTCTGCGGCTTTTGTTGTCTAGTGCTAGTTCCTGGAGTACTTTGTTAAGCGTTTCTCTATCAATGGAATCGTAGGCCTTCCTAAAATCAACAAAGGTGACGACCACCTTGCGGTTTCTCATCCTGGAGTATGCAAGTACAGTTTTTAGATTGAGGATCTGTTCAACACAGGATCGGGTCTTCCTGAAGCCCCCCTGGTATTCTCCCAGTTGACTATCCAACTGATTTTCTGCCCTTGTTTGTAACGCCTTCGAGAAAATCTTGTATGTTACCGGGACGAGAGAAATTCCATGGTAGTTATTTAGATCCGTAAAATCTCCCTTTTTGTGAAGTGGATGGATCAGAGCAGATTTCCAATCGGGTGGTAATTTCTCTGTTTCCCAGATGTCTTGGATGATCTCGGTTAGCTTGCGCACAGCATTGTATCCAGCACCTTTCCACAGTTCAGCAACGATAGAGTCCTCTCCAGCTGCCTTATTATTCTTAAGAAGTTGAATGATCTGGCCAACTTCTTCCAATGAAGGGGGAAGCGAGTCCGGGTTTGGTGTGGTTTGTTTATAGTCGAAGTCTTCACGGGGTGGTTGAGTAGATTTTTAAAGTACTGAGCCAAAAGGTGGCAGTTGTCCTTGTCATTATAAGCCAGTTTGCCTTGTGAGTCTCTGAAGTGGAGGCTTAGCGGAGCGTATTTTCTGAGTGACTGCTTACAGGTTCCAAAGAAATCTCTGGAATTATTCTTAGCAAAGCTCTCTTCGATTTGGGTTAGTTGGTTTTGTGTGAAGGTTCGTTTGGTTCCTCGAATTATCTTGGCTGTAACCTTTCTTTGTTCCAAAAATTTATGCCAATTTTCCTTGGTCTTTTTAGAATTCCACTTCACCCAGGCTATCTGTCTTTGGGCTATTGCATTGTCAAAGTCTTCAGTCCACCACAGATGCTTCCTTCTTCTAGCGAGAGGGGCGAGTTCATTGGCCGCCTTGACAAGAGTCTCCTTCAGATGGTCCCAGTTGTTTAGGTCTGTGTTGTTCAGTCTCTGACTTAGTTCTTGACTGTTCTTGAGTCGCTCGACGTCAAATCTTACCATTTTGGAGGTTCTGTGTAATCTAGTGTTTCTAGGCTGCAGTCTTATTTTGATCTTTGAGAGATAGTGGTCTACCTCTTGTAGTCCAGATTGTCGCTTCTTAGTACCTTCACGTTTTGTATTTCCTTTTGAGATTTTCGTGAAATGACCACATGATCTATCTGGAATTCACCCAGGTGGGTATTAGGTGAGATCCAAGTCTTCTGCTTCCTTGGCAAGTGTTTGAAGGCTGTAGATTTCATGATCAACCCAAAAGTCCTACACAGATCCAACAATCGTTCTCCGTTGCGGTTGGTTCACTTATGCGCCGGATAATTGCCCACTATGTTTCTGTATTTTTTCTCTCTTCCCAATTGAGCATTGAAGTTACCAAGCAGTATAACGGTGTGCCTTTCTGGAAGTTTAGAGATAATATCTTCTAAGTCTTCCCAGAATTTAACAGTTCTGTCTGGATTGCGTCTGTTGTCCTGGTTGATTGGGGCATGTACATTGACTATACTGTAGCCCTTGTTTGCGCATATGAGAGAGAGGATGGATACACGACTACTCGGGGAGGTAAAGTCAGTGACTGAATCCAGTATCATGTGACTATAAATAGTGTGATTATAAATCCTGTACCTAAGTGGGATACGTTCTTCATTACCCGCTGAACCATATTTTCTTTGAAGATTCTGTAGCCTTGGGACTCGAAGGCATGTTCGTCCGTAAATCTGGTTTCCTGTACTGCTGTCAGTATTATGTTGTGTCGTGTTAGTGAATCAGTCAAATGTTTCGGTTTACCCACTTTTAGTAGTGAGTTGGCATTAAATGTTGCGAAGAAGCTTTGCCGTCTTGGTCTGAGTTTACGTCCGGTGATATCAGGATACTCCGACTCATCCTTAAAGCATGTTGGTCCGGACTCCCCAGAATCCGAAGGTCCGCTAACGTCACCATAGGTGACGGTGGATTGGTTACCTCCTGGGGTAGTGCATTTAGCGAGATTTTCCTTCATGTTCAGTTGAAGAATATTCTTCATGGGACAGTGGCGAGCCACTGTCCAAGATACTACCCAAGTTGTTAGCTTGGGAGGCTTATTATTTGGGGTTGTCACCCCTAGACAGGTTGCCTTCACTACAGCTAAGGAGTCCTGTCCACCCCACTTCCCAGCTGCTAGGCTCCGTGCCATTGTTTACCAAAGATGTTCAAGGGGTACATATATACAATACGTACTTTTGTAGTTTCTTATACTTTATATAATTATTAAAAAAAAAGTCGTGCCCTGTGTACTGCATGCTGAGGGTAGTGCGGATTCGTATGGTTCCCGTAGTTAGGTTCTTACTCTTTGCGTTTATATACGGTTCCCGCCGTTTGTAGTAGTTTTAGTTGTTTCATTTTATTTTCTTAATGGGTAACCAAAATAATACGCAATTCAGTTCTTTGTAGGCTTAGTATACGTCCGGAATTATAAATGAAAAGCTGTACAGTCCTGATTGATGCGTTTTTTTAGGGGCTGCAGTGAAATGATGCAAGCGGATTAATACGGTTCCCATAGTTTGGGCCGAAAAAATTGATACACTGAAATCAAGTTTTGATATGCCCATAATATTTTTAGTAGTGTATATTATAATTATAATACAGCAGATGAGTTGATTTCCAATATTAAGTACAGAAAAAACGCTTGCTTATGAATCCAGTTCCCTTACATGGGACACAAAATATTTGATGGCTTTATGTGGTTCCCATAGTGAAAGGGTTAAAGGTATAAATTAAACAAAGTAAGTAGTCAAAAACTACAGTTTTGACTACAAAATGTAGTCAAAATGAAACAAATATGTAGTTAAAAAGTAATTGTATTAAAAGAAGGTATTTTGAAATTTGTACAACATTGAAAACCAATTGTGTCTTGTGTTGCTATGTATTGAAATGATTGTCTATTATTCCTCCAAGGAAGACCTTCAATGACAAAGAGTTTATTTAAAAAGGTATCACACTTTACAATTGGAATTGTAAAGTTCTAAAAATTACAAAATAAAACCATTCCTTTTCGACAACATATTTGATTAATTTTGCCATTATAACTTTATTACAAATATAATACACATACTATAACTATACTTCCATCCACTAACTTCTAAAAGGAAAAATAGTGTCACCAATAAGAGCAAAAGAAGAACCCGATGATCCCACATGAAAGAATGAAATAACAAATGGGGAAACCCCAAGAAGATTTAAAGTCAACAGTCTCGAACATGGATATACAAAAATACTATACAACTCTAGACTTGACAGCAAAATTCAAAATACAGAATTCACAGCCAAGAAGAAGAATACGAATGTATAAAGAGGGGCATACACACAGCGGCAGAGGAAACATTGGGTTATGATGAAATATGAGGTTAATGGAATACAAGACCTATGGAACCTATGGAAGACAAGATAAAATACAAAGAATCACACAAGAGAGTATGGAAGAAAATATGGGAAAAGAAGTACAATTAATTGGAAAGAACTTGTTCAAGACTCAATGCATACATTAGAAGAAGGAAGAGTACAGAAAGTTGGAGGCTCCTCAAAAGTATGAGAGGAGGCCATACAAAGGACATAATCTCACCTATAACACCTCAAAAATGGCACCAATAATTTAAAGATATGCTGACAGAAGACAGACCTCAATTTAATGACATCCAAAACGAAATTCAAGACATTTATACAGGGATCCCCAATTAGAATAACTATGGCAGAGGTTAAAGAAGTCTGTAGAAATTTAAAAAATGGAAGATGCCCAGGACCAGGTAATATTACTAATGAACTTTTAAAATATGGCACAGATAAACTATACAGGGAATTCAGAAATGTATTCCAAAGGTGTGTGGAAGACATCACACCTATCGATGATATACAAAAAAGGTGGCAAGAGTAACTATGACTAAACTATCGTGGAATAGTCGATACAAGCGCTATAAGCAGAGTCTATGGGAAAATATTAAAGAACAGGATAGACAAAGCAGAAGAATATGAAGGGTTCAGAGCAGGAAAATCCACAGTCGCCCACCTGTTTACGCTAACTCAAATTTAAGAAAAGAAAGTACGAAATTTAGAAGTACATTTTCTGTATGTAGATCTGAAAAAGGCCTATGGCAGTATAGCTTTAGTAAAACTTTCCAACGAGGTTCTCCAACATAGAACCTCTCGATAGAACCCATAACAATAGTCATAATAGCTCATCGAGGAGTGTGGAAAATGGGGTCTGGATGTTAACATTACAAAAACGGAATATATGTGCATAGGAGAACAATAAGAAGACCTACATGTAGCAACTGGACAGATCATCAACCAATGCAATATATACAAGTACCTAGGAATGAAAATATCTAAGGAAGGGGCACTAGATGAAGCAATATCGTACAGAAACGCACAGGGAAGAAGAGCTACTTCTATGCTGAACAGTATTCTATGGGACAAAACCATTACAAAATAACCATTAGAAAAGAAAAGAAAAAGCATAATAGCATATAGCTTGGAGGTGTGGCTGATAAAAGAAAAAACAAAAAGAAAGCTAAAAGCCACAGAAATAGACTTCTGCAGAAGAGCGGGGGGAAGATCCACGAGAGAGTCCCAAATGAAACCAATAGACACAAAACCGAAAACGAGAAAGACCGCGCAGATGCTGGAGAGACGGAGTGGACAAGGAAATTTGAGAGACGGATCTGGAAGGAGGCCTGTGGACGAACAGAGAGGAATGGCGATTAGGAATCGGAAGACGTAAAACGTTGTAACCTTAGCTATAAGGTTACTATATTTTAGGATATATTTTAGGCTATATTTTTAGATAAAAAATACCAAAGTTAGTGAAATCTAATTTGAAATGTTTATTTCCAGTTTTCTATAGGAAAAAAATCAAATTTCGAATTTATAATTACTTCTAATTGTAAGTTCATTTCAGAAGATCATTTCATTTTCTCAAAAACACATAACATACTTTTTTCCATATATTTTGATAATGGCAGAAATAGGTTTCAAAAAAATTTATTCCTCAAATTTCGTCAATGGGAAATCAATTTTTTTTATTTGCTTAATTCACTTTTTACTTCGTTTTAACATAGTAAAAAATAAAAATACTGTTGAAAGTGTTTCAATTAATTTAAATATATATATATATATATATATATATATATATATATATATATATATAAAACACCTATTAAATTTGACCTGATTGAACGGTCCCATTTATCGCGCGCTTTAGATGACGTCGCATAACACATGACATTCAGTGTTGCATAGCGTATTTGCATAGACAGTTAAGGATTTTCAGTTTGAATTTGCTATTTCGATAATGGAAAAAGCTAGAAACCCATTTTATAGATATTCTATAGTACCGGAATGCAAAAACACTATTATAATTATACCAGATAAAGTGTTTGGTAAAGCCCCTATCGAGGTGCATATAACTATAACTACAAACGCATAGTTGTAGCATGCATTAATATTGACGTTGCAGTGTTTTTTTAAAAACTGGTGGTGTTGGTGTTGATTTGTACACCAGTAAACCTAAGAGATCTCCAGTGCGGCACCTTTGCACTTTAGTTTGTCTATTTCCAAAACAAATGCAGATCCTATTCTTAAACTGTACTTGTATTATTTACCTATATACTACTTACAAGCTATATTTTTAGATAAAAAATACCGAAGTTAAGTGAAATCTAATTTGAAATGTTTACTTCCGGTTTTCTATAGGAAAAAAAATCAAATTTCGAATTTATAATCACTTCTAAGTTCATTTCAGAAGATCATTTCATTTTCCAAAAAAACATAACATAGTTTTTTCCATCTTTTTTGATAATAGCAGAAATAGGTTTAAAAAAAAATCTATTCCTCAAATTTCGGCAATTCTTGAAGGGCTTGTAAATTGGCAACTAGGTTTCCTATATTTATATATATATATATATATATATATATATATATATATATATAATCATTCACGTCATATAGATGCACAATTATTCGAAATAAAACAGAAACTGACTTTATTTTCAGTGTTTAGTTTACTTGAAATGCCCCCTTTATTATATTTATCATGCTATCAAGAAAGAAAAAAAGAGGCTGAACGAGTCCTTGATTTATGCAATTAAATCATCTCCTTTCATATTAGTTTTATTATTATATTTCAATATTTTGAAAATCATACACCACAATTTCCACCACAACTTTACGAAAACTACTTTTTGAGGATACAGAATTTTATCATAACATTTCTTTACTCTAATCCTCCACTGAATTAGTTTTGGTTCTCTGGCCATAAATTTATTCTATATAGCTGCAAGCACAGAAAATCAAATTGCTGATAAATGTACATCCAGAAACTTTGCAAAGTATTTTGAGTAGTATGAGAAGATATTCTTCTTCGACAAAAAGAAGAATATTTCCAGCAATTACAGTTTTGTTTTAAATTTCATTGGTTGTCCTTTTTTAATTTTTGATCTTCCAGTTATAATAGATGGTTTTAATAGTACCACCTGTGTAAGTCTTCTACAAAAAAAACGCTGATAAATTGTTAAAAACTCATTTAACCCTCATTTTATTATCATACTCAACTCATTTAATCTGAAATTTTTTTGAAATCCAATATGTTATTTGATGCTATAAGATCAATATGGGCCTAAACTATTAGCATATATGTGTGGATTATGGCGCTAGAAAGCATATGAGCATATGCAAATGGTCCATGAGAAACATTTTTAATGTATGGTGTAATCCTAACTTATTATATTGTCCTTTCGCAAGAATAGGAGAAGAGGAGTACAAAGAGAATACAAATATTTAGAGAATTCAGACATATTTTATACATTCAAATGATTTTTTTTCTCTCACTGGGTTTAGACCCCAAAAATTCTGGGCCTATTGGGTCATATTTTGGCATTCGGGTCATACCGCGTGAAGCGAACACTGAAAACAATGTTAGATTCTGGATTGAACTACCGTTTTTTTCCACATTGGCCAATCGGAGCATCGTATTTTCGCACAAAATTTTTATTTCATGCAGTATGTCATGTTTTTTTATTGGGACTTCGAATGTACTACTAAAAGAAAATATAACAAATTGTTAGAAATTTTTTAAACAATTTAGAGGTATAGAATTTTTATGCCATTATTGAAAGCAAATTATGTAAAAATTTACATTTTGTTTAGAACATTCAGTGCTTACTATAGATTTATTATTGCTGCAGGAAACTGAATCTGATATTTAATTACTGCTTTTATAACAAAATAATTTTTTTCCACATGAGCTACATGGTTCCAGAAGGATTTTTTTGTTTTCTTCCAACTGCTTCTTTATGTCTATTCTGTTGCAATTTGTATTATAAAACAAGTCATATTTTGCAGTGGAAATTACTTTATATTAATCTTTTATTTCTATATTCAAAATTCGAGAAATTCGCTCTATAATATTAGTGCAATTTATATCAACAGTCCATAATAATTGCAAGCGATTTCAGCATTATTAACAAATTAATGACAATTTCATACATTCTTTACAGACGGTGCGATTACAAATGTGAACATCGTCAGAGGCTGGCCCCTTTTTTTAAGAATAACACTTTGTTTATTATAATAACACTTTGTTTATTACAATTATTGTGAAAAATACAAAATTAGAAAAAACTTACAGAATTTTGAAGATCGGGCTAGTATTTCTTGAATTTATAAAGTAAGGCTTGAATTTATCGGCAATTTTCCAAATTCTTTTTTTTTCCGAGGATCTTTTCGAGGAATTTTCTGTTCCTTTGGTCAGGATCCAAATCTCAATTTAATAATAATAATTTCCTTACTAGTTTCGCAATTTGCTTTTCAAAACGCCTAGGAAAAAAGCGAAATTTTTCGGAAAATTCTTGAGTTCCGCAAGGCTTGTTCCAAGATCCGAGATTTAGTTATAAAAAAAGGAATTAAGAATTTTCCGACAATTTCTTCAGTTCGCCATCGTCCAAAATATAAGCATCAAATTTTCCGAAAATCTAGGGGAAACTGTTTCCAACAACTTTTTCAGTTTCCATATGACGTTATTTCTGAAAATCTAGTAAAACTTCACCTCACTTTCCTTAGTTTGGTTCAACATTAAGGAAGAAACTTATAGGTTTTAAATAAAAAATAATGTCAACGGCTTTGATTTATACTTTGATTATAAATTGACGTAGTATTACGTCATCGGCTACCAAATTTTAAATAAAAAAACGACTGCATTGTGTTAATTGGACTAAAATTAATAGTTTGACAGAACTTGAATTTTCTCTTCATGAATAGAATTTCATAAAAAAATATTAGCTTTATTATTAATAACAATTTTAAAAATTCTTAATTTGCACTCAAACCTTCTTCTTATTTCGAATAGGCCTACTTTGGACCATGCTTGTTCAACTGTTGGGCTTTGACCTTTGCCCAGTATTAACGCATCTTCTGCCGGCGTAACTCCTTTCTCTCTTCTGTCCGGGGGGTACCTTTCCTTCGAGGTTTTTCCTGAAATCCACGGTCTTCCTTCAGGGTGCGTCTCACAGACTGTCTGTTTTTGAGATCTGTTATTCCCAGTTCTTTAATATCCTTCTCGGTCTCTGTCAACCAAGTGGTACGAAGCTTCTTGTTTTGCCAGAAGGTGAACAGACGGTTGGTTAGTCGGTTTGGAGGCAATCTTGCAATGTGGCCATAGAAAGCTACCCTTCTTTTCCTTGCACAGTCAGAGAGCATCTCAATATGTTCGTAGAATTAAAATTCGCACTCAAATGTGAACAATACTTTTATAAGTACTACTTTACTAGTTTGAGATTTCATAACATACCGGATGCACATTTTTCTGTGCGGCGATTATTTTTTTTTTTTAATAGTAGGTAAAAGCCACTGCAAATACTTCAAGAGTAACATCTTCGATGTAAATGATTCTCTTAGATCTTCTTAGATGCACAAAATCTTAGACGCAATGGATAAACCCATATCACCAAATCATTAGAGGAATAGTTATAGTATATTTTGTTAGGTGGTCTTATATGAAATGGAACATTATTTATATTCTCGTTTCATTTTATTTAAATTACAATTTTATTCATCAAAATATGCCCCATTTGCTTCAATACATTTTTTCCAACGCGTTTCACGCAAAGCAATCCCTGGTTTTTAGATGCCACAAAGTCTGAAATGTCAACCAAATTTACATTCTGATTGGTTTTATTTCCGATATACCCAAAATTGCGAGATGCTTGGAAATCCGTTGATAACAGATCAAGTGAGTATGAGGACCTGCAGGATCTGCAGGACCTCGTAGCCCAAGTCATTCAGTTTTTGCTGGGTTCTTGCCCAACATGCGACCTTGCGTTGTTGTGGCAATAGACATGGTCCCTTGGAGAATAGGACCATGTCTATTGCCAAGTCCATTTGGACAAATAACTTCTTTTTATTTTCTTATATTTATTTTCTTTTCTTTTATTTCTTATAAATTATGTATCTGACACTTGTGGATTTAATTGATGATTGAACATTTTTTGTGATTTGCAGCAAATGAATGATTTTTATTTACTGTTTTAGAAATGTATAGCCATGTGTATGGATAGATATATGGATTCATGGAATTTAGTTTCAAGGACTTACAGCCAAAGATTACAAAGGGAAAGACATAATATGTAAAATTATTAGATGTTTTGTTTTAAATAAAAGTAGTGCAAACATGGTGACCCAAATGTTATTTCAATGGAACTATGTATCACATTCAATGTGTTTATTGATTATGTATATAATGTGCTGGGCATGTTAATTACTCTGCCATAGCTACTTTTTGTAGTTTCATTTTTTGTTAAATACATCAAGATCTTATTACGTTTTGATTTTTATTTCATTTTATTAAAAATTTGAAAACAAAAGTTTACTGAACAGATTTTTTTTTAATCCGTAGCCGGTGATTGGGGAGGGGGTCACCCTTGCGACCAATACGCTGCTATCGGTGCCGTAGGATTTCTTGCTCCATTCACGACACGTTTCCACTCACCGATCGATTGTGATGTTCTTGGCTTGATGTGTATCCAGTCTTTTGTTTCTCAGATATTCTTCCACTTGTTTCAAGCAGGTCTTCTTGGCGCGCTTCTTTGTATTCTCCAGTCTGGCGATCGCTCCCGCCAAAGGAGTTTCCTTGGAAGCGGGGTGTTATTCATCCGGAATACGTTGCCAAACCAACGTGAATTAAATGATTGTCAGCGGCACGTGCTAGGTCTCCAGGGCTCTCCACAAACTGGCCCAGTCGATGCAATCAAAGGCGGATTTATTCGTTTTGAGAACGTGAAGTTATTGCAATAAGACGTCTTCTCCGGCTTTTATCATCTCGGCCGTTACTTGATCTCCTCCTGGCGCTTTACCGTTTTTAGGTAATTGGTTCGGATCCTGGTTGTACAGTTAATGGAAGAATTCTGTTCACCGCTGCTGGCGCTCGTGGGGAGAGGTCACGAAGGTTCCGTCCGATTTTTTGATGTTGTCGTTCGTTGATGTTGTTTTGCCGCTTTGCCGTCGGATTGGCTGGTACAACGTCCGGTATTCGTGCCTCGACGCTGCTTCTTCGTTCCGATTTCATTTTCTGTCATAATTCTTTACTCAATCGACGAAATTGCTCGATTTAGAGATATTCGTGTTTGAAAAATAGTTTATAATTACATTTTATGAACAAATTTAAACATAACATTTTCATTAGACGCTATTAAAGAGTTTTTTTTCTTTTTTCATACCCTTTCTCAGTAATCAAACGTAACAATGATGGGGAGCATGTAATCTTTGGTACCATATCTATCATATATAAGCAGTGCTTAGGGGCAGTACAATACTTATACTGGTACCATATGAATGATAGGGAGGAGTATTAGTACCATATCAAAGATGAGGGGCAGCACAATCCTTGTACTGGTACCGTTTCACAAAGCTGTGACTATAGGGAAAAGGTAATCTTCCAAACCTATCATTAGTAATGACAAATGGGGCAAGGTACTTTTTGAAGCATCATTGCAAAGGGGGAAAGTTACTGTCATACTTCTCTTACACTAGTTCTGTATAAGAACAGCATCCAATAGAGCATAGGTTCATAACTTCTTCACTACCATTACCTCTGTCACCTATTATGGCCAATCTTGAGCCACAGTGAGTCATCACAATTGTGTAGAGGGTAGATGGCCTGTAGTTGCCTAAGTATAGTGGATGATGGTGATGGCCATGGATGGCTTTGGGAGCGATCCGACTACACCCATTAAAGGAGGCCAGCATGCGCAAGTAAGGTGCGCAGTGGCTAAAGTGGCATGTCCACACCATGGGCCATCATTATTTCCTTTATCGCACGCTTATCAGTGCCTGCTGCTTGTTGTCATGATTTTAGTAATTATTATTATTTAATTATAACGAAATATTTAGTTTATTGAGATATTAGTTTATTGAAATATTAGTTTTTTTAAATAATTAGTTTTCTATAACAAGAAATAGCTGTTTATAAGTTTCACTTATTAATCGTGGCAAAATCGAACAAATTAAAAATTCCAACTTTATTAAATTTCAATATTAACTTTATAATTTCAATTCAAAATTTGAAATTAATTTTTATCAACAATATATGATCCACTATGGCCCATTCATGCATATCTAGATGGTCCATCTAGATGGACCACTGTGTGGATGCGTCCATTCAGGCCATCATAATGGGCCGTGATAAAGGTGACCATCATGAGGGCCCACAATGAGCCAGAGTGTAGAGGAGCCATTAGAAAACTGATTTTACCCTTACCCCTAAAATGCTATCAAAACAAACAATACAATTTTAAAATGTACTACAATTTTAACATAGTTTAATAATAAGTGTGAAGGTTGGTATTGTTTTGCATTCACAATTCTTTTTATGTTAGGGTTAGTTTCACTTAAAGCGAATCTCAAGTCATGTTCCACATTGAGACGGTTTCTGGCCTTTGTTTTTAATGTAACTAAAGTTGAAAAACAATTCACATCTATAGGTGGTGGCAAAGGGTATTAACATTTTTAAAGCTCTATTAACTATAATAGGATATTCGTCACTTGCTTTACGCCAAAATGTGCCGAGATCATAATTTTGAAATTCTACTTTTAAAGTACTATTCTCGCGCAATCTGAGAAACTCCACTTTTGCCGTTACATCTTCATCTGTAATATGTCTATATATATATAATCTGTAATAATCTTGCGCATCAGTTGAAAATGGTTTTAATATCCAAGAGTTGAACTGACGAGTATCCATGACCGGAAAATATTGCTTCAGTGAGTCTATTGCTGCAGATAAATGCTGAACCAAGGAAATTTGTAACGTAATTTTGGTTGGTTCGGTATTTACCGATTGCTCATACAGCTGTGTGAACATCGACACATCGCCAACTTGCACTCGCGTTGGTAAAGTTCCAATTTACGAACAAAACTTAGCAACCCTATCTTGGGCTGTCAAAATATTCGACATATTTCCTTGCAATGATATATTTATTAAGACTTGCAATGAGATAAAAAATCAGCAAGATAGACCAGCTTTTCGATAAATGTTTTATCGTGGATTTTTGAAAAAAAGTCCTTTTCTTTTTGTGTTCTCTGTTTTTACAAAAGTAATCCTATTTCTTCACGGAGCTCGTAAACTCTGTTCAGAAGAGAATTAAATTTGGCACCAATTTCATCGCATAAAACTTTGAATAATCTCGAGTTTGTAGCACTCCCACGAATATGATTCACAATTTTTACAACGTCATTCATTGTGCTTAGCAAATCTGGTGGAAGCGTTTTAACAGCCAAAGCGTATCGGTGTATCAGGCAATGATAAGATAAAACTTGAGGAGAGCAACTTGTTTCACGAGTGCTTGAAATCCAGAACGAATACCCATCATGGGTGTTCGTTTGGTGCCCCGGCTGTACAAACACCAACCAACTTTGACCAGTCCCGTCCGTTATCTAAAATAACTGCTTTAGAATTCCGAATACGTCTTCACCACGAGTAGTGGTGAGCAGAGATTTGCAGAACAAGTATTCCTCGTTTACATGGTCATCTTTAATATACCGGGCATATACCAGTAATTGTGAACACGAAGCTACATCCGTTGACTCATCTAATTGCAGCGCAAATATGGGACTTTCATTAATTTCATAAATAACAGTTCACAAAATATCGTTACTTAAGTCTGAAATGCGACTTTGAACTATTGTATTTGAGAGTGATATTGGTTTAATTTTAGCCACATGTTGCTCCCCAATAACGAGCGATACTGCATCACACAAACAAGGTTTGATGAGCTCCTCTCCTATAGTGTGCGGTTTTTTGTTCATAGTAATGCGACAAGAAATCTGATATGAAGCTTCAAGACACGATTCATTTGCCTTTTGCATATTTCCTGTGGAATCCAACCGCGAAGACATCAGAAGGCTCTCTTTTTTCTAAAACAAATCTATATCTCTTCTTGCGAACTCTTTGTGAACTTCCTTGTTGGAAGTGTTCTTTCAATTTGCTTGGTTGCATGCTCTCTGGATTAAGCACTTTATTACATAAAACACACTGAGGCTTTTGTATATTCCTCTCTACAATATTAGTGAAGCCCCATTGTATCGGGTGTCTCAAAAGAAAGTTTAAATTTGTTTAGCTTACTGCGTGAACGCAACGATTCGGAAGGGCGCGCGTGATATGTCAATCGGTAGCCTGTTTCTTGGGGATTTAGTCGATATGGAGCGTTTCTCGGGAGCGGATCACGCGTTGTGCGTACAAGAATTTTACACAAGTGGTATTTCTACGACTGCAATTGCAATTCTGCACAAATTGCATTTTATAGGGGTGTAGCTTTAGAAAAAAAGTGTAGCTTTTTGTGCAACATGCGGTGTAGTGATGATCTATGCCCATTCAAAGCACTTGCACGCTTCCGAATGGAGAGGTCGTCGGGTTCATCACGAACAGACCGATTAATCCGTTTCACGTTCTCTTCCGCTCTCAATAACCTTGGGTGTCCGGGTTTTGGTTTATCCAGTGTTGAACCGGTCTCCTCAAACTTTTTTACCCATTTCCGAATGAGAGGAATACTTGGCGCATCATTTAAGTGACGAAAAAGTCACTTAAATGATGATATAGTCGCAGAATTACCACTTTTGTAAAATTCGCGAACGCTCAACGCGCGATCCGCTCCCCAGAAACGCTCCATAGCGACTAAATTCCCAAGATCCAGCCTACCGATTGACATATCACCCGCGCCCTTCCGAATCGCTGCGTTCACGCAGTAAGCTAAACAAATATAAACTTTCTTTTGAGACACCCGATATAAATGCATCTTTATAGGAACGCTTTTTTCCGGATGTAGAAGCCATGTCACTGTTTAGACTCGCGATTGGTTTACGGCAAGTATTAAGAAGTTACATGGAAGACTAGCAATAAGTACTAAGATCCAAAAAAATATTTAACAAATCGTTTTTTTAATAAATGTATTTATGTGACTGTACACTAAGACAAATTAACTAATTAATTACTTTCTTATATATATATATATATATATATATACATATATATATATATATATATATATATATATATATATATATATATATATATATATATATACTATTAATGTTACTACCTTAAATTAATTTTACAATTTCAAGGAAGTTTGGCAAAATGGCGTGGCCATTACAATATTTCATGGAGGGAAAATTGGTAACCAATTGCCGGGAATTCAGATAATTAGAGGGCGAGATAACTAGCATACACGTGTTTTGGTTTTCTTGAATAGAACAAAAAATGCAATAAAAAAATTAAATAACTACAGTACAATAACGATAATCCGGCGGTTGGTTAGTCCGGCACGTTCAGAAATTAGGCGTTCCGCGATACTTTGTAATTTTTGGGAAATCCGGCGGTTGTCTGGTACCATATGTGTCGGAGTATCAACTTAAATCAGGCGACACAATCAACGACACGGCTGCTAGAAAGAGTGTAAATACAAGTGCGCTACTATTAATTAATTAATAGAATAGATAGTTACTAAAAATAAAATAAAAAAATTCAGATAAACCGTATTTTTTTATTTTACTTTTAGTAACTATCTGTTCTATTAATTAATTAGTGTAACATAATAATTAAGCTCTTGGTTACCTCTGCAGAAAAGCTTATTTAACCCCGTGGGGGTAATTACCCCTAGGTTCGAAAACCAGGCAATAGATGAATATGGAAATTGGGGAAAAATACAATAGGCCACATAGGCTGCAGAGTTTGAGGGGCTCAAAATAATTCGGTATCCACATTGAGAGAAAAAAAGCTGCACAAAAACAGAAATCCGATCTTAGATAAGTCACTTCTGGTTTGCCTTGCAACTAAAGGGGGCTTGCAACTATTTTAAATCGAAATTTCCCTCGGAAAATGAAGAAGATGAAGTATTTTCAGGAAAGGAAAAACAACACACACTTAAAGATCTGTACAGCACAAGGTGGTCTGCAAGAGCAAAGGCAACAAGTGCTTTATTACAAAATTTTAAATCAGTTCTTTTTCACTCATCAGTTTTCTAGAAACAATTGTAGAGATAAGACACGACCGCGATAAAGTGGCTAAGGCCTCAGGACTTAAATAGTTTCACATTTGATGATTATAATTTTTTTGAATGATTTTCTGCAAACTATCGATGTTAGATCATAAATATTGCAGGAAAAAAAAGACATTGATTTATTTAGTCGTTTCGTGCATGAAAAAATCTAAAGATAAACTTGCACCACTAAGAACCACTTATTTCTACCAAATTTTGGAACTCTACTTTAAGTCGAATTGGCTTCAATATGATATGGACAAAGAACACTTGCTTCCAAAAAGAAAAAGAATTCGAAGAATTAAAAAATTTCACGATGAAGGCACCAGAGAGGATCCTGTTATAGATCCTGTAATCGATTTTAAAACTAATGTAACACATGCAATGGTAAACAAAATGTCTGATAGAATTAAGGGTCTGGAAGATGTTACAGGATTATTTCAGGTTTTCTAAATCCAATCTTCATGAAAAACAGTGCAAAATCAGATTTGGAAAAAAGTTGTACATTATTAAGTGATACATTTTAATTTATTTCCCCTATTTTGATAGATGAAATTATACACTTTTAGGACATATATTTTTCACGTGATAACCCTTGCTGTGGTAAAGGTGTACTGGGTTATCTAGAATATTTAGTTGAACAGAAAATGTATGATATTTTCCCCAATCTTGAATTAGTTTCTTGATTGTTTGTAACGCTGCCCATAGGTATAGCAAGTGCTAAGAGATCTTTTAGTGTATTGCGTAGACTAAAAACACACCTAAAGAGCACAATGATTCAAGTTAGAACTTCTGATTTGGTATTACTTTCAATAGATACTCTCAATAGCCAAAATTTAGAGGAAATTATAAAAAAAATATATCGGCTAAAGTTAGGCGAGGCGTTCGCACATAAACATCTTTTTAAACCTTTGTTGATTTTGTCTATGCTGTATTGTTTACTTTTGTTTACTTAAAAGAAAAATAAATTTTCAGTGAATTTTGTATTATTTGCTGTATTTTTAATAGCTTTACTGGCTAGGTCACTCTACTACGGAGTCAGACGAAAAGATGACAGACATCTATAGAAGAACCATCTTTACGAGAGCATTTGAACGTTTGAACACAAGTGTTTCCATAAGGAGGCAAGGTAATGAGGAACTGAACATTAAGTTGTTTGACTAGTTCCAAGCTCTATCACAAATGAGTTCTCACCCCGATAAAATAAATGCCATTTGTTAAATTTGTTACTTTACAATGCGTGGCCATACTACGCTTTATAACAGACATGAGCAACCTTTTTTGGAACTACATCTAAATTACCATTATTTGTTCGAGTATAGGGGCTACACAAAGTAAGGCGGGTATATTGGTTCCGTTTATGAAATTTGAGGCAGTAGAGTAGCCGGCACAGGCACTGTATGCGGTCCGCGGGCCGCAGGTTGCTCAACCCTGCTTTATAACGCCATCCGATTTTGGAGTTTACAGAACTACCAGCGTGACGCCACAATGTGTGCAAAAAAGGTGTCCAACAGAACTCTTGGTGATGGTTCTTCTATGTACGTTTCTCTTCTCCGAGAACGGGCCCCGCCAAAAACTTGCACAGAGCCGCTGAATACCTTAAAAACGCGCCTGGGTCAATCCTTAACTATGGATAACTACTGCGCAGTGACTTATTTATTCTTCCTCAAAATTAGATGGTCTTTAAGATCCTGCAGGTTCATGTTGCCAGATTTAAATTTGTGTTGAGATTTTTGTGGAAAAGTTAGAAGTAACTTATGAGAAATAAAAAAAATACATATTACTTTTATTCTCATCTCAACAGAAATAATAATAATAAAATCACACATATATAAGGCACTATAATGAATATTTTAAAATTAAGTACATAAAAATCGAATACATAAATATTAAGTACATAAAAAAGCTGAATGGTTATTAAAATATGAACTATCTTTAAATGTCCAAATGTTGAAGTTATTTAATTTCAAAACAAACTGAAAAATTTATTGTTTAAATTATCATGTTTAAACAAATATTATGAGTGTCATATTCATTTTATGTAGGAATGCAAATGAAAATCTTAAAGATACCATTAATTAATTCAATGATGTAGAAATAGTAATAAAATGTAAATTAACTAGGTATTTGAATTTGTAGATTTTAAAATGTCTTCAATATTAGTGGAATCTAATTCAAAATCCTGACTTATTACACTTGACTCAACACTATCATTTGTTTGATTAAAATTCTTTTTGGTGTTTTCAACTGGCGACTTTAAATCCATATCATCTGATAGAAAATCATCTTCATAATTTCCTGCATCTATTTTAAAGTTCTCATTACATGTTTTATTCCAAATGTGATCACCAGATTTCTTAACTTGTATTGGAGGTAAATCACATAATGAGGAAAGATTTGAGGATTTTGTTTTTTGACTTTGTGCAGGAGATACATCATTGATTGTGGTATCTAGTAACGTTCTTGGGGCATCTGCAATTTCTGGTGAGTCAATGGATTTAACACTTTTATCCAGATCTATTAAACAATTATTTTCACTTTGAATGGAACTTTCAGAGGTATTAAAATTGTGTTGATCAATAGTTGGAGAAGTTGTGTTAAATGTTGCATTTAAATCATTATTTTTGTCTTCTGTAACACCGTTTGTTTTAATATTATTTGTTTCGATAGTATCCTGAGATTGTTTGATCAAATGGTAAAGTATTGGGACGGACTCTTTTACATCTTGAATATTCAGTTCCTTTAATAACTTGTTCCTACCTTCGTAACTGTATTGTGTGTCTAAGTATGACTCGGAATCATAAACTGATATTGTATAATCTAAATTAAAATATTCTAAGAATTCTCTGACAATGCAAAACATTAGCCTGCCAATAGGAGTTTCAATTTGAGACTGCACCTTCTTATTCATCAATGGCTCCTTTTTCTGAATCTAAAATATATTAAATAAGAAAATTAGGTATTCATATTAACAGTGTATTTACCATTTCATCTTCATCAAATGCCAAGTAAACACAAGCTCGTAATTGCGCCTATAAACCAAATAAAACTGTATTAGATATCCATATAGAAATGATGAGAAATATTTACTCTTATTTTTGCCAAAGATCCATTGTTTTCTAATGTCTGTGCTAACAAATCCCTCAATTCAATATCTTCTTCCATGGACATTTTTTTAGGTTATGAATTTCTATTTCTTGTTGTAAATCTAACTTACAGACATTCACTTGAAATCTGCGTAAATATTGAACGGTGCAAAATTTATGACTGATAATTGTGTTACAGTAAGATTTAAAAAATGAAGAATAGTACAAATTAAAAACTTTAGCCGACGTTGCCAAGTTGTGTTGTGTATATGTTCAATGACTAACGTCGTTTCTAGAAATTCCGCTGAGAATACGTTCGCTAGAAAACAGTTTCAATAAAATAAAAAATTAAAGGTGTATCATTTTTATTAAATTAGATTAATTATTAATTAGTTCAAACTTATTTTAGAAAATAATAAACCTATTTATTAACAACTTTTTGATATTTGCCATATATTGCAATCAAGAAAATAAGCGGGAAACTTAATTTGTGGCAATATTATATTGGGCATGTGAGCTTATTTCAGAAGGAAGAATTTTCGCATCTCGACTACAGCAGACAATTAATGTCCATTTTTAATTCTAATTAAAATAATTTTTGGAAAATCACCATCATATGAAAAAAAATAATTGGTATTAATATCGCATGATGACTTTTGCGCTACCTTCTAGAATTTGAAAGTGACGTCTTCCCGAAAGCTCTCATGTTATGTATAGGAACGACCATCAAAGTCGCCTATGCTTGGTGAAAGGCAGTGTCTCCCAAACTTTCCACCCATGTGTACCCCTTTGAAACATTTTTATCCCTTCGTACCCCGAAAGGTAGTAGAAAAGAGTAGAACATTTTTGAGATATGCTATTAAAAACAGAAACTGTAGGTACTGGTATTGTTGAAGTAATATAGTAATCCTAAGTAAAGTAATAGTAATATAATAAATCCCCAGAATTGGGAATAAAAGATAAGAATTTTTTGATGAAAATGTTGTTCTTCTTCTCTTTAAAAGAGTTTCTACTTGCCTTTAAATACGTAAAAACAATCTTCAAATTTTGTCGACAGCAGTTAAATAAACTCTTGGTTATATAAAATGTATAATAGAAAAACAGAAATTTAAAAACAGAAGAAACAGAAGTCAGTTTTAATTTGTATTGCATTAATTATCTGTCAAAGATGATTGAACTATTGCAAATTAAAAGTTATTTCTCAGGATTCAAACATTATATAAAAAGTAATGTTGGAAGCATTATTTTTTATGTAATCAACAAATTCCTATTTGTCTTTTTATTTTCGCTTTGTCACACAAAAAAACGAAAAAAAATTAAAAATCTTTTCGTACCCCTTTCAAACCTTTTGTTTACCCCACGCGTACCCCAAGGGGTACGCGTACCACACTTTGGGAAACATTGGTGTAAGGTATAAGCCAGCGTTTCTCAAGCTTTACGAGGTAGGTACTTTTACGAGATTTTAAAACTTTTCGCGACCCAACTTTTGAAAAAAAACCTTTATCTACTCGCACACAAAAATGAGCACATTAATGTAGTATAATAGTTTATGATACAAGTGCACAAAAGTCTTTCACACACGTGTATTGTAAATAAATAGTGGTTTATGATTCAAGTGTGTGAAGAAGGGCTTTTGTGCATGAGGTGCGAAGTTTAAACCACGAGCCGAAGGCGAGCTTCACACCTTTAAGTTGTGAGAAAAGGTATTTAAAATTGTATCACTTTTTCGGTAAAGCTTGGATACTCCTTTTGACTGTGCAACCAAAAAATAATAGACCTTTTCTAAGTTGAAATTTTTTTGTGCGCATGTGTCAATTTCCGCCATGTTATAGGTCAAAAAGTTCCCTGTTCTCCAGTTTGGCACCTTAATTGCTCATGCATCTTGGTCTATCCCGTCGTTCCATCTGAGTAGTTCCTAACTCCGCCTGCGCTGGTCATTGGGTGGATTGAGTAGCCCAGCAACCGCTGTTGCCGGTCCCAAGCCCGGATAAAGGAGGAGGGTTGAGGCGTGGGGCTAATAACCCCACCCCCGTAAAAAGACACTTATTACGAAACCTCAAGATTTGCCTCGGACTGGACGGAACCAACGGCAACGACACGGTAAACGAAATAAGGACAACGATTTAAGAATTTGTACATGGAACGTGCGAACCCTCTATAGAACTGGGGCACTGAAACAATTAACCGGCGGATGCGCATGCGCTTAATTAATCGTAAAAAGGTTTATTAGTTACAGTTTCAAAAACTTTTTTAAGATTCATTAATTATCAACTTCTTGTTCACTAGATAAAACATTTCTTCCTTTTCAATTTCGACAGAAAAAAGATCTTTAATCCATAAATTTTTTGAAGGAATATCCGGAAAGTAATCTTTAAAACTATTTATTAGATCCGAAAGATGTTCTTGAATTGAAACTGATGAGTGGTTTTAGATTTAAATCTTCTTTATCATAGTTTGCATCTTCATCATAGTTTGGTTTTAATAAATTTATGTAATGTTTGAAAAGATTTAAAATTTCCTTTTGAAAGTCATTTCCACAGAGTCATTTTTAGGGTTCCGTTGTTATCAAGAACGAACCCTTATAGTTTCGATATGTCCGTCCGTCCGATATATACGACAAAGTGGTGAAATAAAATCTTGAAAAAAAACTATTTATGGTACCTCTTATACACATAAAGTGGGGACGTTTTTTCTTTCTTCTCTACCCCAAGGTTGTGGGATGTCGTTGGATAGGTCTTTCAAATATATTAAAGATTTGTGAAAACAATATTTCGATTAAGAGATCCGTTTGTGAAATATTATGCTTTATAGTACTAATTTTTGTTAGAGTCAAGTGAACTCGAAAAATATGGAATAATTCGAAATCGTGGAATCTGTCCTTAAATGGAAAAATAGCATCATTTTTAGATGGGTGTTCATTCAGAAATACCAAAGCTTCGTCTTCTAGCTTAAACAGACGTTTTAAAACGTTTCATTTTGAAAGACATCGTGAATTGCAATACAAAAGGAGGTGTTTATGATCACTCATCATTTCCTTGTAAAAAGTCTGCTATTTAATGGACGAGATTTTATGTAGACTATAAACTTGACATATTCTTCCAAAGTAATGTTTACATTTAAAAGCATGCGTTTTACCGCCATAGCTTGTCTATGGATACTACTGTTCACCCATACACAATTAATGGCTAATTCTTGAATTTGTTTAAACAAAAAGTCTTAAAGCCTGCCATTGCACGTGCTCCATCGCTACTTAGACTAACAAACTTCAACCAATCAACAAATTGGCGAGACGTTCCTGCGTCTGAGACGTTTACAACGATCCAAAGGGTAAACCCTATCACCTATCCCTATCAAACCCTATCAAAGGCGGTCAAGTTTCGGCTTTTTACGCGGAACACTGCAACAAGTGGATCACGTTCAACGCCTACATTTAGGTTAGGTTAGGTTTAAGTGGCAGCTAATGCTCACATAGGCCTCAGATGGGCCCGTTGTGTTACCACGGTACTTGCAGTACAACCCTCCTCAGGGGATTTTGTCAAACCATTTCGAGCCGTGGATGAACCTCATGAGAGTCTGCGCATCTAGTGATGCGAGGTCAGAGAGATCATCCAAGAAAGGTCGGCCTAAGAAGAGCAATCGTGTTGCGGTCAGAGAGGGGCATTGGCATAGGTAATGCTGAACACTCTCCTCTTCCTCCTCGTCCAGGCAGCCTCTGCAGTAGTCCCGCTTCGCTATGCCCAGTCTCTCAGCGTGCTTGCCAATGGGACAGTGTCCCGTGATGACTCCCACTGCCAGTCTGATATCGTTTCTTTTTAGAGAGACGATGTTGGTGCTTCTTTTCCTGTTTCGGTGAGGCCATATTTGCCTGGTTACCTCGCAGGTTTCTTCATCCCTCCACCTTCGCTCCGCTAGGTTCGAGGTTATTTCGGCTATGGTCTCCTTGCACGAGGCAAATGGAATACCAATATCCTGTAATATTTCGGTTGAGTGCAGGCTTGTGCCGTTCTTTGCAAGCTCTTCCGCTTTTGCGTTACCTGAGATCCCGCTGTGGCTTGGTACCCACGTGAGTCTCACGTTTGTGTGTGCTGCGAGCTCATTCAGCTTTCTCCGACAGCCAGAGACCACTGCTGAGTTGGTGTACACGCTAGTAACTGCCCGGAGAGCAGCTTGGCTATCGGTGTAAATGTGGATCTGTTCACCAGGGTCCCCATTTACCATCAGCCACTCTGCTGCCCCTTTTATGGCGGTTACCTCCGCCTGTAGAACGCTGCAGTAGTCCGGCAGGCGTAAGCTAATTCTGAGGTTGAGGTCGTTGGAGAAAACTCCGCTGCCTACTTTGTCCTCCCTCCGTGAGCCGTCTGTAAAGACCTGCGTGTGTCCTGCGTGTGGTATGTGGTATGAGAAGTTGTTACCAAAAGCAGGTATTGCTAGACATCGGTCTATGTTTTTGGGCACCCCTTTAAATTCATTGATTATTCCGGCGTGTCCACGATAGTCCGATGTCAACATTCGCACTGACTTTAGTCTAAGTGCTGTGGTAATGGCAAGTTGCTTGCCCATTAAATCGACCGGGGCTATGTCCAGGATTGTCTCCAAGGCTTTCGTAGGCGTCGCTCTCATGGCTCCCGTTATCATGAGCGCCGCCATTCTCTGCACTTTTGTAAGCGCCATTTGATGGACTCTTTTATTAAGTGCCGGCCACCATATGAAAACGCCGAAGTAGAGTATTGGTGTGACTACGGCTCTGTATAGCCAGAAGGTAATCTTGGGGTTGAGGCCCCAAGACTTCCCCACCGCTCTCTTGCAAGAGTACAGCGCCACCGTTGCTTTCCGTACTCTTTCGTTTATGTTGAGCTTCCAAGATAACTTTCGGTCTAGTATGAGACCTAAGTACTTGGCGTTCTCCTTGATCGCCAGTTCAGTGCCCTTTAGCATTGGGGGCCTGAATTCTGGGATGTTGTGTTTCCTTGTGAAAACGACTAGCTCGGTTTTCGCCGGGTTGACATCTACGCCACACCTTTTGCACCATTGCGCTAGTTTCGATAGGGCCCCTTCAACAAGTTGCGACATTGTATTGAGGTGTTTCCCTGAGGCCGCTATTGCTACGTCATCCGCATAGGCGACGACCCTGCAGCCGGATTTCCTAAGTTGGAGGAGCAGCTCATTTAGCGTGATGTTCCAAAGCAATGGTGAGAGGACGCCTCCTTGTGGGGTTCCCCTACTCACCTTCCTTCTTATGTGGGATTCTCCCATTGTGGCCCTAATGTTCCTTTCACGGAGCATTTTTCCGATCAGGTGACATAGAGCATTGTCCATGGCTAGTCCAGTTAAGGCTGATTCTATGGCTTCAGGCTTCACGTTGTTAAATGCCCCTTCTATATCGAGGAAGACAACTATCGTGAACTCCTTATGCCTCATCGAGCTCTCTATCTGGTTTACCAAGGCGTGGAGTGCTGTTTCCACGGATTTCCCCTTTGTGTATGCGTGCTGAGACATTGACAGCTTTTCAGGGTGTAATGCCTCCTTCATGTGCAAGTCAATCAGTCTTTCAAGTGTCTTTAGCAGGAACGATGATAAGCTGATTGGTCTCAGGTCTTTGGGGGAGGTGTGTGAGGCCTTTCCTTCTTTTGGGATGAAGACCGCTTCGACCTCTCTCCATATTTTTGGGATGTATGAGAGGTTTATACATGCCTTAAACATAGTCTCCAACCAAGGTGTAACTATATCTATGGCCTCTTGCAGCTCAACTGGACTGATCCCGTCAGGTCCAGGTGACTTAAAGGGTTTGAAGCTTTTGATGCTCCAGGTTAGCTTATCTCCACCTACAATTCTGTCAGCCAGATACCGAGGTGGAGTAGTTATGGTGGAGTCCACTACACTTATTCCATTGTCTGGAAAGTGTGTATCCATGAGTAGCTCCAGCGTTTCTGTACATGAGGTTGTCCAGTTTCCACCTTGCTTCTGTATGAAGCTTTGGACTGCCGGATTCTTAGATAAAATTTTTCGCAGTCGGCTGGCTTCTGAGGTTTCCTCTATTTGCTCGCAGAGCCGAGCAAAGGATGACCTTTTGGCCTTCCTAACCTCCGTTTTGAAATTCCGTAGGCTGTTCTTATAGGCAGTCCACTCATTGGTGCTTTTTGCCTCGTTGAACAGCCTCCTGCTTTCCTTTCTTAGGGAGCTTATTAACGGCGTCCACCACCGTGGTTTGCTCTTACCTATCCTGCTCACGACTTTGCATGATGTGCGCATGGCCTTGTTACAGGCACCTGTGAACTGTTTTACAGTTCTGTCTAGCTCATCCCCTGTTTTTGGTGTTGGGGGCGGCTCTTCCGATAGAAGACCCGATAGGGTAGTTTTGTACTTACCCCAGTCAGTCTTCCGTTTGTCTACAAACTTAGGCCTAGTTTGCATCTGTATGCCTACCTTAAATTCAATAAACCTATGATCAGAAAAGGAGTGTTCTTTCGACACTTTCCAATTGCTTACAAGGTTAACGCCTACATTTACACCAATTCGAAATTCCTTCGATCTGCGTGTACAACATCGATCAGGGTATGTTTTCCTGCTGGTTCACGATGAACACTACATTGTGACGTTCCCCAATGGTAACGGCAGGTTGTTATCCTCGATATCAGTGCTTTCATTTACTTGCACGGACACGAACAGGTCGATCCTGATGGTGCCGTGGATCAAACTGGGCGGGCCGGTGACGATCACTTGTCTGAAGACCAGCTATTACAGTATTGAGATCCTTACGAAACTGTTCTACGGCAACAAGATGCACAAAATCACCGCGGACGTGTTTACATCCAACGACTCATGGAAGCCAAATGGAACGATAAAGATGTTCATGAGTTTATTGACGTCAAGAAGCTGAAGATTGTGAAGAAGCCGCTGTTGCCGATAAGTTAGCAGAGTTAGATCGAATCGAGGCGGTTATGGAATGACGTGTCGGCAGGGTTGAAGTATAACGACATAGAGAAGGCGACGCAGACTAAAGCCGATTTGAAGCATAAGCATAGAGGGAGAAGACCAAGGATAGGAAATCTATTAATATTAATTGGGAAACTAAATTATTTTCAAAAACTACTGATGCGAACTGGTTGTTCATAAAACCACTGCAAGAAAGATTGACAAAATCCTCGAAAACCTGAACGAGAACGAACCTTGTCTAAAAGCCGGTCCAGACGCTCCGTTTTGCACAACCTTTTGTCTTCACAGTTCAACACGTTGCAGATAAAATGCGTTGCGTGTAGATAGGAAAACTGCTCAGTTTTGAAAACCGCGCGGAGACGGTACAGTTGCAGCGATAACTGAGCTAAAGAGCTATCCATGAACTGTGCAAACAAGAGGTGCATGTAAGCGGTAGCTCCGTTTTCCGATTCATTTTGTTCAAAAATGACCAGACTATCACTAGTACCTCATCCATAACGATTTCCATAGACGCTCTACAAATTGCAACGTTTTTATTCCGTCTTAAGACTGCGCAGACAAAAGGTTGTGCAAAACGGAGCGTCTAGGCCGGCCTTTACCTGTGAAATCGGTGTTTTTTGTAGCTGTACAAGTTATCAATCCTATTGTCTCTTGTGAACAATTCTAATTTCAGAATCATTATAGTGAACTGTGATAATAATGAAAAACAAACAAACAATACCAGTGACCAGTGACAAAACATTGGTAAGCTTAAAAACCTCAACTCAGATCGTTCTTCTTGGTCTTTTCTTTCAAAACAAAACATTTTCTTGCGTTCGTCAATATATCTGATAAAACACATTACATTTATATTATCCTCGATGTCAATGCTTTCATCTACTTGCAAGGACACAAACATGTTTTTTTTACTTTAGCAACTATTTCTTCTATTAAATGTTTATTGCAATCGTTTAACGGTATTATTTGATAATGGTATCGTCGAATATAAACTTTTTTCCTTTATGCCGTATTATTAGTATTTATGCAATCTGTTCAGTGCGAACATTCAGCATAAGGTTAGGAATTTATCAGTTGACTTGGAGGGCAGTCTGCCCACCGACGTGCGGCCTTTATGTACAATATTCCCTATAAATCCCTAACTTCCTTTTTAGCCTTTTGTATGTTGAATTATCATTCATTAATTGCGTAGCCGGTATGTTTGAATGATTATCAAGTCTGTTCCTGATGTACGACTTCATAGAGTTTAATCTCTTATTGAACTGTTGTGATTTCAAGGTCGTGGTATAATTGTTGGTTTGTTGCAAACCACGGAGCATTAGCAATTATCCTCAGAATTTTGGACTGAAACCTCTGTAATATTTCCAAGTTTGAATTGGAGGCTGTGAAACCCCAGAGTTGAACTCCGTAAGTCCAGATTGGTTTAAAAATACATTTGTATATAGCAGGTGTTTGTTTGCTAATGACAACTGTGATTATTTGCCGAGCAACCAGTACAGTTTCCTTAGTTGGATCCCTAGTGCTTTTCGTTTTGTGAATATATGTTTTTTTCCAGATAAGACGACGATCCAAATAGAGTCCAAGGTATCTACCTGACTTCGTTCGCTTGGGGAATCAGTACTCTATTGAGCGACAAAGGTCACCTGAACCGACTTATTCTCGTTTGCTTATCTCCGCCTGGTAGTTACCCATTCCGTGATGTTGTCTAAGGAGCGTTGAAGCATTATACTTGCTTGTACCGGTTCGTCATGGACAGCTAAGGCTGCTGTGTCATCAGCAAAAGTGCCGATCACGACTCCGTCTGTCATGGGCAGGTCTGAGGTAAAAATCAGATAAAGGATCGGACCAAGCACGCTTCCCTGTGGGACTTCTGCGTGAACCCTGTGAAGTTTGGTTATGTCTCCTCCTTGCTTAACATAGAAAAACCTGTCGGCAAGATATGACTTTAAGAATATGTAATAGTTTGTCGGGAGTTGGTTTTTTATTTTGTGCAATAAGCCCTCATGCCAGACTCTGTCAAAGTCCTGCGAAATGTCGAGAAATGCCACGCAACAATATTTTTTGTTTTCGAAAGCTTTATGTATTTCTTCTACTAGTCTATGCACCTGCTCTATGGTGCTATGATTTTTTCTAAAGCCAAATTGGTGGTTAGATATGATCTAAGGTATTTTCTCTTTCTCTTCTTAGGTATTTTCTGCTATTACTGCGCTTAATCGCTTTAAAAAAAGTAGTTCTATAACCTTTGACAGGATGGGTAGTAGGCTGATCCGTCTGTAGGAAAACACATCTTGTGGAGCTTTACCGAGTTTGAGGATCATTTTTATTTGGGTAACCTTCCATTGGGGCGGGAAGATGCCTCTGATTAGTATGCAATTAAGCAGGTGTGTCCAAAAATGTACTGCTATTTCAAGGATTTCACGAAGTATTTTTGCAGTAATTAGATCGAATCCTGGGGCTTTATTTTGATTTAAGTTTCTAATTGCTTCCATGACCTCGCGTATCTTGATCCTTTCAATTGGCAGGTCGCGTTGGTAAGGTTCATTAAGGGACTTAATGAGCTATTCACTGTCGGTTTCCGACGCATTCTGGGCAGTGTTTGGTACGAAGACATTAACAAGATGAGAAGCAAAGGCTTCCCCTTTCTCTGGGACACTATTTGCCCAGGAACCGTCCTGATGCTTATCGGTGTATTAGAGGCAATGGGTCTTTTGAGTCTTTGGGTTGCTTTCCAAAGGGAATAGTCACTAGCAGCAGTAGCATCTGGATTACGCAGGTAGTTATGAACATTTTCATTACTTTCGGTTTGAAGCAGTTTCTTAAGTTTAGCCGTTAGGTAGTTCAGCCGTGTTTTGTCCCCTGGGAATCTAGTAGTTTGCCACAATTTACGACTACTAGTTCACCTTTTCATCTACTAGTTCATCTTTTTTCGACTACTAGTTCACGGGTGGGCTTCGAGCAGTCCAGTTTCGTGTATTTTTATTGGCGGCAGGAGTGCTATCCCAAGCAGCATTCTGGACACACTCGTTGAAATGTTCAACCGCTGTCATAACGTCCTCTTCGGTTTTAAGAGGCAGGTCGGTATTGATCGTAGACTCTACTATAAGGAGCGGAACATGTCCCAGTTAGTTCTACGGTTATATAGCCTTGCTGTAGGTTTAACATGTACGAACTCTTGGGAAACCTCTAGTAGAACTACACTATGGTCAGATGAGAGTTCCTGAAGAGTACAAGAAGTACATTTGAAACAATTAGTAGGAATCCCCTCTATGACACTGAAGTCTACCAAGTCTGGGATTTTTTTTTTGTCAGTAGGCCCGCATAAATGATTTTCGACAATTTTTAAAGCGGGAAGTATTATTTTTTCTCCGCCACCTAGATACCTAGTCTCAGCTATCAATTTTTATTTGGTGAGGAAAGAGTGCTTTTTCATTTTTTTAGCCGTAATAAATCCTTTTTATTATCAGCACAAAAGTTGTGTTTTTTTGTGTTTTTACATATATTTTTTCACGACCCAGCAAAATTTTTCTGCGACCCGTTGCCGGGTCGCGACCCATATTTTGAGCAACGCTGGTCTATCTAATTGTAAGCTATATAGTATAAGCGTTTGCCTGTTGTTATTTTTATTTCAAGTTATTGAATATAGAACATCAAATTCGAGTAAATGAGTTCAATTTCGCATATAAATAGAATAGAGAATCCAGGGTCTTCTTCGAGTTACAAAGTTTTCAAACACTTATTTAAAATTAAGTAGTGCCCTCTATCGGTAAATTTAGAAACTTAACTACTTATTGAACTGTCAAACGTCACCTGTCATATTTGTCATTGTGGTGAGGTAAATGTCATTAATATGCAGTAAATAATAATTTATCGATAAAATGTATTAATACTATCTAAGGATAAGCGTCCTATATCATGAGAAGTGAATCTTGATCCAATAAATAAATTCATTGGGTCACTTCCACAACAGACAATAGTGTTAATAACTAAATGTTTTACATCTCACAATTAGGACAGTAAAATGAAAAAGTTATTCTCAAAAATTGAAACTAAGATTGATAATACGACTAAGGAGGTCAACAATTACATTGGGAAAGGATTCACAATTGGCCGGATTTCGGTAATTGTTGAGGAAATCCTAGCAGAAGGTAAATTTAAGTGTAGGAAAATTGCATATGCTATGAGTGTGATTTCTTTCAGGTGGTTTTGCCATTGTTTATTTGGTTAAGGCAAGCAATGGAACCCGATATGCTCTCAAACGGATGTATGTTAATAATGAACAAGATCTTAATGTTGCTAAAAGAGAAATACAGATTGCTGTGAGTAAACATGTATAACTATTATTAATCATTTACATTAATTGCTCCACTTAATATCAAGTTACAGAACATACAGATACAGCATAATAAAAATGATATAAAGTAATTTTTCAATTGGGGCATCAATTTCTTGATATGATAAAAATGTTTAAACCATTTGTATATTACATACATTTACAATTATTCTAGTTGATTATATCAAATGTTTAATTTGGAAACAGTATAAAGTAAATATATTTTGGAATTTTTGAAATTCTAATATTCATAAAATTATATATTGCTTTAAATCAGGGATGGGCAAAGCTGTGAGACCACATTACGTATGAAAATTTGATGGTGGGCCACATTAAATTTTTTTTAATAGTTCACCTAGACAGAAGAATATTGTTATGTTTTCTCATAGTGGACAATTTGTACTTCTTGTAAAACGAAATATGTTCAGAGAACGTCCGTAATGAGCAGTATCTATTATATGTTTAGAGCAGGCCTGGGCAAATGGCAGCCAACGGGCCACCCGCGTCGGCTTTATATGCGGCCCGAGAGCCGCCATTTTCCCAGGCCTGCTCTAAATAAACATAAATTTTACAGAACTATAATTTACATTAATTATGTATTTAATATTTAGAGCATTTCATAAATTACTTTAATTCCATGCCCATGACATGCTTGTTATGTTTAGCAGACCGGATGTTTACTTTATTATCTAACAGCCATCAATTTATAGAGACTGCTCATTACGGGCGTTCTCTGAACATATTTCGTTCTACAAAAAGTACATTTTGTCCACTATGAGAAAACATAACAATATTGTTCTGTCTAGGTGAACAATTAAAAAAAAATTTAATCTGGCCCGCCATCAAATATTTATACATAATGTGGCTTCACAGCTTTGCCCACCCCTGATTTAAAGCAATATATAATTTTTTTAAAATTAGAATTTCAAAAATTCCAAAATATATTTACTTTATACTGTTTCCAAATTAAACATTTGATATAATCAACTAAAATAATTGTAAATGTATGTAATATACAAATGATTTAAGCTAAACATTTTTATCATATCAAGAAATTGATGCCCCAATTGAAAAAGTACTTTATATCATTTTTATATTTATTAAAAAAAATTTAATGTGGCCCACCATCAAATTTTCATACGTAATGTGGCCTCACAGCTTTGCCCACCCCTGATTTATAGCAATATGTAATTTTATGAAAATTAGAATTTCAAAAATTCAAAGAGCAGGCCTGGGCCTACTCTAAATAAACATAAATTTTAAAGAACTATAATTTACATTAATTAATTAATTTTGTATTAATTGCAACAAATATTGAATTATAGAAATTATAATTATAAGAAAAATCATATAAAATAATTGTAAGTATTTTACCATTTTTCATTTACTTAATGTCATTTAAATTGATCATTGTTAAATTTTTTGTAAAATTTTTGAAAATGCTAGAACAATTATTAGGTTGATCAAATGAAATGGATAATTTTAGTCAAACATTCAACATAATGCTATTGTTTGGCAATAATTTAATTAACAAAAATGAGCTCCAGATATATTATGAGATTTGAGATGAACAGATTTCATTCATTTTTCTGTCAATACTAGTAGGATAAATATTTAAATATGAAGGATTTTATTATTCATCATACTACTGGACATAGGAATTCATCATTTATTCTTATCTTGATCCTCTCACATACAGACTCCCCCTGTTCTCTTAATATCATCAGTCCCTAGTGGGGGACTTTCTCTGTTTCGCCTATCTGCTCTTGCTCTTCATTCCAAAAGTCTCTTGATGCATCTCCCATCTGACATTCAGGCCATGTACGCCGCCCAGCATTATTTTACCTTGCAATGTGTACTACATCCAGGAGTCACAGCCTGTTGCTCGGCGTAGGTCTTCGTTTCTGATATGGTCTCGTAGCGACATGCCGAGCATCGATCTTTGCATCTTGCATAATGGAGCTTTTCTGCGGATGCGATGGTCAATGTTTCGATTTCTGTGCCGTAGGTCATTAATGTCAACACGCACAATACTGAATGAGAACTTTTTTGTTTTTTAAGCAGACTGGTAGATTGCTTGTGAATTTGTCTCGAAGTTTTCCATAGGCAGTCCAGGAGCGGGTTATTTTACATTTGAATTCGCGTGTATGGTTGTCTAGTTATGCGTATTTTGGGCTCCGAATAGGTATATTTGTCATAATTGTCTTAGTAGGTGCATTACAAAATCTATATCTGCTATCTAAATCTATATCTGGCTCTAAACACGCGAGGTCACATACTTCTTGGAGTTCTAGTAGCATTGTTTTCATATCGCAAATAGCACATGTTCGCAAAACGTATATTTAACAGGTTTTGCCATCTGTAATGAGGCCTTTTCTCTCCCAGTTGAGCTTTTTGAAGGCAATTTCCAAAACAGGGTTTTGTGCTTTCATAACAGCATCTAACTTGACGGTATCAAATGCCTTGTGAAAATCTATGAAGGCCAGAACGAGTGGTTTGTTATATTTCAAATCATTGTTAATAATTTTCTCGATTATTGTCTTAATTTATTAATTAAAAAAAAAAAGTCTTAATTTTGTAGATGGTCATTGGTTCCGTATCGGGCGTGGAATCATGCCTACACCACTGGTTGATAGAATTTATTTTAGCAGTTTAAGTCGGTTGTTATTATACTTGTGCATGATTTGTAGAGGTGACTGTAGAGAGGCTTATCGGTCTGTAGTTTTCCAGGTCAACTCTATATCCCTTTTTGTGCAGTAGGATCACAATAGCGTTATTTCGTTCGTTGGTATTATGCTGTTGAAGATGCAGATATTGGACAGGTTTCTTATTTTTTCTCCTTTTGACTCCTCTGATGTTAATGACGGCCCTGTTGATTTATGATGCCCTTTTTGTATGATATTATATCAGGTTCGGATTCCAAGCTCAGTTCTTTTCGTGTCGTTTTTCTGAGTTTAGTTATTAGTTAACGTTTAGTTATTATAGTTGTTAGTTATTATTTAGTTATTAGTTTGTTTATTATAAAACCAGTTCCCCCAATGGAATTGTTATCGTTTTCCGCATAAATAAGCTATGCCCTGAAGTTTTTTTAGATGCTCTCTTCGTATTCTAATCTCGCTGAAGCCAAAAACATTTTTACCGCACATTTAACCACTTCATATGTTGTAGTTCTCTCTCGAGTTCGGCGAGTCTTTCCTCTGATAGTAGCGATCGTATGTTATAGGTTGTGATGTACATAGTCTGATTCTTTGCCATTTGAGTCATTTTTTTGTTTTGACAGATGTTTGTCCCCCCAGAATCCATAGAACTCCCCAGAATGATTGCACATCATAGTGGTATTCTGGAGATATTCTCCCATCTGCCGGGGTACTTGGTGTTTGCATTCTGGGTCAGATGCTGTTTTCAGCTACCCACTTTTGGTCAAACGTTACTGTTGTTGTTGCTAATTTTGTTTCCCGGGTATTTCATTTTCCCGGTACCATCTAAATCTGGAAGGCTTTAACCTTTCTGCCACATGGGGAGGCACCCGATGGGGAACTAGCAACCCTGCACGGTTTTGAATACATGAGTTTTTGGTGATTGGAGCTCTCTGATGTGTCTGTATTTGAATAATCCAATTTTTATGAAGAATAATCAGATTGGATTATTCAAATATATTAAGTATATAATTATTATAATTAAGTAAACATATATTGCTTAGGTCCAGATAGGTCGCCATGAGTTTCCATGTAACCTTAAGACCAGGTCACAATATGCATTACTTCAATAAAATATAGCAGGCTACAGTTCTTACAAATAATAGTTAAGTTTATATAGATCCAAATAATTCTTTTAAACCCAACAAATAACACATATTTATTGAAGAATAAAATCTCTTAATAGTTTTATTATGAATTTGTAGACAGAAGCATTACTGATCATTTACATTTTGAAGCAAACGTCTTCTCTCTAAAACACCACAATGAACGATCTAAATAAAAATGTTTTTAACCTTTAGGGAAGTGTATTAGTTACACTAATAGTCATGTTGTAGGGTTTAAATATTTAAATCAGTGTTATAATATACTTTTTATTACTCATGCGCGAAAAGTACGTCTTGACGCACGTTTTTTTATACGAGATATGCCACTTCTCGTTGTATTTCCACATAACTCACGCAAATATTCAATATCGCTAGGTTACATTAAAAAAACAAATAAATAAAAATAAAATATACACAATCATATGGCATAAAGGGGCGCAAAATAGAAAATAATAGTATAAAAAATTCGTGTATAAGGCGTTTTTCGCACTTGTCCTTACGTTGGGCGCTACGCTCGTCGTTTTGTAAACATGGACGCGTGCATGTATTATATTAATTAGGTATGTTTTTTTGCTATTTATCATTTTATAAAAAGAAATATTTTATTTTTCCTATAATATGAACTATAATAATTTATTAATTAAACGATATTCCATAGGTTTTATTTGAGATTATGTTAAATACTTTACTACTAGTTCAACTAGAAAAAAATACAATATTCTTGCATACGCTGGTATTATTGATAAAAAGTAAAACACATGTGTTGTCGGTCGGTTATTACTAGTAGAGGAAAATATATTTATGTGTTGCAGCCCTGAATTATATGATTCGCAGTCATCAACATTTTAATCGCTTTAAGGATATAATTATGATTATTCGATTAACAGTTATATTGGTAGAAGTTTTTCGACAGATCCAGAATTTCTTAACAATTTGCTAAAAGTAAGAGCTGTATAGTAAAAGCTAATTTATTTTTTATTTAAATAGTACATCAAATTTTGAACCACTGAAAGCGATATTAACATAAAAACATCAAGCTTGAGAACTGTAAAGTTGATTTTGATCAATTAGAATGATTAGAGAAGTTTATTCCGCAATTTTTCTAGGTATTATATGTACTACCAGAAAATAGCATAAGCTTTGAGTGAAAGCTGGGCTTAGGCATACATTTTTCTGATTCATTGGCATCTTTCATCCACTGAGCGGATCTTCGGTAATAATTATAGTAATCGGCAATATCGCCGCGTATGAAAATCAGATATAATCCAGCACAGGACTCCGCAAACAGCTAGATATGCCACTATTTTTTTAATTTAAATTTCAGATTTGCCTTAGCAAATTATTATATTTTGGAGTGTTTGAAACTTATGAATAAATAATGAAAGTTTAAATTAAAATATTTTGTATATTTTAGAGTAATTTAAGTGGCCACAAGAATATAATAGGATATGTAGAATCGAGTTTATCTGCTACTGGGGGTGGAGTATATGAGGTGTTATTGCTTATGCCTTATTGCCAAAATAGCGTCCTCGGCCTTATGAAAACGCGTGGCAAAGCCACATTCACCGAACAAGAGGTTTTATCAATGTTTTGTGACACTTGTGAAGCCGTTTCGAGACTCCACCACTGCCAGACACCAATTATACATCGAGATCTCAAAGTAAGTCAATATTTATAAAATTAAATTATTTCTAAAATTATATTGTGATTGACAACGATTTATACAATCACATAGACAATGCCTACTCAAAATTGAAAAGTGATAATAACATCCACTTTGGGACAGCTTTACTAATTAAATCCGTGTCCCTCCCTTGATTTAATTAGTAAAGCTGACCTAAAGTGGATGTTATTATCACTATTCAATTATATTGTGAATTCATTTCTTTTAATATATTATTCATAATTTATGTCGCAATTTTTATACATAATTTTTAGACGATAAAATAGGATATGGCTAAAATGCAAAGCGAATATATTAACATTTTTTAAATTTGCTTACATTCAAATTTATATCATTTGTAGATAAATTAAATAGTTTATTTTTTAATTTACCTAGAATTTTGAAAAGTCTTGTAATAGCAATACATTTAAAGTTACGCATTATTCAAATTGTGTTGTATCTATATTACAATGTATCTATATTACATATATTTTGCAATTTTTATATTATGGAGTTTACAATAAAATATAGAAATAATACAAGTAAGTATATCCTCTTATTGGCTTAATAACACAAACACATGTACGAAAAGTGTTACGAGTAGTAACGAAAAAAACTTACTTTGTTAAAAGTAAGTAACGAAAGTGTTAAATTTTCCACTAACAAAATAAGTAAACAATCAAATCCCCAAGTTAAAAAATAAGAAAAGAAAAAAATAATACAAACAATAATTCCATGCTCCCAAAAAGTAACAAGATAATATAGATTCACCTCTCGAAAAAAGAACTAAAGTTTTTTTTTAACTGCATCACCCTTTCTATCCAGGGCAAACTAGATCCATTTTCCCGCATGCACAGACCCCAGTCTTCTATCACCAATCTCTCATCATCAATGACTGCTCCACTGTCATTGTGCCCGATGCGCCCCCACGTCGCTAACCTCCCCACATATCCCACACAGCTTAAAGCAGTGCCCATCCAGTACCTCCGACCCTTTTGTATAGACCTGCAAATGTGTCACACTATCAATGATTGTGGTAGCCTCGTGTACGAAAGCCTTTTCGTGCCTTGTCGTGCTATCAATGATTATGGTAACCTCGCGCTTCTAAGATACAACCGAAGCCTTTGAAAAACTTGCACTTGCTCCCCTCGATCTTACCCTGGCGCCCCTGCAACTCCACGTCGCCTAATCTTTCGGACACCAATTCTTCAACCTTCCTTCCATTCCAAAACATTCTATCAACCTCTTCATATGTCCAAGCTCAACTTTCAAACAACTTCTTCCTTTCGCTCCCCCACTTTGTACCATTATGTACACCTCTATCTCAGCACTTATAGAAATAATAATAAAACTCCATTCTATTTAAAATGTAATAATTCTTATACATATAATGTAATACAATAACCAATAAATAATGTGAAATAATAATTAGAAATATAAAAACAACAAATAGAACAATTTTAGAGAATGCATTAGTCCACAGTTCTGAGTGTTGATATTGTTTTTGGACAATATTAGTATTTTAATTTCCTAATATAATATTTCATTCGTTATGAAATTTAATGAAATTCGACAATAATTAATTTAATGTAATACAAGTATTAGAAGAGTTTAAACCTATTACATATTTTGCCATGTACAAAATAACTAACATTGAATTGAAAAATTCACTTTGTTTTTTACCACCCTTATATTATGTAAAAATGTTATATAACTTATTATTCACAGTTATATAAATTTCTACACATATCACGACTCGAGTTTCGACGTTTGACGGTCATTTTCAAGTGACTTAACAAATTGATGAGGTTGAATATATACCCTTATAGTTTTGGTGGGGTCGGGGGGCGGTGTTTGTCCGAAGATGAGGACTTATCTGTTTGAGATTGGGTGGGATTAAAAAGTTGGGAAAAGATTAGGTCAGTTTGCTCGTTTAGGAGATTAACTGAGGGATTACGGTTTTTTTGAAAATTTCTAATGACTCTAGGAGATTTAGCTTCGGGCCTTTGCTGCAATTATGCAAGATTTTTTGATTATTTTAGATATTTTAGATTAATCTAAAAATCTTGCATAATTGCAACAAAGGCCCGAAACTAAATCTCCTAGTCATTAGAAATTTTCAAAAAAAAAACGTAATCCCTCAGTTAATCTCCTAAACGAGCAAACTGACCTAATCTTTTCCCAACTTTTTAATCTCACCCAATCTCAAACAGATAAGTCCTCATCTTCGGACAAACACCGCCCCCCGACCCCACCAAAACTATAAGGGTATATATTCAACCTCATCAATTTGTTAAGTCACTTGAAAATGACCGTCAAACGTCGAAACTCGAGTCGTGATATGTGTAGAAATTTATATAACTGTGAATAATAAGTTATATAACATTTTTACATAATATAAGTGTGGTAAAAAACAAAGTGAATTTTTCAATTCAATGTAAGTATGGATTACCACGTAGTAACTGTCGCAACCATCCTATTCATAAAATAACTAACATTAAGTGATAAGATATGTAAAGAATGTTAGCATATATTAAGTTCATATATACAAAAATACTGGGTAAATGCTGCTAACCTTCTAGATAATATACAATAATAATAAATAAATAATTAAAAAAAAACAAGTTATCCACAAAACATATTTATAAAAATGTATTTAAAGTTACATTTTGTTTTTAACATTTTTACATTTGTTTATGTACTTTATACCGCATTTGTTCTATTTTAATGTTGTTTAGGTACAAATTATATAAATTTAAATATATCACTTAATTAAAATTTTTCTCTCTGTTAAATATTTTTTCTTCAACTTTGCCTTATAGTCATGTTTAATTCCTTGTTTGCGGATCAATAGTGGTTTGGAGTGGTTTGTCACCAGTGAAATAGAAAAATTTATTCCACTAGTGAAATAAAAGTATCCATGGCAACTCATCAAAATAACTTACGGGCTCCGTAAGTGTTGACTTCGCTGATATTCTTTTTTGATCGCCAATCATAAGACATTATACATTTTTTTTGTAAAAATCTCTTGATTTCTGCTAGAGTAATCTTTCCGCAATAGTGACTCCATCTAGCAAAAATTATTCGGAATTAAAACACGAATTAATTAAACATAATATTCTAAACAAAATTTTGATGTACGTTTTATCGTTGTCATGACAACAGTCATGGCCGGATGACATGCTACTCTTAAAAAAACACAGAAAATGGAACTGAATTTAACTTTATAAATCAAAAGCAAAATTGAATAAAAGTTTGTATTATACTCACGGATAAAATTAAGATTTAACTAGCCAATTTCACGAACAATCCGCTCGTTAAACCTTAACTTTTATGCTCCTGTATAATAAAAAAAACATATTGAAGGGATTTTTATATTAAAAACACTTGTATTAAAGTGTGATATGTATTACTCTAATTAATGTATTAGTAAATGATTGATAATTCTGCATTGATATAAATGTTTTTTAGGTTGAAAATATTTTAGTTGGTGACAATGGAAATTATGTAATTTGTGATTTTGGTTCTGCAACGGGCCGAATTCTAAATCCCACAGTGCAAGGAGCCACGACTGTCGAGGATGAAATCAAACGTTACACAACTTTGAGCTACAGAGCTCCGGAAATGGTTGATATGTATTGCGGGAAAACTATTACAACTAAAGCGGATATTTGGGTAAATATAAAAACTATATAGGAATTATTTTTTTTACTTGAAATACTTAATAAATGGTGTCACATTCAACACAACACGTTCGATATCGACATCTAACAAGGGGACCATCAATACTGTAAATCACAGATTTTGATGCGTTTCAAATATGTTGTAGGGGTATATGCCCTGAGTACTAGGCTATCTGCTTTTCATCAAACGGGCCTTGGTTTTCTAGAAAATCGATTTTGAAATTTTCTCGCCGTATACCCGCTTTGTATACCCGTAACATCATCTATTTAAACAAGCGTGCGTAGCGCAGTTGTTAAGGTGTAAGGATTGCGCGGTAGAGGTACGGAGTTCAAGTCCTGCTGGAGCGATAGTTTTGTTCAATTTTGTTTTACAGATTATCAACAAATAGTGTAAATTCTAGAATATCATTAAGCAATATTGAATTTTCAATTTTTTGAAATATGCATTTCGTTCGTAGTTCGTGGTTGTTTTTTAAAAAAAAACCCTCATCAAAGCATTGAAAACATTTACCCTAATGTAAATTTTCGAATTTGCATTTATTATCGTGTTGTTAACAAATACCATAAAATTGTCGGCTCCGTTGGGAGGGAAGGGGGTTGAAGTCACTAAAATAACATCGTATAGAACATACACGGACTTAAAATAATTGGAAAAAGAAATTTTAACATTACCCGTGAAATACATAGAGCTGTAATATTTGAATAAACATAACAGAGATCGGGTGTAGGTAGCAACCGTGGTTGTAATATTTGAAACTTCAACCACGAACTACGAACGAAATGCATATTTTGAAAAAACCTCTTCCGCGGAAGCCGTACACTTTAACCAATGCGCTACAGACGCTTGGTTGGAAATTAGATGAAGTTACGGGTATACAAAGTTGGCAGGAAAATTTCAAAATCGATTTTCTCGAAAACCTAGGCCCGTTTGACGAAAAGCAGATAGCCTGGTACTCAGGGCATATACCCCTACAACATATTTGAAACGCATAAAAACCCGTGATTTACAGTATTGATGGTCCCCTTGTAAGTGTGAAGGTTTGTGATAAACCCATTTTTTTTTGTTATGGGCAAAGACACTACCAAAAGATACTTTGATTTTGATATTGCTTTTGGTTATATTTTATCGATCATATATTAGACATGGGTTTATTTTCAGAAAATTTCATTTACCGGTAAACGGTATTTTTTTAACCGGTTATATTTTACCGGTTTTATTATATTTTTTTCATCTTTACCAGACTAACAGTTAATATTTAAAAAAACTGTATTTGTTTATCAATAATAATAATAATGATTAACAATATTTTAAGATTTTTTTATACAGTGTAGAAACTTTAACTGGAATTAAATTCATAACTTCGATATATTTTTGAAAAAAATCCCGAAACACGTATATCTTTACACATATTGTTTTTTCTTGCCATCATTTCTACCAATATGCTGTTTGTTTATCTGCTCTCGGAAGTGCCCAGCCATCTCCGACCTTTTTTTAAAATGGAAAGGTATGTCAAGTGACACCTCGTTTGACAGATCTCTTCGCAAGGAATACAAAACACTATTTATTTCTTGAATATTTTCAAAGCTCACGTGATACAAAAAAAAAGTTTTACGTTGAACACGTTTCGGCGTAAAGTTGATGTTTTTGACATGTGTTATGATACTTTGGAACACGTTGCTTAGTTACTAGTGATAATAATAGTCACCAAAGCAGTCACATACGCTCGTCAAGTTGTTAAAGCAGTTTCTAAAATGCTGTATTCAACCGAGAATCTCCGTATCCAGATTCTGATGATGATCGGTTATGTTAATAGAAGACTAACAAGGGGACCCTGTCAACTTGTCATTATCGATTTGGCCCAAATTTACAGTATATGTAGGGCTTGACTATAAATGAAAGTGACGCAAGCGGGAGGGCCAGATGGCCAAGTGTTAAAAAACTCCGAGTACCGACAACTCATAAGCCCGCTATGTTAGCATAAGTTTCAATGGCCGGTCAGCGCAGCGGTAAGAGCTCGGGTTCATAGAACGAGGATCGCTGGTTCCATTCCCTGTGGGGACCCTTTTTTTATTTAGAATTTTTAAGATGTATCTGATCTGTAAGCAGACTAGGCTAAACGTATTATTAACTCTTCAAGAAAATCCGGTGACTCCAGCCAGGCAACTGGCCCGTCACAACGAGATTAGTCATACTACTGTCGTGAAAATTCTTGGATCAGCCAAGCTGCATCCTAACAAGATGCAGGCACTCCGAGAATTAACCGAGGATGACTCGGACCACCGAATTGAAATTCGCGAGCAAATGATGAACCTGATCGACAATAACCAGATTTCATTAGCATCAATTCTTTTTTCCGACGAAAGTACTTTTACCTTTCATGGTGACGTTAATCGTCAAAAATTGTCGTTATTGGTTTGACCATAACCCTCATTGGATGCGAGAAACTCATACTCAGTTCCCGAAAAAAGTCAATGTATGGGCTGGAATGATAGGTGATCAGATTGTAGGACCAGTATTCCTCGATGGTAATCTTGATGGACCAACATATCTTACGTTTCTTCAAGACGATCTCATGCCAGCGTCAGCCACTTTATTTCCAAATCCGTTAGATCCGGATTTCCCTGATGAACGAATATGGTATCAATAGGATGGAGCTCCACCCCATTATGCTGTGATCGTTCGTAGATATTTAGGCAAAGTTTTTCCCAATAGATGGATTGGAAGAAGAGGTCACATCGATTGGCCGGCGAGATCTCCGGATCTTAGTCCCCTTGACTTTTTTTGTGGGGATATCTCAAGAGTAAGATCTATGTAACAAAACTGAACGACATTGGAGACCTTCAGCAACGTCATCAACCAGCCTTCGACGTCCACTGCTGGACATAGGCCTGCCTCATGGCTTTCCATTGTTGTCTGTCTTGACCCGCCTGAATCCAGTTGGTTTCAATTCTGCTTAGGTCGTCGGTCCGGCGTGTAGGTGGTCTTCCCCTGTTTCGCTCGTGGCGCGTGGTCTCCATTCCAACAATCTTTTCGTCCACCTGTCGTCCTTCATTCTGGCCACGTGACCGGCCAAATTCCATTTTGATGCTGCTATTCTTTTGATAATATCTGTCACCCCAGTTCTCTGTCGTAGGCCTTGATTCGTAAAGTGGTCTCTTAAACCTAAACCTAGCATAGATCTCTCCATTTTTCATTGTGCTACTCTATGCCTCCTCGCTGATGATTTCGTTAGGGTTAAGCAACGTATTAGGCATGAAATACGGCAAGTCACACCAGAAATCTTACAAAACATTAGAGATCCATGCTATCTTCGATTTGCTTTTGCTAAGAAAGAAACGGTGACCATTTTGAACATTTGTCGCAATAGTACTCAAGTTATAAAATTGGTTTTTATATTTTTTATTTTTAAAATATTCAAAAACTAGTGTGTTTGTTGTATTCCTTGTGAAGAGATCTTTCAAACGGCGTGTCACTCGATATATCTTTCCATTTGAAAAAAAGGTCACAAGTGGCTGTGCACTTCCGGGAACAGATAACAGAATATACAGAACAGATAACAAACGGCATATACATAGAAATGAGGGCAAAAAAAATAATACGAAACTTGTTTCGGGATATTGTGCAAAAATCGCCTATGTCGAACGTCTCACTTCGTTCGTGCGCCCAATTTCGCTCTCGCGTGAAATTGACAATACCGCCCGTGTTACAAACAATATTTTTTATTACTCATGCGAGGGGATGTATCTTACAAGTTTGGGATCCAGGGGCCATCAAAAAAAAAATGGAATCAATAATGAAGAATTTGCTTTTTCAATTGTCTCCGGTGGTGTGGATTCGTCACAAGAACTCTCCTCAGTCTCCGGTATCACCATACAATTTACACTCATTTTAAAACGTTTTCTTTAATTTTTGGTTTTTTCATTATTTTGTACTGAAAAAAATTTCTTACACTTTACGTCACTTTTTTAATAGCGAGGTCTTGATTGTGTTCATTTTACTTTTATTTATTTGTTTTTTTTTTTAATGTAACCTAGCGATATTGAGTATTTGCTTGTGTTACCCAAATTATGTGGAAGTGGTATTTCTCGTATTAAAAAAACGTGCGTCAGGAAGTACTTCGCACGCATGAGTAATAAAAAAATATTTTAGTACTGGGAGTACTAAAATATTGGGAGGAGTGTGAGAGAGTGCTGGGAGGTGTATGAACTAAGCTTAAGGTAGCACTTAAGAAGGAGAATGTCTGTTATCAATCATATCGCTTGTACATTGCTCCAAGAAATAGATTCTATAGAGTTTGCTCCATTAATAGGGAGTTGAACGACCTATCGCACAGCATGTCGTAGTAATCATAATGTCGAACGGATCAATTGCTTCAATATTTGCAACGTAAATGACCGCCTTATTTATGTACATTACATGAAATAATTTTTGCAATAAGATTTTGTTTTCTTTTTAGGCTTTGGGATGTTTGCTGTATAAACTATGTTATTTTACATTGCCGTTTGGCGAAAGTACATTAGCAATACAAAGTGGAAATTTTAGCATACCAGACAATTCTAGATATTCCAAAGGAATGCATCAACTAATTCGTGAGTTTCCAAAATATTTATTTGTTTTAACTGTTAATTCAACCTTTTATCTGTCAGGATATATGCTAGAGATTGATCCAGATAAAAGGCCTGACATTTATCAGGTTTCTAGCCTTGCATTCCAGCTACAAGGAAAAGAAAATCCTGTTACTAATCTATTGGTGAGTCAAATAAAGGATGTAGATATTTCTAATAAGTTCCATTTGAGCAATATTTGTATTTTCTAATATTTTTTCTTTATTCCTTTTGTATAATTTCCTATTAATGTTATAATTTGAATTTATTTTTTCTCCTAGGTTTATAAATAGTTGTATTTAATATAAGCTTATTTTGATATCTAGAAATCGCCAATACCAATTTTGGAGCAGTTACCTGTTCCTCTATTTGAAGCGGAGTCGAAAAAGACGCAAATAAAAGTATCTACTAAGCAGCCCATTGCACCAATAGTGGAAGGGACCAGTGTAATGCCCCGTCAACGTCCTAAAGGCAACTCCGCGCAACCATTAGCCCTCAATACAATTCCTTTAACATTGAGTCCAAGTCCTACAACGGTAAAAAAATCCCAAAGTCCAGTAACAGCGGTCGACTTTCATACATACACAAATAAACCAACAAACAATCCACCAGCTCCATTTACAGCCACCCCAATACAACCACCTAGCAGCCAAAGTTTTTCGCCAGCATTCCAACCGAATAACCAAAATTTCTTTCCTAGTCAAGACAACCTGTTCGCATCCACGGTTTACCCCGATCCTTTTCGAGACGTCGCTGAAGATAACGAGTCTCCAGTCAGTCCAGCCGAGTCTGGCAGTGGAAAGCTATCGTTGTTAGAGCAGACAAGAGGTCTGGTTGAATCTTCTAGTCAATGCATTGTTGGCACAACCAACTCTCCTCCACCATCTCCAACTCTAAGCATCCCCAAAGGACATAGAAGGAATATGAGCGATACTACAGCATTTAATAAGTAAGTAAATACATTTCAAGAAAATCATGTATCTGGATAAAAAATATATAAATATAATCACCATTTGAAAAGCAATTAAATCACAAACTTTTCTGTTGGTTCATATGAAAGAAAATTTGTCTATAAAAGAATTTGCTTTCCGACGCTTTATTATGCGCAGTCCTTGAGGGATCTTGAAACCAAAATGTATCACAATGTAGGGAATGTCATATGAAATTTCAAAGAAATGATTAACAAACTTAACAAACGTGTTAAGTTATTGATTTTAAACGTCTCCTTCATTATCTAAATCGACTTCAGGATGACTTATTTTGAACATTTATTTGGATTATGTTTAAGTCTACCTGGATGAATTGAAGATGGTATTAATATCCAATTTATATTATAATGAAGTGTTGACGTGTGCTAAAAGGTGGATATAACCAAGAGATACAGAAGCTGCAGGAGTCAAATTTTGTCACAGTTTTGATTTATTTCCAATGTTTATAGAAACGTTTTTCTTATTAAGAATTTTTAAATATTTCGTTAAGGTTTTTGACTTGATTTTACTAAAACATTTCTTCTTTTGGGCAAAAATATTTAAGGTAAACACCCCAGTAGATGGACAGTGTTATGTCATCATGTTTTTCAGTGCTGGCCCCAAAGCTTCCTACCAAATTTAATGGATGAAGCATTATAAGCTCATTTAGAAACTATAATTAATTAAAGTTATGAATTATGAGAGATTAATGCATCAAGTAAAGAAAAAAACAACTTATTTTAATAAATTATTTGGCTAGTAGTTGGCCACTTTGAAATAATATTATATATGGTGCATATTTGCACCAGTAATTTTGGCCCAAAGGCGTACCCAGGATATGAACTAGGGGGGCAGCTCATATTTGTTTCGAGGATTATGTAATGAATTATGCATTATGATATGAAGTATCCATCTGTCGTACAATTTCAGAACTGCTTCGCCATGCCCTTTGCACCCGAAGACGTCAGGGTGAGGTTTTAATAATGTTATAGGTATTTCTGTGCGGCGAGGTGGGTTCTAGGGGGGAGGGCAAGTGCCTCCCGCCCCTCGCTGGGTACGCCCTTAAATTGGCCACCAAGATCTAAGGTGATCATTGCCAAAATATTCTTTGCCCGAGGTTTCATGAGAAAGAGGGTAAGAAATATTATGGTTATAATAAGTCATGAAGTGCAAAAAGACTCTTTTATTCAAATAAAAAACACAATTCTGGCACATTGTACAAATTTCTTGTTTTGCTTGATTTTTTCGGCTCTTTTATGCCAGCCCACAACTGCTTCCCACAGTTATTTCAATTCTTCAGGACGCTCCGGCCATTCCATAGTCTACCTCAGTGTTCTTCAACCGATGTTCCATGGAACCCCAGGGTTCCACTAAAACATCCAGGGGTTCCGCAAATCAATGCTAAAATAATCTGAACTTTAACCGGCGCGGCGTTTACAACTACAGACGATGCGCTGTGCCGCTCTCTGGAACACGTGTGTCGATTGGAGTTTCATATTGGAACTATTCATTTCAAGTCTTACAAATGCAAACGGTAGTAAGTTAATTATTTTATAATAAATTGAGTTTTGTTTGAACTTATCCTAAAATCCTTTAGAAATATAATGCAGAATTGACTTAAAACTGGGAAATTGGAATCAAAATCCAAAGAAAAAGCTTGTTGCTGTATTGAAAATTCCACCAGTTTTCCGTTCAACATTGGAGCTGATATTGAAGAAGAAAATAAATCGGGATCTACTAGCCAAAAAATACGAAAGTATGATGAAGGTTATTTGAATTTTGGATTTACCTGGATTGGCGATAAAAATGAGCCAAATGTGTTTTGTGTGGTATGTGAACAAGTAGTCAACAACAGCAGTTTAAATCCTGCAAAATTAAAGCGTCATTTGGAAAATAAACATCCGACTTTAAAAGGTAAAAGCGAATATTTAAAAAGAAAACATCTTGAACTACAGCAGAAAAAGAATGCATTTGTAAGGTATGTTCGTGATGATGTTCTAAAATGTTCTAAAAGCGTCTTATTTAGTTAGTTTGCGCGAAGCTCAAACGAATGCAGAAAAATTAATTAAAGCTTGTACAAAATTCAAATTTAATCAGATTTAATCAATTGCAAAAATTGCAAACAAAATTGACGTCGTCCCATTGTCTGATACGACGACTTCATGACGAATTAAAGATATGTCAGATTACTGCGAAGTGGAACTAGTAAGTAGTTTGAAAACTCCTAAAGATGGATTCACTCTGCAAATGAACAGACATATCTACAGATGTGGCTGGATTAGCAACTTTGTTAGTTTTTGTGAGATACATACACGAATCCAATTTTAAGGAAATATGCTTTTTTGCGCAAAGCTCTGTCAACTCAAACAACAGGTGAAGAAATATTTAATTTACTTAATGATATTTTGAAAAACATTAAATTTCTTGGAATTTATGTCATCATATATGCACTGATGGAGCTAAAACTATGGTTGGTATTATAAAGGGCGTAATAGCACGTTTAAAAAACTAGTTTCAGACATCAAAGCCAGCCATTGCTGTCTTCATCGGCATGCTCTCGCTGTTAAACGGACACCAAAAGCATTGCAGAAGTTCTCAATGAGGCCGTTAACATGGTTAATTTTATTAAAATCCAGAGCCCTAAAACCAGGGTATTTGCCCTATTGTACGATGATCTGGGAAACTCACATGAAAATCTCCTTCTTCATACTGAAGTAAGATGGTTATCCAGTGGAAAGGTTCTGACCAGACTTTGGGACTTGCATGATGAAATTCAAATCTTTATAATTAAACATGAATTTTCTGGAAAACTTACTGACACTAATTGACTTCAAAATCTTGCAGATATATTTTCGTACATGAACGAAGTTAATCTTTCACTTCTAGGACCAACTACTGCTGTTTTAAGGTCCATAGCAAAGTAGACTCAATCAAATCGAAAATGAAGGATTGGGAGGAATGCATCACCAAAAGTAATACAGAATGTTTCTTCCTAATTTTAATGATTTCCTGGAAAACAATAATATCGAATTCGGCCAGGATAAAAAAAATCATATTTTGGATCATTTAATGGGATTGCAAAAGACATTTTTTGAATATTTCCCCCCCATTTGCAATAATTTACGTTAAATCGAAAATCCCTTTTTCTATTTTGCGTCTGTAATGAACTCAGAACAGCCGTAATATGCGTGCGGTTATGTACGCACTCACCGAGTGCGATACAATTTTCTCAATATGGCATAAAAGGGGCAAAATAGAAAAAAATACTATACAAAACTCGTTCGTAAGGCGTTTTTAAGCACTTGTCCATTAGAAAATTTCTCGTTTCCATCGTCGTTTTCCAAACTTGGACGCGTGCTGTAAAATCGCGCTTACTGAACTCGTCCTTTAATACACTATTAATGAGTGTTGTGATGTGGATACCTTGCCAAATAAGAAAAGAGAGTAATTTCTAGATATATTTACCGACACTGCATTACAATTTACATTGTCCACCGGATTGCATTGGCCCGTTTTGGGTAAAATTATAGAAGGAATATCCGGAAATTTCCAAACGCGCGGTTAAGGAATTGAAGCCTTTCGAAACAACCTATCTCTGTGCGAAATCCTTTTCCACATACGTCGTTACAAAAACTATGTATAGAAATCGACTTGATGCCGAAAATGATATGCGTCTCCAATTAACACCGATCCAACCAGATATTGATAAATTATGCAGTCATAAACAAAAACACAACGAAGTCATTAATTAAAAAAAAAAAAAATTTCTTTTGATTTTAATTTCATTTCTATGTATGTATAGTACACGTATTTTATATTTTATATGAAGTTATAATTTTGTTTGAATAAATGCAAATTTATTTATTATAAGAAATGCAGGGACGAACATTGTTTGTAACATGTAATGCGATTCCCCCCTTAATCAAATTGCTACTAAACAGAGGGTTCCATAAAAAGAATATTCTCAAAAAAGGGTTCCGCGGGATGACAAAGGTTGAAGAATACTGGTCTACCTGTTGCTTGCATGGTAGAAACGGTAGCTATTGTTGAGGACGCCTTCACCACTCTGGGACTATATTTGTCGTCATTCTTAACAATGACGAATTCCCCATTGATTTTTCTTGGATGTGTCCAAGAATTATCAACAGTGTTTTCGACATCCTGTATTCTGTACCTTCATTACACTTTCTCCAGAAGAAACATTTACCATTGAGACAGAATTGGTTAAAGAAGCTGGCCCTTTTCTTAATTTTCTTCACCTTCAGAGTTTTGTTTTCTTCTGCCTTATGGCGCTTGATCGCTTCTCTTTCCACTTTCTTTAGTTCCCTTTCTCTGCCAACCTCATCGGCTGTTTTTTTTTTAAAATTTTTTTTTTTTTAGATATTCTTGGTACTGCTTTCCCAAAACAATTGCCTTTGTTGAAATTGATTTTGGTAATTGGCAAACCTAAACACATAGGTGGGCATTAAATCGTTAATCCGTTAATCGTTAATTAACGAAGGTAACAAAATGCTTAACATTAACTTTTAAGTTAACCCAAAAAAATGTGAACGCTCTTGTTAACTTCCGTTAAATTGAACTTCCGTTTAAATTAGTCTGTTACATTCGTTGTTTGTTGACATGTTGTCATTTTTTGTGAGCGCTGTTGCTCAAAAGAGCAAAAATCCAGAGCTGAGAAACTACAGAATCGAAAAAAATAAAACGACCCTGTTGATTATTTGCTCTGTGCGAGTGAATATAAATTATTGTAACCTGACTTTTTTAGCGTTTGCGTCATTTTTAACCAACTTCATTTATATATTATCACTTCATTTATATATTAACACTCTTCATTTATTTATCTTTTTCGTTTGTGTTGGTTGTTGGTGGAAATAGTTGATGATGTAACATTTACAAGTTTACATCATGAACACTACTACTTCTACTCAAAGTACGCAAAGCTCTGAAAGTAAAACTGAATCAAATCCGTAGCCACACTTGAGTAATTACTTTGTATTGCAATCAAAACTTTCAGAACAGAAGTTGATTTATGAATGCAAACTGTGTTTGCCTAAAGTTTGCACAATAAAGGCTCACATGTCTAGTCTTAAACAACATGCGAAAATATCGCATGCTTCCAAATATGTACAGTTTGAAGAAAAAGCAGCGTCAACTCGTGGGAAAAAAACGGTCTGAAGCTCTCTTCAAGTGCTGTGATAGAATTGGTGCAGATAGAATTAGCAGTAGAAGCGATTTGCTTTCACCTCAATCCCTAAAAGATTACGTCAACAAACCATTGGTGAATCTTTTGGTATGGCGGCTACTTGCAGGTCATGTCACCAGTGGCTAGGGCGCTTGACTTAATTTAGGCTGAAGCTCAAGCATATGGGACTCTATTACCAATTATTGCGACAACAGTGTTCAAACTACAAGATCTTAGCCACCTGGTTCATTGTTGTACCCTTTTGGCCAATACCCTATTATCTGCCATAAAAAAAAGATTTGAACGGTTTATGGAAGAATGCCAGCTGGCGCAGCCTTTCAACTGAAGTTATGACTACCGTGGCTGCAAAAGTATTATAGCAGCCAGTTCTCAAGTCAAGAAACTTATGAAAGCAAAAGATATTCTGAAGAGAGAAAGGGAAGCAAATGGAAATGAAAAGGATAGTGCCAGTATTAGCGGAAGCAGCAATAATGAAGAAGAAGGAGAAGATGTTTTCGGCTCTGTTACTCAGTCTGAAGAAGATAGGTCTAGAGGACGCCAAAAATCTCTCAAAAACGAAGCGTAGAATTTGTTGAGAACTTGGCTGGACTGAAAGTCAAATGAATCTTTTACGGATGCTGCCTTTCTAGGTGAACAAGTTTTAATACATTTTTTAGCACAGTTTTAATACATATTGTAATTCTGCAATCGTATGAAGCGTCTTTTTTCTGCAGGGAAAAATATTTTGAGAGCTATCACTCACTCATCACTGTCATATGACAATTTTTATATGCTTATGTTATGTTCATGAAAGGCAACATCAACATACATCTAATGAAAAATTATTGTATTTTTAATAAATAGCTTTTTTTGATAATAATAACATAGTTTAATTTACAGATCTTCTTGTCCTGAGTAAAAACAAACTTACAAAATCTTGATTAATTGTGAAAATGTTGTCATTCCTTCGTGTTTAGTAGATTTCCTTAAGTATATTTTGTCGGTAAAACGTGTGAAAGAAAATTTGTTTGCAAGCGAACCAATCATTGGAAATGTACGATACCTGTCGATAATGAGTCAGTATTTAATCGCGCGCTTACGATGAACGGCCGTTATTGTTATTTTTACGATATTGCATATTCCATAAATTCCATTGCTAGATTTTTACTTGAATATTTTAAATTGTGTTATTTTTATTCCATTTTATTTTATCGTGACACTCCTTTCCCAAGAGACATTACATCACATACAATAACGCAAAAAACATTAATTTTCAGAGTTTATGCAAGTGAAACATCACAATTTTTGGCCCCATTTGAGTCTTCTATGAAGCCTAGAAACTCGGATTCGCCCCCAGGTGAAATATGTACAGGCCCCATGGCACCACCTGGAGCATCAGCTTCAAGTTCAGATATTAGTCATCCAATTGGGCCCGACAGCAGATCACTATCTGCAGACATAGCAGATTGGAATCCCTTTGAAGAACCACCATTCAATCAAATGTCTGAGGATCATATTTTTGGTGCAGAATTTGATAAGATTAGAAGAGGTAGTCAAAGTAGTAAGTGCTTATTTATGGTTATGGGTAATTTTTTTACTTAATTTAAACTGTTTTAATATACAAACAGGAACTTGTTTTTCATTTATTGCATATCAAAAAAAAGAAAGCTTTCAAAATTACTACTTTATAACAAAGTGGTACTACAACTTTCAACTGAATTTTTTAATTACCAAAGAATACACAATACAGTACCATGAAACAACTGTATCATTCAAATCAACAGTGTCATCTAGGGTGGTTAAGTAGGTAATAAGACCTAAATGTCATTTACAGTAAATACGGTCTGGTTTATTGACACTGTTGTTCAATGCCACTTCTTCTTTACTTCTAGTTATGGCGTCTATTTGCAGTGCAAGAATAAACGACTTTTTTGTACGAATTTAATATTCAATCTTTCGATTGTGCTCATTTCTTTGAGAATCCGTAATAAATGACATTCGTTCTGAATGCAATAGCGTGTATGTAGGTGAGACAGGAAGAAGTTTTTTAACAAGGCTTTCAGAACATTATCTCGCTTTTCGTCTGGAAAGACACTAGTTCTTCTTGAAACTATTGTCTTGAATGTAATCATTAAAGACCAGATTATATTCAACATGAAACGCTTGAAATATGCATGCAAATATGTAAGAAAAATACCTAAAATATGCTTGAAAATTCTTGGAAAATCAAAATATGCATTGAATAATAAAAAAAAGTTTTAGATTATTTATTTTCAATCAGCATACAATTAAGCAATGACTCATTCATAAACTATCGATATCGACGATAATATAATAAAATTAACAATCAATTAACATTTTTAACCCCCAACACAAAAAGAGGGTTGTTTTAAGTTTGACGTGTCTGTCTCTCTGTCCGTATATGTGGCTGTTTATAGAATCGTAGCTCCTAAACGAATGGACCTATTTTGATAGTTTTTTTTAAAGCTGACATGATCGAGGAGGTTCTTAGCTATAATTTATGGGTATCTATTCAGGCGTTTGATGATCATCAGCTCATTTCCTTCTTAGTAATCTCACCTAACCTAACCAATCACGTATTTTCGAATGAAATTTCAAAGAGGTAATATTAATCACGTATTTACAAACAAATTATTAAAGAAAAGAAAAAAGTTCGAATAATAAAATAAAGTTAAAAATTTTAGTAACCCCGACAGAAAAAAAACTGAAAAGTAAAAAAATAAATTTCTCTCTTGCCCTTTCATTAAAACTTCATTGAAAGTACCTATTAATATGTTGATGATGAGTGTCGCCGTGTCGGGGACCAGCTAAGTAAATCAAATAATAAAACCAGAATACAAAGAAATTAAAAAGAAGATTGATAATGATAAAGTATGGATTATACAAGAACCCTACTCTGTGTAAGCAACTCTACGTAAGTAACAAAACAACAATATCCAATCGTTTATTTCTCAGCGGTCTTCACATAGCGGTTCCCTGACGCGGCGACGCTCATCAAAATATTAATATTAAGGTAGTTTTAAAGAAATTAAAAGGGCAAGAGAGAAATTTAACTTTTTAAAGCATTTTTTGTATCGGGGGTTACTTACAATTTTTACAACGTTAACAACCATGTGTTGTTCCAAATGTTCGGTAATAGGATTGTGTCGGAGTAGGATTTTGTAGGAACGGTCCACATCTAATGGCACTCCTAGTTTCTGGAAAAATTTGCTGCCCCATTAATAAAACTATCAATTTGGTATCAAATTTCAAAGCCAGGGTTATTGTTAAAAAAGTTTTCAAATTTTTAGTTTATGGATGCAACTACTTTAGACCGAGACGTGACGCGATGTACTTACTTCGATATTTTTGTTTAAATACCTTTTGGTTGAAAATCCGTCTTTGAATATCCGGATTTTCAATGACAGATCACATGCACGCTCTTAAACAGATTATAGAAAAATGCCAAGAACATGGCCACCCCCTGTACTTGGCATTCGTAGATTATAACAAGGCCTTGCTTAGAACACTCAGACATATGGAGAGCCCTGAAAAACCATGGGCTAGATCTTAAATACATAAGGATAATCAAAAATATCTAGATATATAGCTCAACACAAATAAAACTCAAATCACATGTAGAGGGCTTCCCAATCCAAAAAGGTGTGAGACAAGGAGACCCCCTGTGACCAAAGCAATCACAGGGGTCTATACCCTAATACCCTATTTACTGCGTTTCTATACTCGTACCGGCGAGAGAATACATCTCGTCTCGACGAATTTAGCATTGTTCTGCGAATACCCCCACATTATTTCGAGTGCGTAGTGTTTAGTTGTCCGTATTTGATAAACTGACGCATATTTCTTAACTCAAACTAACCTGCGCGTACCTCGGCGCGCCCCTCATACCTCGGCGCAGTACAGCTCCCCAGGTTTGCCGATGACTTGTTGCCGGTGCTAATTACTGACAACCCCAAAAATTGCAATCAATGCTATAATACCTTGTCACAAAAAGCAGAGAGGTGAGCTTCACAAACAGATTGGAGACTAACATCTATGTCAGTGAGGAAAAGGTAGATTATGTAACATCTTATATTTACCTAGGACAACTTATATCATTTCAAGACCAGATAGCACAAGAAAGTGACAGAAGGATTGCAAATGCATGGAAGAGATATTGATTGGTCTTGGGAAGGATATTATAAACAACATGCACTACACCATAAAAGTGAAAAGAAAACTCTTTAACAGATGCATCTTCCCAATACTACAATAATATGATTGTCAAATTTGTGCCATAAAACAAGCACTACAAAACAAACTAAGAACCTGTCAGAGAAACATGGAGAGAAGCATCCTAGGGTACCGCAGGAAAGACCAGAAGAAGGCCACCGACATTAGAAAAGTCACAAAGTTTAAGGATGTAGTACTGAACATCTGAAATGGCTGATGACATAAGGCGACTTCTGAAACCCTCTGGCTCAGGGTGGCAAGGGATAGGTTCGAGTGTAAGAAGCTGGAGGAGGCCTATGTGTCAGCAAGAAACGCTGATGCGGTTATTGATGAGTTATAACTTTTAAGTTATTTTTCAAATGTATCAGCAATAAAGTTTTTTTTATTTTTGATTGACCTTTGGGTAATTTATGTTTACTTCATAAATGCAACAACAAATGTACCCAGCACAGATGTGTTATAGATTTAATCAATATTTCCAATTTAAATTAGTCAAATTACGTAATTACATAGCAATAACGACTTTACACTTAAAAGTTTAGGTACAATTACGCATGCAGCAATAGCGATTTCGAATGTAAGCTCTTATAGCAATAAGTATGGACGATTTTGTAGGTAGTGATTTAATCTATTACCTATTAACTAGTTAATGAATCAGTTAATTAACTAAACTAGTTATCAAATGCTGGTTTGGCCTTCTGAAAATACTGTACCTAAATAGCGAAAATATGATCACTAGATCTTAGATAAAATATGCAATGACCGCAGAAAATGGACTAAATAACAAATGCATATAATCTGTTCTCTAGTAATTATAAATTTCCAAAAATAGACAATCTAAAAATCTTGCATAATTGCAACAAAGGCCTGAGACTTAAGCTTCTATAGTCATTAGAAATTTTCAAACAGAGCCGTAACTCATCCGTTAATCTCCTTAATGTTGTGATATTTGACCACCTGGAAGATTTTACTGCTGCATTTTATTGCTGCACGAACTGAAGCCAGGTGACGTACCACAATATTGTTTGTTTGGTGAATGAGCCTTAGTAAAGTTGGATGAAGATTCATTTTTCTATGGAATTTTTTTTGGCTCAATGGGTACGTCAACAAAAAGAATTTCCGAATTTGGTGTGAAGAGCAGCCAGAGACAGTTCAAGAGCTGCCTATGCACCCTAAAAGATGCACTATTTGGTGCGGTTTGTGGGCCGGCGGCATCATTACCGTACTTCTTCAAGAACGATGGAAATCGCAACGTTAACAGTCAAAGGTACCGTGCGATAAATACCGACTTTTTTTGCCCAACATGGAAGAATTGGACTTGCTTGACATGAGGTTTCAGCAAGATGATGCCATACGGCACGCGATACTATGAACCTATTGAGAGGGGAGTTTGGTGAGAAATTAACCTCATGTTTAGGAGTAGTCACTAGACTATTTTTTGTGGGGATACATGAAGTCTCTCGTGTACAGGGACAAGCCAGCCACAATTTCAGCCCTGTAAGATAACATTACAGGCTGCCATTGGTCTAGATTGTTGATATCTCGGTGACGACTTATGACGTACTGTGACCTTCATAGATCTATTGTACTCCAGTCTCTTTCCCTAAGCGTTGGTATACTTACCCGTTTAGATCGCCTAATCTAGTCCTGAATCCTCTAGGAATTTCAGGATCTAGGAGGGATTCAAGGACTGCAACTCCTTTTCATTCAAGCAGTGGGTCCCAAGGTACACTTGTCTCTTGTGGAGCAGTGGTCCGCATTCTTTGAGCAGATGTATGGGGTTTTCCTCTGCTGAACCATAGAATCTGCATGTGTCAGCTTCCTCTAGGCCTATGGTCTTGAGGTGTTTCCTAAGTCTGCAGTGTCCCGTCAGGACTCCTGTCATAATTCTAAGCTTGTTCCTGTTAAGTTTAGGGCAAGCTTCTGTTCTTTTCTGGTTAAAATATCTCATTATTACTTTGGATTGTCTCAATCCTGGAAGTTCTTTCCAGGTTTTCATCCATTGTTCTCTTATTTCTTCATCTAAACTTTTGTGGATGGTGTTCACACTCATACCGCAAAAGGGTTGCGAACCTATAAAGGGATTACTGGATTCATTGTTTGCTAGGTGATCGGCATCTTCGTTTCCGTCTATACCAGTGCCTCCTAGTACCCAGTATAGCGTTACTTTATTTTACTGTCAAGCTTGTTTAGGTTTGGATCTGATGGTGTATGAGCTAATATTTTTGATGGCTGCTTGGCTGTCTGACAGGATAGCAATTCGTTTTTTTTTTGTGATAATTCCTGTCGAGGTTAAATTGTGAACATCTTTAGATTGCGTGTACCTCTGCTTGGAAGATACTTGGGATTGTTCCCATGGATTTGAAGTATTTGGTATGAGGTCCAAACACTCCTGCACCATTACCTTCCTTTGTCTTCGAACCATCTGTATACCACTTGATAGCATTTTGCACTATATGGTATGCTGAGGATTCGTCGCTGCAATCAGCTTCACTACTACACATTGCTGTGTAGTTTTTCTCAAAATGGTATTTGCATATCATTTCATCTTTTGGTGTTTTCAGCCAGGGATCTTGGTAGCTAGGTTATTTTGGTCTCTGCTCCCGATTATATTACCTCTGCCTATTCCTTCCTTGCTGAACGTTAGAATCTCCTATCTGGCGGCCCTCTCCACGACAAGGTGCAACGGAGTCAGATCCAGCAGCAGTTCCATTACTGTTGTCGAGCACGACCCCGTCGCCCCCGTGACGCAGACACACGCCAGTCTTTGAATCTTCTCAAGCTGTTTCCTCATAGAGGCCAGCTTGGTTCTACTTCCCCAGGCAACTGCCCCATAAGTGATCGCAGGTCTCACTATCATGATGTACATCCATCGCAGGATTGTTGGGTTACAACTCCACACTTTCCCTTCCAGATTTCTGCACATCTATAAAGCGCGTTTGGCTTTACCTACCGCTACTTCAGCGTGTCTATTCCATAGGAGTTTGCTATCTAGTGTGATACCCAGATACATTGTACCTGTATATGTATTGATACCCTGTTTTTATTCTACTGCCCTCCCATCTAACAGTATTTGCTGTAGGCAGTTTAGTATTCTCCTTCCAGTAAATGGTATCACCATGGTTTTGCTCAGGTTGAGTCTCAGTCCCACTGTTTGAAACCATCTACTTGTTACTTTGAGGCCTCTCAGTATGATTTCACAGAACATTCCCTCAGACTCCCCTCTGGCTATGATGACTATGTCATCAGCGTAACCTTGAATTTTGATGTCTAGGTCATTCAACCTAGCCAGTTATTCATCAACTACCAGGCTCCACATCAGTTTCGAATCCTGGTCGGGGAGGCGACAACTAGGGCGGTTTTCATTAACCGTCCGGGCTGCCCACCCTGAATGAATGCAATATATGCGATACCGGGGTGGCGCATACTAAAAGCCAAGGTGGAATAGGGGATTTGGTGAGGCTCCACATCAGTGGTGATAGCACACTTCCCTGTGGGCACCCTCGAGTTGTGGAGATCTTGATGGTGTCTCTTCCCACTTGTGCCTCCGCCGTTCTGGTTCTCAGTATTTCTCCCATGCACTTTGAAGTAGTGCTGTCGATATTCCTTCTTTCGAGGGCTGCTTGACAGCCTTGTGTGAGGTGTTGTTAAAGGCTTCTTCCATATCCAAGAAGATACATATCGCTACTTTTTGTAGGTGCACCTACTAGCACTATTGTCACTATTTAGGAAATTGTGAGTTAGTTACCTTCTCCATCTCTCTCAGAGAGATCCATCATCTTTAGCATAAAAGATGATACACTAATTGGTCTAAATGACTTCAGTTGAGCACCACACTCAACTGAAGTCATTTAGACCAATTAGTGTATCCTTCTTCCCCTTCGGTATGAATACCACCTTAACCCTTCTCCATAGCTCCGGTATGTATCGGAGCGCTAAACTACTTCTAAAGATTTGTAGAAGATAGGGTCTTAGGTCTCTCCCTCCCTTTTGTTGGAAGGCGGGAACTAGTCCGTCCACACCTGGGGCCTTAAATGGCTGGGAAGTGCCGATAGCCCATCTGATTCGGTTTTTCGTACAGATGGACGCGGCCCTCCTCCAGTCAGCCCGGCTTGGTCTCCATGATTGCATCAAGCCCTCGGTCTCTTTGTATTTTCTACATCCCGGAAAATGAGTTTCTAGTAGGAGAAGAGCTCTCTGCTCTTCGTCCTCCGTGTAGCTCCCATCCAGTCTCTTGAGAGTGGTTGACATTTCCACTCTATCCTTTGCTAGTGCTTTGTGGAATCTGGCTGCCACCGGGGTGGATTCTGTTTTCACAGAAGTTCCTAAAGTTTTTTTCTTTTTGCCCTTCCGATGTCTTTGTTGTAGGTGGTGAGCACCTCGGAGTATTCTAGCCATATTGCTTAGCTTTGTTGAAAAGCCTATGTACTTTTGCTCTTAATGTAGAAAAATTTTTGTTCCACCATTTTTCATCCTTTGCTCCTTCACGGTTTTTACCGGGCAGCTGGACTTCATTTATTTCTCCTACAGCTTGCTCCAGTACTGTGTAGTGTTTGATACTACTCTGCACTGTCAGTTGCTCTATGTTTTCTTTTAGTTTGGAACTAAACATAGGCCACTTAGTTTGTCTGGGATTTCAAATGGGGGTCCGCTCCTTCCAGTTCCAACTCTATGATCCGATGATCTGACATTGAGGGTTTACTGAAACTTTTTAATTAATTTACTTACGTTAGCGCTACCTACCGTAATATCCAGTACCTCATTTTTGATCTTATACTTGCCGCAGCGACCTGGTGGAGTGATCACGCGGCGTTTACGTGATAGTTCGTAGTGATGTTGTTAAAAGCCTGATTTACACTGCTTTGCCAAATTTTACTTTAAAATTTTATATATTAATTTATAAGTCAATAAGTCTTGAAAAGGACTGATTTATGGATAAAATGTAATCACTAATTTTAACTAAGAGACACACTGAAAACTCGAGAGCACATGGCACACAACCGGACTGGTCGACTGGTTTAAAGTTTCGGCTGCGTGATCTACGCTTCAAAAGCGTTTGTACTGACCAATAGGGAATCATCCCACGAAAATCACGTGAAGATGACGCAAGTTTATTACTCCATCGGGTGGCTGCGGCAACTATAGTGACAAATGTAGGTGTGTCCGAAAACAATTAGTTTTTCTTTAATGAGTAATTTTAAAATGTACTCTCCGCCATTGGTAAGATACCGGCCGAAATGCTGGAAAAAGTATGCCTAAATTGGAGCTTACGGATGGACCACCTACGGCGTAGCCGCGGGTAACATTTACATGACTATAAAAGTAAATGACGCCTGTCATTTATAGGCCCAAATAAATTTTTCATTCACTTTTGCAAATTTTCTGTTTTTTTCCATTTTCAAAACCCAAACGGTTAAAAAATCACCCATTATAATATTTTTACATATTATATATCAAGTGCGGTTAAAACATAGTGACTAGGACCTTTATTTTGTTCACGGATCATATATTTAAAAGTTAGGAGAAGTTAATGAAGCAATTTACACAAAAATAAAACACCTTGATTTTTTAACCAACAAGTACCTCGAAAGATGAAACAAGTCAAACAGTAGCAACTCTAATAATTGTAATGCCTTATAAATACATAAAGGGCCTCGTAGACGTCTGTAGATTTAGTAAACCAAATCTTCCATTCTTCCATATAAGTTCCATTGTTTCTTTTTTATAACTAAAAAAAAATATTGAAAATTTTAATTATATAATAATTTTTAAAACTTGAACAAGATAAGCCAAAATTAAGATTTTATAAAAATTTTATTAAAAATTAAAATTTTAAGATTTTATAAAATGCTTTTTGATTGATATATAAATTGGTATATGTTAGCAAACAGAAACTCGTTTGCTCACATATGAAAAATGCAAATTTAATTAATATCTAGTTACACATATGTGTTGTTTAAAAGAAAACGGTAACTGCTTTACATTTTACAGGAAATAATTTCAGTCTAAATATTGGAATATAAATTACATATAACTAGTATAAACTTTACAATACATTGGATTATTATTTTTTTTTTTTCTATTTTTAGATAGTAGCTGCTAATCAACATTACTTTTATTCTATCTATGTAAAACTTCATTTACATAAACATCTTTATAAATCCACATATTTCTTTTATTGAAAAGAATTCTATATTATTATATTTGTTGTAGGTATTCAGGGTGTAAAGTCTCGTGAAAGTTTGGTAATGTCAGTATCCGAAGATCCATTTGGATGTGCTCCATTCAGTCTTCCTATTAAGTCTAGAACTAAGACTGGAATACAAAGTGCAGGTAATGAATCTTAAATTCCCAAATTAGCATTTTACTGATCCAATTATGCACTAATGGAAAATGCTTTGACAATATATAAAATAAATAAATGAAAAACTATATTTTAAGAGTGTGTACCTAAATCTATAGATCTAGGGCATTTACCTATAATAAGCTTCTCTTGTTATATAGATTTAGATACTTTTTCCATAAAAGAATGAAAGCATGCTTAGCCTATACCTTACTCTATATGTGGTGCTTCAAGCACCTGTCTATAGTTAACATTGTAAGCGTACTTAATATTGTTACAATTTTGATTTCTGGGTATTGACCATTCCAAATGTTGCATAAAAAGACAATTTACTACTTATTTACTAGTCAACAATTATGAAGAGGAAAAAAAACAGATTTAATTACAAGAGATTGTTTCTACAAACATTTAAAAAAAGAAATTGTATATAAAGTGCTTGTGATATGATGTGTAGTAACTAATTTTAATTTCATACAAATGAAAACAGATTCACCTCACCACAATTGAATTGGATGCTCAAAACTATTTTTTTAAATATTTATTTTTAAGAGCATCATATGACATTGTAACTATGTTTTGACTTTTGTGTAACCAAACTGTTTTTATTTTACAATGATTTGCATGTAAATCAAAATCATTGCATAGACTTGGTTTTCCTTGAAATGATTATTTGGTATTTTTTTGCAACTTTTGCTTAGTTTATTGCTAATTAATTTATTACAATGTAATTTGTATGTATTTAGATGAAATTCAATATTTTTTCAATAAGGAGTATCTGATATTATTAGATATTTTTATGTGATCTGCGTTATATGAGTACCATGACTAAATATGTACCTATGCAATACCATGACTAAATTATTTTTTTTGTAAAACTAGCCATACTGTTTAGTTTACCATTTCTATAAGAAAATCCAAATTATTTTCATAATTCAAATATAGATAGAAGATTTATATATAGTATAGCAAATAATATATAAATAATGAAAATAGTTAATTTAATATTGATTGCATTGATTATATTTCATACTTAATTTAAATTAATATTTTATTCCAAAAATTGAACAATTGCTCCCTCATTTTACTATAATTTAGTTTGCTTAGTGTTTTAGAATTGCGATTTGTGCATAAATTTGCTGGTGATTATGAAAGTTACTCGTAAGTAATATGTTTATTTGGATGTAGGTGTGTTTGTATTTGTATGTCTTGCCTTGTAACATTGATTTGTTAAGTCTACCTATATTATTACTAAGTATACATGTTGACTTATTAAGTATTAATATTATGATTTAAATATTAATAGTTTAATCATCCAAATGTTTTGTTCTAAAAAAATCTTTCTTTTGATTTTGGTTGGGAAATGAGATTTCATGAATTATTAATTTACCTAAGTAAATGATAAAGCTATCGACCAAGAATTAACCTAGATATTTTTAACAAGCTTTAGTATTTTATTTTAAATCTCTTTCTAGCAAAGTTAGCCAAATTAATTCAAAATTTATTCATTAAGAACCTCCAGTCCCGTAAGGCAGGATGTGCTGCATTAATCTATCATTAATAGATAAAACTATTGACCAAGTATTAATCTAGATATTTTTAACAAGCTTTAGTATTTCATTTTAAATCTCTTTCTAGCTTAGTTTGCCAAATTAATTCAAAATGTATTCATTAAGAACCTCCAGTTCTGTAGGGCATGATGTGCTGCATTTATCTATACTCTGTCCGGCAAGAAAATGCAGGTGTACTGCGCCGAAGTATGAGGGGCAAGGGACGCGCCGAGGTACGCGCAGATTAGTTTGAGTTAAGAAATATGCGTCAGTTTTTCAAATGCGGACAACTAAACACCGCGCACTCGAAATAAAGTGGGGGTATGCGCAGAACAATGCGAAACTCGTCGAGACGGGATGCATTTTCTCGCCGGACAGAGTATATATCTATTTAATTTCACAGCAATTTTTTGACTGGATATTTTCTCTGTTTTTCATATTTTTGGTTTGCTGAAACTCAACATCACTAGTTAAAAACTATATTATACATTTCGATTCTCGTTAATTCGGCCTTTGTTTAATCCGGCGCCCCTTGTAATCCGTCATGCAAATAAAGTGTAGAAAACAGAGGTCAATGCATTGTAAAAACGTTACAAAAGTTCAACATTAAAGATATGGTTTTTGACCTTTGTCTGTCTTGAAATGTATTGCCCCCATCAACAATTATATCGCCATTGAAGAACTCGTTGTCACTTCGTAATAAAGCAAGTCGCCACCGAAACGCAGATTAGTTCAGAAAATTTGGGCGTCTGGTAAGGATGAAGAAGAAAGTCTGTTTCTGATGTTGAGATTATTAACCAAGCTTCTACTCGGAAGTCATCGTAACTACTCCACAAGTTACAGCAGAACATACGATAAATGTATTTGAAGTGGGTATGCAATGTAGTACAAGGTGCTCCTTAAAAAAAAAAAGTTCCAGGCTATTCGCTCCGTGCATAACCGCTCTTAGCGCCACACGTGGCCAAAATGACAACTTCGTCTCCTATTTAATAAATTTTTTTACCGGTTAACTGATTATTCTGATCTCTGCAGTGTCTTTGGTGTATTGTCAAGATTATTCGATTATTCGCTCCATGCATAACCGCGTTTAGAGCCACCCGTGGCCAAAAAGACAACTTCGCCTCCTATGATGATTTTTTTTACCGGTTAACTGAAGATTCTGATCTCTGCAATGTCTTTGCTGAATTGTTAAATAAATTCCGATTATAATTTGGGCTTTCTGGATTTTCGGACTTTTTATTGCCAGCAAAATGAAAACCACAAATTCTACTCCGCTTATTCGGAATCCAAAAGCGGCTAGGAAGATGCTATTTGTATATTTAAAACCAGCAGGGTAAACACTTCAAAAACACTTTGAAATTTTCCATTCACTTGATAAATAACGATTTTCAGGAAATACATTTTCCGAAGATTTCACAATGTCACCACTTTTGGCAACGGCTTGTCACAGAGACTTTTAGTTTCTAGCACCAATCGATTCAGCATCTCAAGATTAGTCGGGAAACGTATATCATATTCCTAGGAGGCCCTTAATTAAAAAATACCATCGAATAGGGAGGTCAAGATTGCGGAAACGATAATATGCAAGAAAATCGATTTTACTAAAATCGTTATTTTTCGGCATTTTTTTACATTTCACCATTCGAGATCTTGGAAACTAATGAATTTCGCGCGTATAATCTAAGTGTGTTAATAGGAAAATGACCTTTTGAAAACAATGCTGCAATCCGTTTTTGATTATCTACAACCGTTTCTGAGATATCGACTTATCAAATCGACGATCGTAAAATTTCAGTTTGAAATTTCTCAATGAAAAATTGAATTTTTCCGAAGAACTTACACATCGACTTGTTCGTCTTGTTAAGTAGTTTCTATGTGCCAAAAAAGAATTCGTTGTTGTTTACCGTTTTTGAGAAAATTTTAAAACCGAAAAAGCGCATTTTTTTTCTACCGAAATGAAAAAAATATTTGACGAATTTTTTGGAAAATTTTGTCGCGATTTTTTTTTGTTACCCGAAGGAAAAGTGCTGGAAACGATTTTCGAGTTTATTTCGCTCTACAGTTACAAATCTTGTGTATTTTGAGCAATTGAACCTAATAAACTGGAAAATCGTGTTCAGCACTTCCATTTCCTTCAGATAAACTGAAAAAAGGTCCTAAAATTTTCTGAAAAAATCGCCAAAAAAGTCCATCGTTTTGATCAAGAAAAAAGTTGCATTTTCGGTTCTCTAGGATCCTCTCGGAAACAACAAATCCCAGCGAAAACATTTTCAGCACATTGAAACTAGACGACAAGAAAAAATCGATGTGTAAAATGTTTGGAAAGATTCAATTTTTTACTGCGAAATTCTGAATTCTAATTTTCCAGAATTTCGATTTCACAAGTCCGTATTTCGAGAACGGTTGCAGATAATTGAAAACAGTTGCGACACCGTTTTCAGGAGGTCATTTCCCTAGGGCTGCTCTTAGATTTCCTTAAAAATATGAATTAGTTTTCCCAGTTCTCTCCTCGGGCGACCAAATTTCGCAAAAATTCGCTCGATTTTGCCAATTTTATCAAGTCACATATCGCGAACGGAAGCTGTTAGCAATATATAATTTATATATTCACAACCAGCAGGGAAAACACCTCCAGCGCACTTTAAAATTTTCTATTCACTTGATAAATAATGATTTTAAGGAAATATATTTTCTCGTATTTCGGTCATGAAGTTAAAATTGTCACCTTTGGCGCTAGTCGCTAGTGCGAATAAGGAGTTTGTGGCAGAACTCTTTAATCCGACGAATTTGATAATCCATCACCGCCTTGCAATACGTTTGTCGGATTACCGAGAGTCTACTGTATTAGCAATAGCTTCCTCGCTCACAATAAACGTAAATTGATTTCTTCTTGACTGTTCAACGGAGTGAGTTTATACTTTAGCAGTTGTCTACAACGCTTGATATCTCTTCCATCTCTTCCATTTGGATGACCTCCGTATGCCCTCAGATTGCAGTGTTTCATACTGTAGGGAAGGTATTATGTTCCTCTGGTTGGTCCTAATCTGGTTAAATGTTGTCCATGTCTTACGTGGTAGATCGAAGCCGGCTGGGGTAGTTGTTATGCACGGCATGTTATGAAGTTCCCGTTTGGCTGATCGGGTCCATTTCTGCCTCCACTCATTTATTGGGTTGAAATCGGCGGTCGCCAGGTTTTCAGCTGTGCTGGGGGTTTTCTTGAGTGCAGCCTATTCCTTCCTATGTCATCAATATCTCTGTTTATTGGTAGTTGTGTGTTTTGAAGAACCTTGTTGTACTCTCCGACAAGTGCAGTGGATCTCCTTCGTCTAGTAATTTTCCATTAACTAAAGTCCATGCTGAGTATCTTCATCACGACTTTTCAGGACTCTATTTAAAGTGTAACTCACGTCATCTGCAACTGTCAATTCAATACTGGCTGTTCTGAGTTAACTCGTCAACTCTTGCATCTCCATAATGTGTTCTGTGTGTTAATGTCTCACATTGTACCAGAGCAATAATGTTTGGATCAGTACTTCTGATACAGAAATACCTTGTTGCATATGGTCTTCCGTTGGTACACTTGTTGCAACTTGAACCATACTTCCCACACCACATCAAAATGTCTGATATGAATCAATTGTCTTCGATTAATGTCTGGACATATTGTTCTTCCATGTTAATTCCTCAGTCATTGATTGTGATTTAAGACTCTGCACATTGTCCCAAGTCTTCTCTTTTCCCAGATTCTATTTTGTTTTTGTTTTGTTGTTGCTTGTGAGCTTCACTGTCCTGTTCACGACTTTCTTATTTTTGCTTATACAGGGGCTGTGGAGGTATATAGTATATTGTGCAACTGGGCGGTAAGTTGTCAATTGCCCACGAGAGCGAATTTTGTCACTTTCACGTCACTTTTTTAATATCGAGGTTTTAATTGTGTTTATTTTATTATTCAATCATTTATTCGTTTATTCAATGTTTTTTTTAGTGTAATAATTTAATTGACAAACAGCCAATTGTCGCACTGAGAAATGGGCGCCAAGATAGTACTTATCCCGCATGAGTAATAAACAAATCATTGAAAGTTTTCTTACGTAATTCTTGAACACCCCCTTATTGGAAAAAGACATTCGCGTCGGATAAAGATTTTTGCACCACCTGATACAATCAGATGAAAATAGCATTAAAATTAATAATGCGAATAGAGGTCCACTATACTCTGGTAATTGATTGCAGCATTAATTTTAGCAATCAGAACTAGTAATTATGTTTTCTATGTGTTAAAGAACAAAATAAATATGTTAAAAAACCGAACATGTTCTCTTTAAAAGAGACATATTCACTACCCTATGTCCATGCTTCCCCAGCTTGCTTGTCATTGTTAAAACAAAACTTTGCTTCAATGAAGCACCTTTAGATCTTTCGATATACATATATTTTATTTTAAAATAGTAATAAACATGATTAAATGATTCAATTTAAATTCATTTGGATGTTTCAAAAATATAAAACCATCACAAACTTAATTTAATATACTTATATAACTTAATATAATATATAATATATAACTTAATTTATACCACTTTCATAATCATTAGTAAAAATAGAAAAAATATAAATGTATTACAAAAATTATATGGAATAAATTTATTTATTTATGCTAATTAAAAATTGAGGACTAAATATACATATTAATTTATATTAAAATATTTTATTTGAAGAGTAATACATTTACAAATATAAGTATTATTTTTGTTCTTGTGTTTTTTATTAATTTTATTTCAGTTTTATTGAAACTACTAATTATATAACAACAACTTTTATTAATAAAACGTAATTGCTTAAACTGAATTTCTAAAATAGTATTCCAGTAATATGAAATTTAAAAATACTCTAAATATATAGCTTAAATGATTAAAACTGTTAAAAGTTATACCAATTTATTGAGGTATTAATATAAAAATTGAAAATAATTAAATTGTGAATTTAAATAAATTGAGCAAAATATTAATTAAAATACCAAATAAATAACTTTACTCTCTAAACGATCTTATTTGTTTTTTGTTGGAACAGCATTTTTAGATTCTTTTCTTGTGGCCTGACTAACTCTGATATTTTAACATGTTTAATGGTGATATTATTAATTTATTTGCATGTTGAGTTTTGGGGAATGTATTAATTTCAACCTATAGTACATTATTATCAATAACATTTCTACCACAATTTGTTAGGATTTTGTATGGAAAATATTATCAACAAAATAAGCTATATATATATATATATATATATATATATATATATATATATATATATATATACATATATATATATATTTATATATATATATATATATATATATATATATATATACATATATATATAAAATTTATTATTTAACCCAATGCTTAGAACTATTTGCATGTTATTAATTTGCTTGTATACGCTTCCATATTTTTTTCGTTTTCAATCTGATTTATTTCAAGTCCTGGTAATACGATATTATACTAAATAAAAAAATATGTGATTATATTTTCTAGCTTCAGATTAATATATTACAATTTCCTTTTATGTCTAAATCTAATTTGTAATGTGAATTACTTATAGTTGTAAGTTTATGCAGCAATAAAGTTGCTTCATGTTACGAAAAAAATCTCTTCAGTACTTTCCACCTCATTAAAATAAGCAATCTCTTCCCTTTCCTGTACACTGTTTACTAATCTAAAAATGGCTGTTTCAAGATTTTGGTGGTGGGTCTTTTTATTTTATATATATTCTATTGATATTTCTATACATATTTGCACATCATATCATATCAAGTGACTGATATTTTGTTCATTATTATTTTTCTCGGGCATTACCCCACTGTACATTGCTACAGCCTTTTTAGATTTAATGAATCCTTCATATTTTATTTCAGTATCTAAGAAGGCAATCTATACAAGTCCACAAGCTGCAGCTTTTGAATCATCACCTTTAACATATTCAGAAAGTGAAGCTCCATTGATTAATAATGATTTAGAGTTAGCTACATCACCTCCGTTTGTAAAAGCTCCATTAGAAGATCGTTCTAAATACGAAAAATTAGCCCAAATAACGTACGACTCTGAAAACTCATCACATGATGAAAAAAATTTGAATACCAATAGAGTGAAAAAGAAGAAGAAGTTGAAAAATTTGTCTGATAAATTACATTCCACGTATAAATTGGAGTTACCGATTGTCCAAAATTTAAGAGCTAAAGAGTCTAAACATCCTGAATTAGAATCTGATGATTCAATTGGATCGGCTAGTGATTTGAGGGAAGCTGCAGAGGAGATTGAAAGTATACATAAAAACGATAATGAATCTGATGTAAGAACTTGTGGTTCTTCAGCTTATCATGCAGAGTGTGAAAGTATGGCAACCCATGAAGATGATGCAACTAGTAGAATAATAAGGAGCAAATTGAGAGAAAATAAACCAGCCACAGTCCAAGAAGATATGTTATTTGTTGGCCATCAATATGGTGAAAAACCTTTGCTATTAGATGATGAACTTGATTCAGATTGTGAAATTAAATATGATAACCATAAATGGTCAATAGAAAAGAAACCAGTTAGTGCCTTATGGATTGAACCATCTAGTAGTTTTGAAGAAACTGATGTTTTTGCCCTTGCTCCATTTAATAAAAATGCAACAAAATATAACAACTCTGAAATTGTTAAAGCTCCTCTTGATTCACTAAATCATAGTCCAGTTATAAACAAAACAGATTATTTCCAAGAGCAATTTAAACCATGTAATTCAACTTTAAATCCTTTCCTGGCTGATGCATTTCCTGATGTTATTCAGAGTACCTCGAATTATGGAACAGTGACAGTAAATTCAAACATTGTTAACATAGAAATAAGTCCAACCAAAGAAACAAATTATTTTATAACTCAAAATGTTAACAACTATTTCCCAGAATTTGAAGATAGAATTAATACAAATCATTATGAAAACGTCGAAACACCTAAAACTGAGTATACCACTGCTGAATTCAAATTTTCTCGAACTCAAAATCACCAAACAAGTTCTTTGGATAGAAATCTCACAGCCAGTGACAGTTTTTGGGCTTTAGAGAATGAAGCGAAAATTAAAAAAGAAAAGAAAAAAGAAGCCAAGCTGAAATATGTTTTAATTGACGAGGGTGTTATAGAAAATGATAAAAAGAACAAAAAGACTCCAAAGAAAGTTTCGAAAAAAGGATCCAAAAAAGTACAGGGAGGTTTTAGCAATATGAGCTTTGAGGATTTTCCTTCTGATGAGGATTATAAGAGTAATTCTGTTATGCCTTTTGAAGTATTGCGAAATTCGGAGGAAGTGGAGAAAAAGTTCGGCAGCCTGAAAAGGATGAGCAATCCATTTTCCTGAGGTATGCCTTACATTTTTAGAAATGTTACCTATAAAAAAGATGATTTTTTTATTACTTTTGATTAATTTTTCTTTTATTGAAGCCTTTATTATTTTTTAGAGGAATATGTACTATTTATTTCTTAAGTTTTTTTTTGTTTTTGTTAGAACGCATTTATTTATTTTTATTTATCCTATAATGTATATACCTAGGTGATTTTTTTATTAATTTTAATACCATTCAAATTAATGTATATACAAATTTACAAAGTTATTCAATAATCTACAAAATGATTTTAAAACAAATTTTATCTAATTGAGAATAAAAGCGATTAATTTTGTCAATCAAATATTGAATCAATTTGTAACAATGTATTATGTTATTGATTTGTTAGAATACCATGCATTTATTTATTCTTATCCATTTATATTTTGTTATCTAATTAATATATTTTATTAATGTTTAATTATAAGCTACAACAAATTCGTCCAATTTCAATTTTTCAAAGTCGGTCCATCAATATTGGCTACAACGTATTAATTTATGGATTTGGACTAGGAAATGGCTGTGGAAAGTAAAATATTTCGCGAATGTTTGCAAATCCATATTCATTTTTTTGTAATTAGTTGGACAGGTAATTTAGTAAGTGAATAATTAGGGCGGTGCTTCCTAAAATTGTGTATTTATAAATTTGTTATATAGGTAAATTTGTAGTCGATATAAAATAGGTGCCTTTGAGAAAAACCAGATTGATTCCATAACCTATTTATACCAAAGTATTTTTCACTAGGTGCTACAAATTATAGTTTTTTACCATTTATAAAAAAAGTTGTGTACAATTGCAAATCAATTTTTTTTTTCAATACACTCTATTGTAAAGTAAATATGTTTCTAAATTATACTGTTAACTTTTTCGCACTGTTTTGCAATATGTTTCATAAATATATATGTAAAATCAATGAAGAATGGTTAAAATGAAACTACATGTATTTTTGTGAAAGCACGCATATTTTCAAAATATATTCTAGTTACATTCATATTTTGTTAAAACATTCCTTATGATTAATAAAGCTTACAATAAATTGTTTACAAATGCGTCTTTTTACTATAATAATTCAACTACGTTGAAAAACACATAAATCTATATTCAGGAGCTTTCAAAGGGGCAACCTTAATTTTTAGAACCCCTCAATAAACAAACTTGTGATAGCAGGAGTCATTCCAAAATTGGTTATTTGATCCTTTGTGAAACTGAGCCATTAAATACTCCCCCTCAGATGGGTTATTTGATCCTTTGTGAAACTGAGCCATTAAATACTCCCCCTCAGATGGGCCCTGTCTATATTATATTAAGCAATTTAATTACAAAATAGACTACAAAATAATGATAATATCCTAAACTTTTTATAAAAATTGTAAATACAGTGTCAATTATTAAACCTATGAAATGGTAAATAAACAAATTAAAATGTTACATAATATTTGTATTGGTTTGTACTAAAGCTACTATAAAAAAATCCTGAAATCGGGGTAACTATTGTTTAAATATATTTTGGGTAAACCTGAAGAGTATATGTTAACTAAATCTATGATTATAGTGTGCTTGAAGTATTGTAAATATATCATAAAGTCTATAAAAATATGATCATTACAAAAATCATTTCAAAAGCATTGTAAGTCACTTAATTTGGATTTAGCAGAAATCAATAGAAACTAAATAAAGCCACTGAAAACACTCTTATTTAGTCTTATTTAGTATATAATTTTCTTTGATTTCTAACAAATCTTCAAGATATGGTCAGTCAAACACTTTAACCAGGTTTAAAGTCACTAATGTAATATTTTGAGACTATAATACAATTTCAGAGAAAAACAATATTTATAAGAACTTTTACTAACGTTTTTGAAATGATGAAATGATTTTGAAAAGTTAAATTGAAATGTTCATTTAAAAAACAAATTATGGGTATTATTTACAACACAATTTCGTAAAATGAGAAAGAAAGCGGAATTGAATTCAATTTGCATCGAGTTATGAAAATCTAAATAAAAATATAACTACTTTAAAAAATTCTCATTGTTTGGTTTTCTCTTATAATGAATTCTACATATAATGAATGTAAAAATTTCAGGTATTTCATTCAATCGATTCTAAATACAAGGTATTCACAAATTAGTTATACAAAAGTAACATTATAAAGAAGGTAGAATGTTCAACAAAGAAGTTCATATGAATTGTGTTTGCAGGGATTAAATATACAGTGTGCTTCTTCTTACAAATATATAATATGTAAATACATGGGAAACACCTCATTATGTACGAATATGAAGCATTGAAAATCCACATGCGGTATTCAAACATATAGCAAAGTTAAATATATTTTTAACATTACGCCACAAGTTTTCTTATGCCTCCCGCGCACTAGGCTACGGCGCACAGTGGGCCACAATCGAAAAAGCTTGATCAAAAATAAAAATTCTAATTTGTTGGTTTCAATGATTGGGTTTTGTATTAGAAGTGTTTCTGCATCTATCCTGATAAGAATAACCCGCTTTAATATTTACACTATGGGTTTTAAGTACGGTCGAAATCGCCACTCGCGAGTATCTCGCGCTACACAGACCACGTATTGAAAATTCACTCCGCTTGAAGTGCATAACTTTTTTTCAAAGTGATTGTGTTAAAATTTGTAAAATGTCAGATGATACTAAATATATGTAGAATATTTTAGTGTAAAATTGTAGTATTTAAAAATTATCTTCATGTGTTTAAAACATTGCAAAATATTGCCCGTGAATACTACTTTTCCTTGCAGCAAAATTTAAAAAAATAATGAAAATAAAATGGATGTAAAAATGTTTCGACTAAGATTTACGGTATTGACAATTCTGTTATACTTTCCTCTGATTTAAGCAATTCAGATGTAACTTCTGAAGACGGCGACGATTCAGACTAGAATCAGCGACTTAAATAACGAAAATTCCAATTTTGGGAAGAAATAGTAAGCAAAACAAAAACACTCACCATCTTATATTCACAATTTTGTTTCAGATTCGTCACTGATTTTTGTTTCAGATTCGTGACTGGCAACCTCGAAAAACCTCTTATACTTCTTTGGAAAAAATCAATCACATTTTTGGGGAAGTCATCCACCATTTTGGATCAACCATTTTGTTTTTGAAAAAAATTAATGCCAGATTCGTGATTAGCGAAAAACTCAATATAGTACTTTGGAGAAACTTTTTTGGGGAAATTTTTTTGGGAAGTCATTGGCCATTTTGGATCAGCCATTTTGTTTTTCAAAAATTTGATATCGGATTTGTCATTAGCGTTTTCGAAAACCCCCATATACCAAATTTCTTGAAGATTGGATCAACTTCTATTTATGATCAGGTTTTTTGGATTCTGGTCGGTGCGGCGGCTGAAATATTTAAGCAGCCAGTTATAGCAGCCAACGTAAAAAGTTCGAAGTAAAAATTCTTTCAGAAGACGAAATACGTCTGGGTGCTACTAGAAGTGCGTGGAGACTGACTACATTCGCTACTATCGTTCTGGCTGCGCACAGCCAATGGGCTGCCGTTCAATCAGGCGTGTTCTAATGGCTGCCGCAGCCAGGAATTCGGGGCCGCCTATTGCGCGGGTTCCCATACGCCGACATGTGTTAGACTGGCTACCGGTGGAGGCCTTGAAATGTTTTTCCCAACAAATTAATATTAGATACCTACTTATCATTAGGTATGCTGGAAAACTGTCCGATTGCTATGACATGAAAGAAATGATAGGGTATTTTGATTTCAATAATATTGGCACCTCCATTTATCCTTCAAGAGATTACATTTTGCTTCAATCTCACTATGACTGGATGCAACGTGATAAAACGATAATATTGCAGTCCCATACCATGATGCCTTTGCATATTTCTAAGGCTGTGCGTAAGATTGCGATTTCAGGTCAGACGTGCAGTTGCAAATACAGACGGTAAGATGACTTATAGGATTTGGAGTGAAACCGCTTACAAATTATCTATCAGGAGATATCAAGATATTAGCCAAGAGGAACTAAGTTGTAATTAATACTAGAAAAAGGTGCGATGGGCAGTTTACAACACAAACCCGCTTTGGACAAAATGGCAATATATCTTCTCGTTCTTTGTTTACTGATCCGTTCATTTCCGAACGCGTTAATTGTATAGACCCATTCCATTCCGTACAATTGTTCAACAAAACCTTAAAAAACCCGAACAATTATAACATGGTAGTATTTTTTACGATGATGATGATGTTTTTGCTGTATTACTCAATTCAATGGGACTTATATGACTATGATTAAACATTCATGTTCTATAACTAATTGTGAATACCTGAATATATATTAAAAAAGTATATATAAGTAGCGAAACAAATCGTTGATTTATCGTTTGATTATCACTCGAAAATGTAGTCTTCTGCATCTCTCAAATAATACTCTCATTTTATCCTGGAAAATTTGATATTAATAATCGCTGCGTATAAGAATAATAACCACGCGAACAACGAAGAAAGTATTCCTATGATCAGGTCGGCGGCCGTGTTAATAAAACCATCTCTATAAGCGCTTCCACTCGCTGGTTGAATATAATCCATGAAGTCAAAGATCGCGTTGCAAGATAATCGTCCGTGGACTACAGGTAATATGGTTCCGTGTACGCCTAATTGCTTCACTAACGTTTGTCGATATTGTTTGCAGGTTTCCAGATAACCGTCGACGAATATTGAGAAATGTACTACGGCATAAACGGTGAAAAAGGTGCAGAATATGGAACCTATGATCCAATATGTTCTAGACAATGGAGTTGTTGTCTCCGTTTGGACTGCCTGCATCACGACCGTTTCTCCAGCTCTGAAATACAAAGTAATGACAATTTCATAGAAATAATTAAACAATTAAAGACTAAATAGTCGCCATCTAGTCTAGAGTCAACAGTAAATATAATGTCCTGTGAAAATGATGATTTTCAAGGTCGATGAATGTAAGAGACGTAAATAATATGCCAATAAAGGGTTTGTATATAGTCATCATCTATCATATAATTGAATCGTTAAATGTAAAAATAGGTATTGGTGTTGTTTTCATTTCAGTATTTTATAGATTTATGTGATGCCTCAAAAAGTAACGTTATGTATAAAAAGAAGTAAGACGTTCCGCGTTTGTGGTAACACTAAGACACTAAAACCGCCGTTTAGAACCTTAGATATTTGTCTCTGGTTGAGAACGTGTTGGCGTTCACCGATATGTTAAAGAAGTGAAATTTGGTATTAAGATTTTTTTAAATTTTAATAAAAAATTATGAAAAATTAAAAGCGAAGATGTTGGGAAAGTAAATTAGGCATTTTGAATGTACCTAAATATTACTATGACGTTGAAATAATCTGTACTTATATTCGTTTGGATAAAATTATTCGAGTTTGAATAAAAACTCAGGTAAACCTCGTATAATCCACACAAGCTAAGCCGCCGACAACAGCTACTACAGTATAATCTTTATAATCCGACACATGAGACCGCCGAAAATTCCGGATTATCAGGATAAAAACAAAACAATTTTACATATTTTATGTACAATTGTATTTCAGAAAAAATAAAATATGTATTTATATAGGTAAATGTGACTACAAAAAAATATATAGAAACTTAGAACAGTTAAGGTAGACGTCCACAGTTTCGCATCGTACGTATCGGACGCATCGCATCAAACGGATCTTGTATTCTTTCTATATAAAGTAATACAAGTGCGTCCACTGTTCCGCATCGTACGGATCTCACGAATCTACCCGTCGCGCGTCGGCAATGTCCATGCCGATGCTCCGAGGGGCAACTTTTGTGATGCGTGCCGATGACGTCATACGGAATGCCGATCAGTGGACAATATCTGGGAGGAAGTTTCTCTTCGAAAATGCGAATGATAGTAGCATCGGCACTCCGATTGCTGGTAGTTGCGTCGGCAAATCCGATCGCTGCGGATACTGTGGACTAGAGATAAGCGTGGGACGAGTTTTTCGTTTCAGATCCCATCCCATGGGACGGATCCCTGTCACTGTCCCATCCCATCACATTTTCGTCCCACTGTCCAATCCCACAAACCTAAAATTTTCGTCCCATCCCTTCCCGGGCGCACGGCCCGTCCCATTCATCCCATTTTTCCATACAGCAGACTTTCTTAGCGGTTCAGACTTTCTTAATGATAATTCGTTCGAATTTATATACCTGACAATGAATAATTCTTTTTCGTGGCAAACGGATCGGAAGATTTTTTAGGAACTACATCGTTATCACAGAAATCTCCTCCTGACTGGATATATTATGGAAAATTTGCGTATTTTGCCACGATAAGCAATTAATTATGCACAAACTAGATTTACTAGATTATCAAAACTCGCCCCAATCCGTCCCATACAAAATTGTCGTCCCATCCCATCCCACGCGACGTTCATCCCACTCATCCCATCCCATGGGATGATGTGATGGGACGATGGGATCTCATGCTCATCTCTACTGTGGACGCACTGTAAAAAAATATTCCGTTTGGTGCGATGCGTCCGATGCGAAACTGTGGACGCCTACCTTTAGTAAGACAATTGTAGAGTGAAGTTAGCTTGGTCAGTATCGTCAATCAAGTTTTCAGAGTTAAAAGTAGGGTGTGTTGACCAGACCTTTTTCCAAGAACACTGGATAGTGTTGTTTTTGACTTTATTTCTTCGGTACGCGAGGTATATATCCGGCGCGGGGCCACGTAAAGAAAGGACAGAGCGCCGGATTACTGAACTTGCCCGATTAACCAACCGCCGGATTATCAAGATTATACTGTATATAGCGAAGAAATATTGATTGAAAACGAGCTGATAAATAACTATCGGCCAATTGTATAGATGACAAACAAATGCCAACTTTTAACTAACATACTGTTGCAGTATTTTGTAATAGCTTATATTTTGGGTCATTTCACACTTTGCAAGCGATCAATTTATTGTTTTTTCTCTAGTAGCATCGGACCTCAATAAAAAATGTGGAACACTTCACGATTTTGCGTGTCATCCTTGCGCAGGGGCCATGCTAATCTTCTCTCTGTATCGTTCCAATTTTAGTATATGTATTGCTGAAGCAAATACAACAAACATACTGACATACTGTTATTTCGTCATTTAAAATTTTTAGATTTATTTTCAATTCCTATCACAATTTCTATTAATAAATAGAATTAATAAATGCATATTTTTTAACTTACTCGTTTTTGGTGGTTATTGTTCGGGTATGGTTGCCTTTTGTGCCAAAAAGTACTCGAAATCCATGGAAGCAAGCCAGGCCAACACAAAAGAGAACATATATTAATGGTCCGAATGTCACCCAAATACAAGGTGCTGCATCTCCTCCTATTACGGTAAACAAAATTTACAATTAATAAAAGCAAAATCAAATAGCAAGGAACTTGTATCTACTATGGTTCTATGACATAACAACAAGCCACTAAACAATGCGCCGAAAATATTAGAATGTAAATCTTGCAATGTACAAACAATTAAAAAAAATGAAAACATTTTTACTATTGATAAGTGTGAAAAAGTTTTAAAAGTGTTGGTGTCAATTGTTTAAAAAGTTTTAAACAATAACATATTGGAAAGAATTCATATATTACTACAAATAAATGAGCCATTTATTTTGAAAGTGGCCTAACTCCATTTTTCAAAAATATTGAGTTAGCTACCTTAATAGTTAGATTTTTTTTTTATACTGAAGTAACTTGTTACTGATATATTTAAAATCATTAAGGTTTTGTAAAACCAAAATTTGTTTGGTTTTTTGAAAAAGTTTATTTTGAAAGTGGCTTAAGTCCCATTGAGAGAGTTTCAAACCGATGTTGAAAATATGGAATTAAAGTTTATGTGATCTCATAAGCTTTATGTTTAATTATTAAAGTAGCAGTTGAATTATGAATGTGCAATGAATTTATTATAAACAATTTAATTTCAAATTTCAGTTTTGATTTGCTATGGGTCTCCTGATATACCATTGTAATTTTCAGTAATTTATTAATAATTTGTTTATAACAAATTAAATTGCAAAAAAACTGTATGAGAATATGAATATATTAAAATATTCCAAGAAAAAATTGATGAATCTTTGAATAAGAATTTTAATGTAAAAATCAAAAAAACTACAAAAAAATACGAGACCACTCACAAACCTCAAGGAATTTTGGTATACCACATTGTATAACACCTGCCCACAATAATTATTTTATATCCTTCCTGCATACACAAACTGGAGAAGACTGAATAATAATTAATAAAACAATATTAATATTAATGTAAAAATTATTTAACAACTGGTATTTATCATTCTTGATTTTATAACAAAAAAGTGTATACTATATATCTTTATTTCAAGGATAGTTTATTTTACGTATGGATGGACTTGTGCTTTCTTAAGAGTTCGAAACGTGATTTAATTGATTTTGAAAGTGGCCCAAGTCCATTTACAGCCATGAAAAACATATTATTTCTTAAGTAACGTTAAATATGCTAATTGGGGTAATAAATTTGACTCCCTTAGAAACACCAAAACATTATTCTACTATGTTATCTGTTGCCCATATTTTTAAATTTAATCCAATGCAAACTCTTTAATATATTAATTTTGTAATAGCTTCATTTTTAAATAAAACGTGCGTTATGTGACTATTACTCTACTTGACTATAGTAAAAAAAATGAAAACCAGATAAATTCAAGACTAGAGTTACACAGAGAATAGATACGCATTTTTTACATTTCTTGATGTAATAAAATATTAACATTATTAAATTTATAAATCTTCTGATAAAACGATGCTTTGCTTGTACTACAGTATTAATACTTGCCTAGAAAGTGATTGGGTGTGTGCTTAGCGTACAATATGCAGCTGCAGTTTTTGTTGATGCATTGATCCAGAGTTTCCTTCCAGTGTCCCCATGCGATACCTGAAGTTATACTAGCTGTGGCCCCAAGGACAATGCACAAGGTATATGCAATGCTCAGGTGATTTTCAGCAGCTCTTTGGTGCATCTTTCAAAATACATGTACGAATACCTGAAATTATATAAATTAAAAAATATATAGATGGTGCTAATGAAATGTAATTTATATATTATTGCCATTATGTGCTTGTCCACTTATATATTATCTATTTCTGTTTAAACCTAAGCATGCTTTACATTTTGTTTGTCTGGCAATTTTAAATCGATACCCTTGGATGAAAAACACCGCGCGAAGTTTTGTTAAAAATCGCTGATTAGTAATCTAATTTTTTATCGAATTTCCTAATTTATATTTTGATGTATTCTTTCTTTCTTCGTTTTACCCATTCAAAGAGCGCGTTTGAACTTGTTAGTTGGTTTGATGGTTTTCGCCTATTCTTATCCTCCCAAAATCTCTTCATGAATGCACTATGTTGTATCTTGCGTTCTGTCCACCACTTCCGACCAGTTTTTATTTAGGTTTCTCCAGAAGTTGATGTTTAGCTACTTTTGTCCTAAATCAGTGGTTCCCAAACTATTTTGGTCGTGGAACCCCCAAATTTGTTGCCAATGATCGGGGAACCCAAAATATTTTTTGAACAACGACTTTTCAAAATTTAATATCTGATATTAAATGACACAAGTATTATTTTAGTATTTCAGATTTTATTGAAATAAACAAAACAAAAAAAAAACAATTTATCGTAGAAATAATTTACAAAAATATAAAACAAATTAAAATAAATGAAAAAACTTGAATGTGAAGAATGTACCTGCTTCTTATCTTTGATTCTATGAAAATTAGGCGTTATGTTTAATAACTGAATTCGCTTATTTTTGTCGCAACATACTTTGAAAACCCAGGTTCACACAAATAAGTGGTTGCAAACTGCAATAAAATTCGAAGAGCTTGTTTTGATAAATTTGGATATTCATAGAAATCATCGAACCAGAATATTCAACTGATCTAAATTTGGTTTCTAATTGTGTATCCGAACTCAATTCAATCAAATTTTCATGATCCATGGAATGAAATCCTTTTGGTTTTTCTTTTATTTTGAATGGACAAAATCCACACGCTGTAATCATTTTCATTCTCTAGATTTGGAAAGTAATCACTGAGTGATTGCTGTAAACTGAACAGATGTGCATACCATCATGAATTTCCATATCTAAATCTACTTCAGATTCTTCGAGAAAATCTATAAGCGTTTGGAAACACTCGAAGTTATTTTGCTCCACAGCTGAAATGCAATATTGTATCTTCCTTGAAAAGGCAACCAATTTATCTTTTGTCTGTAATATGTTGACTTTTTTTCCTTGCAGAGCCAAACATAATTTGTTCAATTTTCCAAATATATCAGCAAGGTATGCAAGTGAAGATAGCCAAGTCATATTACTTAATCCGTCTGGCGATTCAAATTTATGACCAATAAAATACGCTAACAGTTCCCTTCGCAGTTCAAATATTCGCACAAGCATTTTACCACGCGATAACCATCTAACGTATGAAGACCATATTTTACGAAGATCGTAGAATTAAACACCATTCTTATTTTTTAATGAAATAAAATTAGTCACGCGGAACCCCAGGGTTCCACGGAACACACTTTGGAAATCACTGTCCTAAATGATCCAAGGTTTGCTATGATGTCCTCTGTGATATTCATTTCTTGGAGGTCCGTTGTTTCTTCTAGTCATTTTATTTTGACCTTCTTTAAGTTGATTACTTCGAATATTCTTTTAGTTAGTCTGTCGTGGTCCATCATTCTATATATACCCATAGAAATTCAGGTATCTCTTCCGTACGGCATCAGTAAACCTGTCGGTTAAGGAATAGAGTTCTTCTCTTAATCGATATTCCATTTTCTCTCGTGGGACCATAAATTTTCCGTTGAACTTTCCGCTCATGCTTTTCGATTTCTATAGTTTTAGAGTGACCAAATAAGCATATGGTTTCTGAAGCATATAAAGCTTGTGGCAAAACAACTGTCTTGTACTGTCGTAATTTTGCATTACGCGATATGACTCTTTTGTTATAGTAATTCCATGTTAGTCTGTACGCCTTATGTAGTTTGGTGGCTCTTTCTACGTTGGCTTTATTATCTAGTCCTGATGGTATTATAATTTCTCCAAGGTATTTGAAGGAGGACACCTGTGGAATTGTGTCGTTCTCCATCTCCAGCGGAGTTTTTGCACTACTCTGATGCAGATTTTCCATATACTGGGTTTTCTCGTATGATATCTGGAGGCCTGCCTTTGATGCTATATTGTGTAGTCTCTGTATGGCATAGCTTGTTTAATCCTTGGTCTTAGTAATGATTGCTAAATCATCAGCAAACGCTAAATATTTCTCATTGACCTTGTTTCCCGAGTTTCCCGGACTTCCCCAAGAAATTTCACTTTAGAAGTCGTATTCGTGAGAGTCTGCTGGATAAAAGCTCTGGTGCTCTTGTCCACTTGAAGTTCTTTTAGAGTATCAAAAACTGTATGTCTGTCCACAGAACCATACGCCTTCTTAAAGTCTACAAAAGTGAGGATTGTGCTGGTACTTCGGCGAATCCTCAATATTGTCTTTAAGTTCCATATTTGTTCTGTACATGATCGACCTTTCCTGAAACTCGCTTGATACTCGCCAATCAGGTGATCTATTTGTTTTTCTAATCGGTTTAAGAGAGCTTTGGAAAGAATTTTGTATGCAATCGGCAGTAGAGATATGCCTCTATAGTTGTTTGGATCCGCCTTGTCACCTTTCTTGTGTAATGGATGTGTTAATGCGCACTTCCAATCTTGCGGGATCGTTTCCGTTTCCCATATTTCTACTAAGATTGCATGAATTCTGCTTGCAAGGTCATCTCAAAGTTTACACATCTCTGCGGTGATGCCGTCCTCTCAAGGGGCTTTATTATTTTTAAGCGATACTATGATCTCTATTGTTTCCTGTATTATACGTGGTTGTAAATCGGGGTTGGGCATATGTTTATCAAAATTCAGTCTTTCCTTTGGAGGATCACAGTTGAGGAGGTCTCGGAAATAGTCAGCTAGAATGTTGCAGTTCTCTTTAGTGTTCGTCTCTAATGTTCCATTTGACGTTGACATTCGACGGAAACCTAACGAAGGTTTTTTTAACGGAAGGTTTTGTAGAAATTCCTGGTGTATTTTTATGTATTTATAATAGTGTTTATTTATTTTGCTGTGAATCAATCAATTTTTGCTGCGGTCATCATAGTTTCCTTGGAAGAAGTTTCTCTGAAAGAAATTCTGTATTCAACACTGTTAAACCCTTCACTGCCTTTAGTATTTTTAGTCTTGTGCATCTATCCTTGTCTCGTTGGCTTAAAGAACTATTTCTATTACGCTTTCAAAATTACCTTAACTAAAATAATTTGCACTATTCGTGATCTAATGTACCTTTTTCCAGTTGTGATAAGTTATTCATTTTTATTATTTATTTGTATAAAAAGTTGATGGCGAAATGGAACTCATTTGGTTCTTACCTGAAAATTCATTCGAAAACTTATAACAAAAGCTGCAAAAAAAAGTAGTGAAAACATGTCGAATTTTTGCTCCTAGGATAACGCGGTTAGATTGTTAATGAATCTGAAATTCACTAATTTCTTCAAGGCTCTCAGATTCATAAGCAACCCAACTGTGCGTTGGATTCTTTTTTGTCTCACAGCAAATATATGTTTTATCATAAATGTGTCGATAATGTTCAGTTTACGAAATTATTATTTATAATACAACTACGAAATTTTGCAACGTTCATAAATTTCTGTTTATAAATTAAAAAATACAAATTTTGGCAAAACCATTATAAATTTAGATAGCTAATTAAAAAAAATAAATTTTGAATTTCTAGTGTTGAAAGTTTGAAATATTTTTATTAATAATTTTAAATATTTTTAGTTTGAAATATTTTTTTTAATAATTGAACTTTTATTTGAAATAAAGTCCGTTAATTTCATTGTATTCGATTATTTTAAATTCCGAGACCCGACATTTATTTTATTAATTTTCGTTCCGGTTTCGTTTCGTCTGAATAGTCTGGATCAGTTTCAGTTTGTTTTTAAATTATAGCATTGAATGTGTTATAAAGTACACAAAGGCCATAGGGGTATAAGCATGGTGATTCGGCCCCGGAAAGATATTTATAGGATACTCGGAATATATGTTGGTACCAATTAAATAATAAGATCCTGAAAGTTTCAGATCGCTAACTCAATTGGTTTTCGAGAAAAAGCGAAATATGTCAAAAACGAAAAAAATGTAACGTACATTTTGGTTTCTATGTAACGGCTGAATCGGTTGATCTAAAAATTTAATATGTTTTGGGGGCCGATAGGAGCTCTTACGAAAAAAATTAACAGCTGTACAGCTTCATAAGATTCTTGAAAAAAAAAATTTTTTTTTTAATTTTAATTTTTTAACCATGGTACAGTTTTGGTACAATTATGAAACTTTCTTTTTTCCAAGCTTTATATATTACCCATTAATTTTATGAGTTTTTCGGATTTTTAAAAATGGTAGGCCATAGCAGAAAAAGCCGGTAGGCCATTTTTGGCTCAAATAATGCATTTATTTAATATTTCAAGTTTTAATTTCCTTGTTTTTATGCATATTTAGATTATTTCTAATTATTAGAAATATCACTTTATATTTAAAATAACAACAATAACTTTTTCATCAAAATAAAAAATTAAAACTGTTAAAAATAACTCATCATTATATATTAATTTCTTTCTTACAAAGCTCGATTATTATTATATTCTACTAAATTAATTTCATTGATATAATCACAGTTAAATATATTAATGATATAAGAACATATTTTATCAATTTATTAAGTTAATTTTCAATAAATGAAAAGAATAACAAATACGATATATACAGCAAAAATATAGATGAATAGAATTTTATTAATCTTCATCACTGTCTTCTTCAATCACAACTGAAGGATCGCCTTTATCAAATAGTTTATTTCGCTTGTTTGAATTGGTAAGAACCAGTGAAAAATACTCTTAGATCTTTTTCCGTCATTTCTGGAAAATCTTCTATATCATCTGTCTGAAACGGTAGATTTCTAAGTTGCCAGCCATTTTGCGTCACTTCATCAGCTAATGTATTTTCAACATCATTTTGGCATTTCATCATTTGTACAATATCATCCAGGCACTCCGAATCAGAAGTTAGGTGTTTGCTGTATTTATTATGGAGAAACGACGCGATTGTAAAAAAAAGTACCGAGTCTAGGAAGCATTTTGTTGTCAATTTTCTGATCCAGCAGATAATTTTGTTTTAACATCCCGTGACTGCTTCCACTGGCCAACGCAATTTCGTTAAGTTTTTTTGTTACGTTTTTCGTTCGAATCAGCTGTTAGTTGATTGCGTTTTCCTTTTAGTGCTGGCATTAATACTTCAAAACTCTTACTTTCTAGGTGCCCCTTAACATCACGCAACCCACGATCAACCACAAATTCATCACCCGGTTTCAACAAGTTACATATACCATTTGGATTATCTATAATATCTCTCATAATATTAGCATCATTTTGGGTAGCATAATACGGTTCTAGCATATCGATAATGTATCCATCAGTTGTACAAGTCGTAAATGGTTTACACAGCGGCACTTTTTTGTCCAGAATATGACTTTCTCTGGTACTGATTGTTTGAACTTTTTTCATGACGAGCATACGTCCCATCACAAGTAATAATGAGTTTGCCATTGAGATTATTATGTTAAGTTTTTTAGCAACCGCAGATGTATGATTTTGAATGAGATCATTTCTGGACATTGCATGTAATCCAAAATGAAGAGGTTATACGTCTTGTTCGAAAGATTGAGTCACTTGTTCACAATATTTTGTCATTAACTGCTCTTCTTCGATCTCTAAAATTGTAGATATCAACTTATTTGAATTGCCTGTGACTTTAAAGACTTGAAAGCTTGACTTTAAATGCAATGAGTGCTTGAGTTATACTTCGACCGCCAGTGTTTCTCATTGATGATGACAAATTCCGCAATGTTTTCCCATTTCCCAAGTTTTCCCATTTCAAGCCAGTCAAGACGTGAAGTTTCAACACAAATATTAAAAGAAATGTTCTTGTATCGTTAATATATTAAACAATAATCGAGGTTTGTAATAAAAAAAAGTTCTCAAAATATTTATTGAAATTAATAATAATTAGTTATTTTTAACTTTTTTATTTTGATGAAAAAATTATTGTTGTTATTTTAAAGTATTTATAAGTGTTATTTCTAATAATTATAAATAAGCTAAATATGCATAAAAACAAGTAAATTAAAACTGGAAACATTAAATAAATGCATTATTTGAGCCAAAAATGGTTTTCATTTTTTTCTACTGTGGCCTACCTTTTTAAAAATCTGAAAAACTCATAAAGTTAAAGGGTAATATATAAGACTTGAAAAAAAGAAAGTTTCATAATTGTACCAAAACTGTACCATGGTTAAAAAATTGTATTTAAAAAAAAAGAAAAGATTTTTTTCCAAAAATCTTATTAAGCTATATAGCTGTTAATTTTTTTCGTAAGAGCTCCTATTGGTCCCCAAAACATATTAATGTTTTAGATAAATCGATTTAGCCGTTACTGAGAAAAAAATGTTTGTTCGTTTTTGACACATTTCACTTTTTCTCGAAAACCAATTGAGTTAGCGATCGCAAACTTTCATGATCTTATTATTTAATTGGTACCAACATATCTTCCGAGTATTATATAAATATCTTTCCAGGGCCGAATCACCATGCTTATACCCCTAGGGCCTTTACTGTTCATTGGTAGAAAAGAAAACAAAACACAATGCAATAGCATAAAACTTGAGATACAAGAACAAATTGTACAAAAATGAAATGAGATTATACATTTGATAGAATCGCAAGTATAAACCAGAAAAAACAGATAGCATAAACTTTTTTGTTATAAAACACAATAATTAAAGCGTATACAAAATAATATTTGAATTAAACGGAAATTAAAAACCACGTTTAATCGGAGCATATTTATATGCTCTTAAAATTTGTATCTCATACATGCATCTTTAATTCTGATCAATTTACTTAATAATCAAATAATCTCTTTAAAATTCATAACGCGTTTACGAAATCTTTTTAACGATATACTAAATCTTCCTAACGAATATGTGTTAACTCACCTGTTGTTGAATGCGACTGTATTGATGCAATAAATTGCGTATAATATCGACGTACAAATAGAATAAATGAAATATTTATAATTGCCTACGACTGGCAAGATGTAATTATAGATAATATGGGAAACTTTCACGTGGTTAACTGGACATTATAATTTTATTTCGGTCTACTATGTTTAGGTCATTTTCCTTTGTCTTCTGCGCGTTTATTTATTCAGATCTGTTCCATTTTCATTACAAGTTTGTTCGCTTCAATAATATAATTTTTATAAAATTTACTAGGAACTATATAGATAATATCTAGGAACTATATAGATGGACTAAAGTAGAAAACTAAGCAGACTAAAATAAATTTAACAAGACTATTCTAGTACACAAAACTCAACATTGAAAATTCACATTCACGTAAACAGAGAGAACCAATCGAAACTTTCTAAAACTGGAGACAGGAAAGTGGCGCGCCAAGGAAAGCTTGGGAGATGATCATCCGTAATAATAGATAGATAGATTGTAGATTTGGTGGTGAATTCTACTGCGACCTTCATAGATCTATTATACCCCACCCTCTTCCTCTAAACGTTGGTATACCTACCCACAGGCCCGCCGGGACCGGGCGTGCAGAGCGTGCACCGCACAAGGGCGGCACTTTCCTAGGGGCGGCATATATGGAAATATCCTTAATGAACACATTGTCATAATTTGCCTGTTTGTATTTGTTTTTATTATGTCTTTACAACAACATATATTGAACTACATGGAAAATAAACGCAAACGTTTTATGCACGTGAGGCATTCCCTTTTCGGCCATACCGGGCGATAATTTTACGTAAAGTAGTACAGTACCCATAGCTAGTGGAAAGCGGAATCTCTCAACTGTACGAAATATTTTGGATGAAAATAATTATTTAATAAATTATTAAATAAATTTTGAAGGAATGAACGAACGAACGATCGATGAATAAAATTTGCTAAATAATTTGAAAGATAAGTTTACAAATTATCGCACTTTGAAATGATTTTACAAGAAGGTACGGAAATGCACATAAACTAAATGCGGAAACAGACTTTCCACCAATAAATACACTTTGTCCAAGAAGAAAACCAGCACAATTCCACTATTAACAACGCGATGAAATTATATTAGATTCTAAAATCAATTACAAAGTTAAGTTTGTTTTTAGAATCTTAGATCAAACATTAATGTCCTTAAGAAAATAGGTTTGAAGAGTTGAAAATTTTAAACAACGTGTTTAGCTTTTACAATTGTTCATTATTTAGTAACCCTAACGAAGAATTGATGAAACATTTTAAAGATTTACATCAAAGACGATTCAAGGAATGAAGACGATATTGACGGTAAAGCTCCATTAAAAAAAATCAATCTACTGATCCATATACGTTTTTGCAATATCTTTTTACAAATCATTTGGTTAATTCGACACGTTTAGTAATCCGGCGCTCTGGGGAAACACGTGTCTTTTATTTAAGCTGCCCTGTGCCGGATATAAACCTCACGCACAGAAGAAATAAAGTCAAAAACAACACCATCCAGTGTTCTTGGAAAAATGTCTTGCCACCCTATACACCCTGCTTTTAACTCTGAAAACTTGATTGACGATATGACCAAGCAAACTCCACTCTACAATTGTCGTACACTATATGTTCTAAGTTTGTACATATTTTTTGTATGTACACGTTTACCTATATAGATAGATATTTTATTCTTTCTGAAATGGAATTGTACATAAAATATGTAAAATTGTTTTCGTTGAATCCTAATAATCCGTATCGGATTATTAAGATTATACTGTAATTTAATATCCACTTTTCCAAACACATCAATAGCATTAAGAATATATCTTACTCTACCATTTACAGTTGCATCTGGAGAAAGATCTTTTTCTAAGAACAAGTTGATTACAAAATATTTAAACTCATCTATGCATCAAGAAAGACTGAAGTATTAGATAGTTTAATCTGAAGTATTAGATAGTTTGTATACAAAACAAAACAGATTTGGCAAGTTTAAAAATAAGAAAAGTTCAATTTTTGTAAAATCATTCAGGTACCTACATCTAAGTTTTATTATAGATATATAATAAATTGTTTCATAATTAAAATTATCAGTTTTGCACGCGGGCGGTGAAGCGCCCATCGGCAGGCCTGCCTACCCATTTCCTGCCTCCTCTAGTCCTGATTCCTTTAGGAATTTCAGGATTTGGGTGCGATTCAAGGACTGCAACTCATCTTCGTTCAATCAGTGGGCCCCATGGTACATTTGCCTCTCGCGGAGCAGTGCTCCGCAGTCTTTGAGCAGATGTATAGGGGTTTCCTCTGCTGAGCCACAGAATCTGCATCTGTCATCTTCTATGATGTGTTTTCTAAGTCTGCAGTGTCCCGTTAGGACTCCTGTCAGAATTTTTTTCATAAGATTTTTCCTGTTTAGTTTCAGGCAAGCTTTTGTTCTTATCTGGTTCAAGATCCTAGAATTACGTTGGATTGTCTTAGCCCTGGAAGTTCTTTCCAGGTTTTCATTCATTGTTCTTTTATTTCTTCATCTCAACTTTTGTGGATGGTGTTTATACTCATACCGCAAAAGGGTTCCGGATCTATAAAGGGATTACTGGATCCCTTATTTTCTAGGTGGTCGGCTTGATCGGTTTTCATCTATACCAGTGTCTCCTGGTACTCAGTATAGCGTTACTTTATTTTCTCTGCCAAACTTGCTTAGCTTTCTCACACAGTCTCATACCAGTTTGGATCTGATGGTGTATGAGTTAATGGCCTTGCTGGCTGCTTTGCTGTCTGACAGGATAGCAATTCGTTTTTTGCGATAATTCCCGTCGAGGTTAAATTGTGCACATCTTTCGATTGCATGTACCTCTGCTTGGAAGATACTTGAGAATATTCCCACGGATTCAAAGTAATTGGTGCGAGGTCCAAAAACACCTGCACCAGTACCTTCATTCATCTTGTAACCAACCGTATATCACTTGATAGCATTTTGCTCTATGTGGTATACTGAGGATTCGTCGCTCCAATCGGATTTACTACACATTGCTGTGTAGTTTTTTTAAATGGAATTTGCATACCCTATCAGTTGGTACTTCAAGCCAGGGGATCTTGGCAGCAAGGCTGTTCCCAATTATTTTATCTCTGCCTATTCCTTTCTTGCTGAACGTTATAATCGCCGATCTGGCGGCCCCTTCCACGACAAGGTGCAACAGAGTCAGATCCAGCAGCAATCCCATTGCTGCTGTCATAACACTTTGAATCCAGTTTTGAATTCCCAGTCTTTGAATCTTCTCAAGCTGCTTCCTCATAGACACCAGCTTGGTTCTACTTCACCTCGCAACTGCCTCCTAAGCGATCCGTAATACTAACACCTGATTAGGTGCTATCGGCAGTCCACAGCGCTCCTAGGATCGTCACCTATATATCGTCAAGTATTTGTGTATCAAATATTGTGAAGTTCAAGAGCCAAGGATTTGTCAAGCTATCAGATGTTCTATGTTGCATGACATAGGACACAATGACACATAGTATAGCCCTAATACTAAACGCCTAACATAAATACGTCTACTTAATTGTTAAAAGAAGTTGCTTAAATTGTTTAAAGCTTCCAACTTGGAGCGTTCTTAATCTATGTAGAACAAGTGAAGATTAAAAAAGTTGAATGAATATCTTTGGAATTTGGAACGTTCTTAATCTGTATAGATCAAGTGTATAATAGATAGTGAAATAGATAGTATAATAGGGAAATATTGGGTTTGGAACAGTTTTTAAGAAGGTTTTGCCGAAAAACTGCAGAGAACGAGAGAAGATGATCCAGGAATTATTGTAAGTCCGCTGGATGCTATCAATCATTTTGTGTAAGAGTTAAATATCATTCATTAATAGAAATCAAATAGAAGATTTAAATGAGAGTCAAACAAGGCTACACGAACAAGAGTAGGTAAGTAATAAAACTAGACGGACAATGCTAAACGGTTAATAGTTACTTGACTGACAAACTAGACAGACATGACGGTATGGACAAGACTAGACGAACAAGACGAGACATATAATACTTAACGTTCTATACTAGACGGAAAAGGCGGACAAGACTTGAAGGACAAAACTAGAAGGAGAAGACTTGGCCCACAAGCGAAAGGATAAGGCTGGACGGACAAGACTGTACTCGACAATACTGGACGGGCAAAACTAAGCAGACAAAAGACAGATACGACTGACAAGACTAAAAAAAATGGACGGACAAAACTAGGAAGGCAAGACTAGGCGGGTAAGATTAAATGTATAAGACGGCCAAGATGAAATATGTGGAGCAGACTGACTAAACAACTGGACGCAGATTAGATAAAAGATTAGACGCACAATAGTAAACGGTAAAACTAGAGGGACAATAGTAGAGAAACAAAAGTCTAAAGTGACAATCGTCTGAAATTACTAGTCGAGCAAAACTAGGCGGACAAGTACATTTAGACTGCCCATCCAGTCTAAACCTATACTGGACTGGTAAAATTCAACTGAAAAGACTAAACTTGAAGACTAAATATAACATATGTATACATAATATACAGAGAGGACTAAACAGATAAGACTTCACATAGAAAACTAGGCAGACAAGATTAGACAGACAAAACTAGACAGACAAGATAGACTGGCAAGATTAAACAGACAGGACTGAAATTCTTATAAATTATATAAGACAATAAACTTATAACTTACAATAAACTTAACGGAGCAAAGCCTGAATATATAAATATATTCAACCTTTTCCGAGCTCTATAACATTATTGAGTCTTTTTACTTGTTTTCAGTCTTCAGGCTCCAGATGAGAGATAAATCTCGAAACGAGTCTGAAGATGGCACTTTAAGAATTCACTTAAGTTAATTATATTATTAATAGAAAGACATGATCTTAAAAAACATTGTTATTTTTCTGGTTTTTCGTTGAGTGGCACGAAGCTGGTCTGAAAGCTAGTAAATAAATGGCAAATTTCACATGAAATTTGTTTTCGTAGTCCTACAAAGAGCTCCAGAAAGGTTGAATATATTTGTATATTCAGGCTGTGTTCCGACTTTATTAAGTTTATACGATTATCTATAATGTAGTATGGTTTTACCAATATAAAATTTATTAGGACAATATAAATTGTGTCAAGAAAAAAAAAATATAATAAATCGTAGTGTATAATTATTTGAAATATTAATAATAATTCCTAGTTTATAATAATTTGAAATATTAATAATAATTTGAAAATTATTTTTTATTATTTGACATGTAACATCGTAATTATAATTCAGTTAAGATCAGTTTGTTCATTTAATACTTACTATAATATTTCCTTAAACGCGTATCTTTTCAACCAAAAACGTTTTCTATAAAAAGTACAGTTAATGTTAATGTTAAAGTACAAGAAATTGTAATACTTTCCTTCACATTAAACCAGTACGTTCTGTAGTTTTAGAAACCAAACATACCTTTATTTTCACTTTCCACAAACATCAGCCAGATAAATAGAGATAAGATTATTAATAAAACAACAAATAATGTGTGCTTTCAGATAAATAATTTCCAAAATTGACATTAAATATTTTAAAACTAGTTTCGTATGACTAGTAAAATGAACCTCTCGTTTTTAAACTGGTTTAAAAATTAATTAGAGATTGTTTACAAACAAACTTACCTGGTCAAGCCACGCGCTGCACCTATGCTACCTGTTGAAAGTTGTGCAATAAAATTTGATGAAAAGTTGTGGGTTTTATCGCGGTTTATTTGAAATTCAAGGCCTATAATTAATTGTTAATCACTTAAATCTATACACATTTGTAGTTCTTATTGCGCATATTAATCAAAATATTGAATGACCGATTGATTATATGGATGTTTAAAAAATCATAATTTGTAAATAGATTGTACTTGTTCATACTTGAATCAAATTTAAAGTTTTAATTTATATAATAATACATAATTACAAATGGTAAATTAATTTTATGATACTAAACTTACCACTGTTTAGCTTATTTTTAAGCTTCTTTATTTTTTGCATGTAAGTCACTAGTAACAGTTTAGAATAACGGTTCCAAATCTCTGGGTCTCGATTTTAGGTAAAATTTTCCGAAATTGCAGAATGTACATATAGGATTAATCGGAAAATTATGGTAGAATCGCTAGCCATCAAGGATGCGACTGGTATAATCTAAATAAACAATGATATAATCTATATAAACAAATAAAAAATAAGTTTTTAAAAACTTTTTTAGCGTTAATGGCTGATTCTTATAATTCTTTTTGTGTTCCGCAATTGACTTCAGTTTTTGTTCTATCATCCATAGTTTCGCCACAATTTGACTTATAATTTAAAAAAATAGCGGAACATGTGTAAATACTGTATAGATTAAAAATAAATTAATGAAAAATGAAAAGATGGTTGCGAACGTTACTACATGGTAACGAATATATGAACATCACTTTCATTTAAGAATATACATGAAAATGCCTCTTTATTAGGCTTTATGTGTCCATTTGCGTATATTTCTTCGGCATCGGGCATATGCCCGGCTGAACTAATAAAAGTATAAAATGCTAAAAGCCTAAAAACTATTAATGCTTACCAATAAGTTTCAAATAAATGAGTAAAATATCGTTCATTAAATCAGTCTAGTAAATATTAGTAATATTTAAGACGTTCTCATTTCTATGGGAGTAAAATAATTATAATCTAAATTAGACTATCGTGAATCATCACAATTATCACAACGTGCGTTAATAGTTGGAATTACTTTCGATTTTGTGACAAAGGGTATAACCGGATTTGCATTTTTCTAGCAATACCCTCCATAATCTGTAAATTCAGCAGTTTATTTTTTTTGTATAAAATTATTCTGGATATTAGAATAAAAATTCCTAGGCGGAAAGACCTAGTGGTCGATAGCCTTTTGTAAAAGTTTGTTTTCAATAAACATTTATTCTTCTTCTAGCAACAATAAAATATGTTCATTCGAATGTAAGATCTTTTTTTAATTTTTTTCACATTCTTCCACCACATCAAAAAAATTGAAAAAAATCCTGAGTATAAAGGAGTACAGAAGACATTTTCTGACAAAATTTGGCGGATGACACTTTTCAAAAATACTATCAAAAAAATTATTTTATTTTTATTTCTTTTCTTAAAAATTGGCTTTCGATCTTGGAATCATAACAAAAAAATTTTATCATGCCTTTTACTCGTAAGTATTGGAAAAAAAATCGACGTTTATTAAAATTCAACTTTACTATGGAAAAAAAAATGAAATCCAAAAATCAGTTTTTTTATAATATCTCGATAACGGCTCGAGATAAAGAGCTCAAATTTTGACTGAATTATTTTTATTTTGTACCAAAACGATCCCCAAAGTGCGAAGAAAAAACTCCGCGGGGGCAAATTTCATATATAAATCCGGCTATTCCCTTTGGATTCTGAATTTGCATCCAAGATTTATTTCATTATGTAAAAGTAAACAAACACACTCAGCACTAGTATGAATAAAACAAAATTTCCGCAACATGTTTGTAATATTCAAGTAATATTCATTTGACATTCAATTTGAATGTCAAATGAACGTCAAAATGTCAAAATGATTGAATCAATTTTACAACATAATGATAATTCCCTAAATTTGTGCTTTGTGCCATTGTAACGTGAATTAATTGTAACTTTCAATATTCAACAACAAGATTATAATACTCAAGAACTGACAGCATAATTGTAATTTTAAACATTTGCCAAAGTAATTGACCTTTTTCTTACTCATGCGGGATAAGAACTATCTTGGCGCCCATTTTTTAGTGCGACAAATGGTTGTTTTTGGCTGTATTACCACATAACTTTGGTAACAATATTCAATAAAAATCGCTAAGTTGCATTTAAAAACAATTGAATAAAGCAAATAAACACAATCAAAACCTCAAATTAAAAAAGTGACTTGAAAGTGACAAGTTTTTTTTTATTACAAAATAAAAATTAAAATTTAAAATTGTGTGAAAAATGTCGTGTGAAAAATGAAAAAAATAGTGTAAATTCTATGGTGATACCGGAGACTAATGAGAGTTCTTATGACGAACCCACACCACCGGAGTCAATTGAAAAAGCAAATTCTTCATGTTTGATTCTATTTTTTTTGGATGGCCCCTGGATTCCAAACTTGTAAGATACAACCCCTCGCATGAGTAATGAAAGATAGTATCTGCAACTCGTGCAGTATTGTCAATTGCCCTCTCAAACGAATGAGCGCACTCACTTCGTTCGTTCGCTCAATTTCCCTCTCGTGGCCAATTGACAACTTACCGCCCTAATTGCACAATATACTATTTCAAAATTTGGCAGCTTAATCGACGTTTTTAAGATGAAACATAATTGACTTTTAAGATGTGACTATTTAGCTTTAACTTCGAAATCTTAACAATATAATTGTAATATTCAAGATTTGGCAGCATAATTATAATTCTGGTGTCAGAATGAAACAACGCGCGACTAAACAACTCGTCGTATTTTCTAGGTGTTATTATGCTGCTGTGATATTTTCAACGTGTCATAAAGGGTGATAAATTAAGAGTGTCCTGATTTTAAACTGCTATTATTAAAATACGAATAAGTTGCAAAAAAACGAAATAAACACATTTTTACAAACAAATTTTTTGTTGGACGTAGATGTTATATTGATTTATTTATAGTTACATTGAATATCTAAAGTTTAATAACTTCAAAGTTTAATCCTAAATTAACAATTGATAAAATTACATTACATTACTTTTTTTACAAATAACCAACAGACTGGAAAACTCTCGCACAATAAAAAAACGGAGAATTGATTTTTATGTGCACATCCTCCGAATGAATTCAAAAAGACTTACCAAACAGATCTTCGAGCACTTTCGTAATAAAAAAACTAAACATCTTTGGTTTTAGGAAACTGAGAAAGACCTCGTAGAATTCCAAATTACAGACACCATACTCAAAGACAAAACAGCCAAAACAATCACTAAGGATAAGAGGCAACGGTTCTTTAAAATTTTTCTTACCGACTCACGTGAAATTCCTACTTGCTGCAATAAACGTCGCACGGATTGATGAGAATTTTCTTCATTTCTTGAAGACTTGCAACTTGCAAAGTATGCACTTCTGTCCTAGCACTTTGTTTTCTCTCTGCAAGTTTAGGATCCTTAAGGGAGCCTGTGAACTTGGAGCCTTGGAACCCACCCATGCTGCACAGAAATACGTATAACAATATTAAAACCTCAACCTGGTGTCTTCAGGTGCAAAGCGCACGGCGAAACAGTTGTGAAATTGTACGACAGATGGATACTGCATTTCATAAGGCATAATTCATTTCATAATCCTCGAACAAATATGAGCTCCGCCCCCCTAGTTCAGATCCTGGGTACGGCCTTGACTTGTTCGACTATATTTTTCGACCCATATTGCAATTGTCCTGCAATTTGGCGGCGCTGGAATATTAAACTATTGTCGAAACCACCTTTGTTTCAATAACGGAGTTCGTTCTAATAAAATGCTCTACACAAGCAATCCTTTATTCAATCGGCCACCGCTCCATTTAAAAAAAGGTTCACTGAATATTTGTCAGTCAAAATTATGACAATTAAGTCATTACTTCTTTTTGTTTTTATTAAGTAAAAACAAGACACATTCTTCATTTGTCACCCTTAATTTAGGATGTGATAATTTCGTAGCGTGTTGATTTCGTGGAATGTTGTTATGTCATAGAATCAACGATTTATGCTGTTGCAACTCAAAAATAGACAATTGGTTGTAGCCTACAAGATATGACAATTAGTTGTAATTTTCAATATTTGAGGATACTATCGTAATATTCTGATTAGGGCCTCGAATCTCGGTATACCGAGATCCCGTATGATTACATCAGTCCCGCTCACTGCGGGATTAGAGTGCGGGATCCCGCGGGTTTTGCGGGATTTAAAATCATTACTTGCACATCCTTTTCGATAGAGGAAAAAATAGTCTGTATGGTGGCAAAAGATGGGCTTTAAGCGTTTTCGTGACGTCGGCGGATTTACGAGAATGTGTTAAGAGTAAAGGACTTGTACTCCCTACTTCTACAAACACTATTTGAATGATGATCATGAACTACGGTATGACCATTAAAATTATAATTATACGACGACTCAATGACTGCCGTCTACTAGCAACCGGAGGTACATGAACATTAACATTCACAATTTTGTCAATTACCGTAATATATTCTGGAATCTGGGACATGTTATAGTTAATGGGTGTATGCCAGCTGTAATATGTATTGAGCTATTGAAGAAGAAGAAGATCTCGATTTAGATAATGATATCTTTGCTGTAATAAGGAACGTAATGGTGAAGGTGCGGCCGTAATGGTGTAGGTTGTTAAACTAATTATACCTTTTCATGAACTCTGTTATGCTCATTACTTGCATTTGGGCATATTTGATATTATATACCATATTAAAAAAATCAAAACTCAGACGAAATCTGTGATTTGTGAAGGACAAGGAGGCGGAAGTTGAAGAGGAGACGATTTCGGAGAACGAACATTATGAAGGTTTTATTGTCTCACTATGACTGACTATCCTCTAATGCAGCGTTTCCCAAACTTTTTTCTTCGTGAACCAGTTATTTTAATATTTTTCCTTCGTGACCCGTAGATATTGTTCATCAAATGAGAGAGATAGTCAGAAACGGTATATATGTAGTGCGAAGTAGTTTGCGCCTTCATGTGATAACAATTCAAATATATTTCATAATGGCGTGTTGAACATTTTGAAACAAGAAAAAGCGAAAATGAGATCAGAAATGCATTTACATGTTTTAACTTGCAAGAAATAGGCTGATATAATAGTCTGTTATAATGATAGCTAATTGGTAGCCGAAAACTTACAAAGAATAATGAATAAGTAATAGTTTTTTACAATTAAAATCAAAATAATTTGTGTTCAAAAAAAGTTTGTGTTGTATGTTGGGACGTTATATGTTTTTAATAGTTTCTTGCAAGAATAACTTGATATATTCCCAGAAAGTATAAAAGTATAATGTATTTTTGCACACATTTAATTTATTTAATAATTTCGATTTAATTTTATTTAGATATGTTTTACATTTTCGTAAAAACAAATAAACTAAAACAAAAAGCAGCTAATTTAGCAGTTCCTTTGCGACCCGGTATTTTTTTTCGTGGCCCGGTACCGGGTCGCGACCCGGCATTTGGGAAACTCTGCTCTAATGAAAAAATTGAATTATATCCAAATTTTAGAGAACAAATCAAAAAGGTACGGAAAGTCGTAATTTTGTTTAGTGGCTCACCTACTAAAAATTACAAACTCCAGGTTTACGTACAGAAGGAATTCGGAAGGAAAATTGAGCTGATAAGAGATTGCAAGACTAGATGGAGCACTTTATGTAACATAATTGAATCTATTATTGAAATTGGCCTTGGAACAAATAAAGAAACTGCTTTTCAGAACATGAACTGGAATTACTTTCTGACTTGAAACGCACGCTTAAACCAGTAGCGTTGCCTGTAGAGGCTCTTTGCCGTGAAGATGCTAACCTTCTAAGGGTGGAAACTACTTTGAAGTTTATTATTACCAAATTTGAAGAAAATTGTAACTCTATGCAGTCGCAAGAGTTAGCAGATTCTTTACGACGACGTATGACAGAAAGACGAACAAGTATGATTACAGTTCTAATTTACTTACAAAATCCAGTTGTTGATGAAACATTTAGTTTGCCACTAAAAAGTGTAATTCGAAGGGAAATTAAGGAGTTAATCCATCAAATGTTGAAAGTTTAGTTCGTCATCCTCCGTCGAAGCTGATAATGATGAAGTGCCTTTTTTAGTTGCTGTGGTTGAAAAGAATGTTAAGTGAGTCAAGCTGTTGATGCTGCCAGCATGGAAGAGAACACGGCTACTCGAGCTCATTCCTCAGTCATTGTACGACGAGCTAGAGTAAACTTTAAACTCTGCCATGACAAATATTTGTCCATCGCCCTCTCGAATTCCTATTATGGAAACCATCATAAGGTCAGACCATCATAAGATAAGACGATCGTAGAAGCTGAGCGGTAGTTCTCCGCTGCCGGTTTTCTTGCCTATAATATAGGAAGTAGTTTGGCAATGTTGTGTTTCTTGCGAAAACACTTCCAAAATGTAAAGAAAATTTATTTTTGTACTTACTTATTTAAGATGTGATAAGATAATTATAATATTCAAGATTTTATAAAATAATTCAAGATTTAACAAAATAATTGTAAAATAATGTATCTGCGTAATTATATATTTCAAGATTTTACAATCCTATTCTAACAAAGTCTCAAAATTTGAGAATGAATTGCAATTCGACATTATAATATTTATAATAATTTAAAATATAGCATTATTGTGATTATTAAAATAACATTATTGTCACATTTGACATTTAGTTGTAATTTTCAAAATTTGATAAATTTGTAAAATTTAAAAATTTGACTTATTGAACTATGTTATTATTAAGATATGAATGAATAATATTCATAAATAAGAAAGAATTGTTTAGAAATACATTTTCTGTATGATTTCTTTTCAGCAAATATATCACCCAGACGGACGAAAATATTTGTTACAGTAAAAGGGATCACAGGTGGAAATAGTTTGAGAAGCCTTTTAATAGAGCAGCGTCTTAGCAAGGATCATGAGCGCTTCTGGCAAGATTTGAATTTTGATCCATCAAATGTTGTTTAAGAAATTATAAACAAATCATATTTTTTTCAACAATATTATTAATAAACTGTTATTAATACTAATTAAATTGAATGAAAAAGTATATAAGAAGCATTCAAAAAACAATTTTAATTAAACTATTAAGTATTTTCTAAAAAATGAAATAGTTATTTATTATACAATTGGATAAAATTAAGGTTTAACAAGCGGATCCTTAAATCGCGAGTTAAACCTTAATTTTATCCGCGAGTGAATTACAAACTTTGTTCAATTTTGTTTTTGATTGAACAATAATCTATATTCAAAGAAAATTTACCGAACATTTTCCGTATTTTTTATACGAGAAACATGTGTTTCTTATTACTCATAAGTTTTTTATTACTCATGCGTGAAAAGTACTTCTTGACGCACGTTTTTTAATACGAGAAATGCCATTTCTCGTTGGTTTTCCACATAACCTGGGCAACACATGCAAATTCAATATCGTTAAGTTATATTAAAAAAAAAAACAAATAAATAAATAAAACGTGAGTGTCAGAAACTTTTTTCAATACAAAATAATAATGAAAATTAAAGAAAACGTTTGTAAAATGCTTGTAAATTCTATGGTGATACCGGAAACTGAGGAAAGTTCTTATGACACCACCAGAGACAATTAAAATAGCAAATTCTTCATTTTTGATTCCATTTTTTTGGGATGGCCCCTACATACCAAACTTGTAAGATACATCCCCTCGCAATTCGGTGCGACCAATTTCGCTCCCGCGTCAAATTCACAACTTACCGCCCTAGTTACAAAATATATTGTGTTTAAAGTGTTTTATTAACCATAAATGGATACATCCGAAGAATTTTTGTTAGATGGTGACGCAATTGCGGAAAGATTACTCCCGTAGAAATCAAGAGATTTATACAACATTTATACAACACAAGTTTTGTGATTTGCGATCATAAAATATCAGCGAAGTCAACATTTAGGGTTACGTTTACGGAGCCCATAAGTGAGTTATTTTGATGGGTTGAGTATCCATGGCTACTTTTATTTCACTAGTGAATTTTATGACACTAGTGAATAAACCAGTTTTATTGATTCATATCCCAGGAATAAACATGACTTATAAGGCAAAATTTAATAAAAAATATTATTTTTAACAAATTATTATTTTTAGTAAAACAACCGGCTAATTGTGAATCATGACAAAACCGTCTGCTTATATTTTAGCAAAAGAAAAACCATGGAGAGGAACATTGAAATTCTAATCCCATCAAAAACATAAAATGTAAAAAATGCCAAGTCTCGTAATGCAGTTCTTTCACTACAAAAAGTTGTCGGATCTCAGGTGTACTCAGGTACATTCACTACCAAATTTGCAAGAAACTATCAAGAGCTTATTTTATAATCTCTCAAATGAAAAAATCGATGGTTACCAATACAATTTTAAATATTTTATCATGCTATTGTATATTCACATCTTGCATGCATTTAATGTTCTGCTTTGGGTAATGTCAAGTAATGCTAAAATGTGCTTCATTTTACAAAAAAGTATAATTCGGCTAATTTTTAATTTAAAGTCTAGGCAGAGCTGCAGAAGTTCATTCAAAGCCAATAATTTATTAACCCTACCATCGATATTTATTTACAAATGTCTGTGCTACACTAAGAACAATATACATAACTATAGCACTGCATCTAGTTCGCACATGTATCAAACAAGACATGGAACACAATTAAGACCTCTACAGCATAAGTCAGCATTATTCGAAAAATCTTTTTTTGTATTGACACTAAATTATATAACCACCTAAGTGATATCATCAGTGACATTAAATGTAAGCCACAAAAGCAATTTAAAAGTAAAATCAAAACTTTAATGACTGAGGGAGGAGCATTCTACACAATTGATGAATTTCTCTAACAGTAATATTCTGTAAATTGTATGTCTTAATGTAATTTTAATGTTTATTTTAATCAATTTTGTTCTTTGACCATCACATCCACATCATGGTTTGTATGTATTTGTATATATATATATATATATATATATATATATATATATATATATATATATATATATATATATATATATATATAGATTGTGCACTGAAATATTGAGAATTATTCTTCAAGTAGTATTAGTCTTTGTGGGACGAAAAGAATATATTTTCAGATTTTAAAAATATTTTAATACAAATAATTTACAACTCACAAGAGAAATAATATTTACAGAGCATTGAACTAAATTAATCGAATCGTTGGTTTAATTATTTGGCATAATCTTCGCATTATCTGTTCCTGTCAAAAAAATAAAACACAGAGTAAGAAAACACAAGAGAATACAACAAACAAACATTTTATTCAATATAATTAAACAAATGACCATTATTTGAACTTTTTGTTAAGCGTATAATAAAAGCTGCAAGATGGATAAATGCAGTTTATACTAGTTAAACATTTTTCTAATTTCCTACTTTGGATAACCTATGAACTATTCTACACATAACAGTTCTAATTTTTATTATAAAATTGCAAAAAAAAAAATCAAAAAAAAAAACAAATGTAATTATTTATAAATAGGATTTAATATTGTAAATCACAGCACAAAATTTTTATATAAAAAAAGAACAAATAAATAAGAGAAACATAAAATAATATAAACTTTGTTCCTTCTAGGTTCTAAAAAAGTATGTATAAACTGTATAATAGCCACATAATAAATTTAGCCATAAGAAAACAATTTATACACATGTAGATTTTGTGAAAATCACTATGCATTCATTTTTTGGGAAATTATTATTAGAAATCATGGCAACAATTTTGCTCAGATTAAACCAAATACATTATTAAAAATTATACTTTCTAATAATCTAAAATCATAAAAGGTCTAGCTTACGCTGGATTAAACTGCCTCAATTCTGCCAGTTTGTCCCTTGAATTCCACAATGCATATAATGTTGATAATCCAAGACCCACAGCTCCACCAATTCCGCATCTTTTTAAACCAGCTAAAAATTAAGATAAAACACTTTGAAAACACTTCTAATTCAGAAACTCTAAAATGTATTGATAATATTACCAAAAACCATCATTACCAAAATAAAATCTGTAAATATTTGCTCACCTGTAGATTTATACATGCAACCAGTGGCAGTAGCAGCAACAATTGTATTTAAATCATCATCTGCTCCTCTAGCCCACGATAATATAACTCCAAACGCGGAATAGATAACAGCTACAGATCCAAGAGTATTTGCAGTAGAACTTCCTTTTTTCATAATATGATTTAATAATCTAAAACAGAAAAGCCCTAATGATGTTTTGAATATAAATCTATCCTAAACAATGCAACATAACATTGCCTTCCTGGGAGTCAGTCAATCATCTTGTCAGGTAAATAAACTACTTTCATAAACATAGCTAAATTAGCAAGAAGTAATTATATTTAATTATGTTATGACATATCTTTGTTTTGAACAGTGAAACTTGTCTAAGACGGAACCCGTAAAAGACGGAAACCTGCATTAAACGGAATTTTTTTGGTGACCGTTAATTTTCCCATTTAAAACAACCCGTGTAAAACTGAAAATAATTCTTAAGACGGAAACGGATTTTGTCATATTTAATGGTAGTAGTAGGCAATTCCTAATGTTGGAAGATTCGTCTACCAATAAGGAAGCAAGGGGTAGGAGTTCTCGTAGTCCGATTGATGTTTTTGCGTCGGTATCATCAGAGCAAACAGATCAGCGATTAACTAATAAACATTCTAAACCATTTTCCCAAAAGAAGATACCAACAGCTAGCGTAAACAAAATTTTGACATTAAATTTGTGAGGAAAGTGCGGATCTGTCAGCAAACAGACGAGGATTAGAAAAAAGAATCAATCGCAATAGAAATTGAGGGATATAAGCCTAAGGACATTGCAAACGGATGTGTGGTAAGTGGTATGGTAAGTGGTGATAGGCATTCAAAAGAAACGAAAATTCAAGAAATTCAGAACCTTTGGTTATTGGCAAATCTTTGAAACTCAGGTGCTTTAATCAACTGATTATAAATGATTTACCTATTGAATGGCATGCAAATAAGAAGGGTTAGATGACTGGCAGTATATTGTTAAATTAGCTCACAATTTCAATTAAGGAATGGAAAGAAAAAACTAAATTTTCATAAACCAAATGTATTACATTCATGTCCATACATTAAAAATTGAGAATAAAATAAAAAAATTATTAAACCGTGTAAGACGGAAACCTGATTACGACGGAAATATTTCTCAGTCCCTTGAGGTTCCGTCTTAGACAAGTTTCACTGTGTATATATACATATATATATATATATATATATATATATATATATATACATATATATATATATATATATATATATATATATATATATATATATAAAGAGCGGGTAATAACGACCGTTATTAGTTAAAGAGTAAAATATTTGTATTTTTTACTACACAAACGGTAGAATTCGGGTAATACGATCAACAAAAACAAACTCAAAACTTATAACATAACTTACTGTGTTCGTCTTAAAGCACCAGTTTGGCCAGCAAGTGTTGTAGCTTTTAGTCCGTTATAGAATCCAGTTCCACCACCAATAGCAGCACCAATCATACAAGAGGCACCAATTTGTCCGAAGGCTAATTCAAAACGCCCTCTCTGTTTGCTGTTACCATCTAGGAAAATATACTCAGGCTGCGTTGCTGGGATGTAGACTGGGTCATAATTCAAATATGGAGAGGAAAATGGTTTGAATGTGCCTAGAAATAAAATCGTTTTTTTTAGACTAATAAACTGAGAAAATCTAGAGAAATCATTATTTTAGCTTTAAAGGGGATAAAAAGTTTTATAAACCAGAATTTTCACCTACTGACCCAGAACCTCTTCGAAATCTAATTCTGGACCTCTTGATTCCTATCAAAATCTCATTATTACATCAATTTCACATAAATTTGTTTTAAATAAAGAAAATCTATACATAGAAGTGGCTTTTTTGAATTAACATTTATGCTTATAGACCCCTCAATTACCAATGTGTAATAATTTATTTTGTAATAAAATAAAACACAATTAGTCACGTTTTGTCCCAAAAATCTTTTTTATAGTATATTTTGCAACTAGGGTGGTAAGTTGTAAATTGGTCACGAGAGCAAAATTTACTTGAGAGGGCAATTGACAATACCACCCATATTGCAAATAATATTTTTTATTACTCATGCGAGGGGACGTATCTTACAAGTTTGGGATCCAGGTGCCATGCAAAAAAAGTAGAATAAAAAATGAAGAATTTGCTTTCTCAATTGTCTCCGGTGGTGTGGATTGGTCATAATTAGAGACTGATGAGAGTAGTCTCTGCTATCACCATAGAATTTACAATCTTTTTAAAACATTTTCTTTAATTCTTATTTTGTAATGAAACAAAATTTCTGTCTGTTCACTTGTGTACTTTTTTTCACTTGTACACTTTTTTAACATTGAGGTCTTGATTGTGTTTATTTTATTTATTAAAATGTTACAATTCTCTATTTTCTCTGTCTACTTTTCACTGTTCTTTCCATAATCCCTCTTTCTTCTGTTGCTTCGGTTCTATTCCCATTCGACAGCTCAATAATAATAATAATTTTTTTAATGCAACTTAGCAATATTGAATATTTGCCAAGTTGTAATTATTTATTTTTATATATATATATATATATATATATTGCCATTTGCAAAGTTGCCCAAGTTATGTGGTAATAGAACGTAAAATGGCATTTTTCGCACTAAAAAACGTGCGCCAAGATAGTATTTTTAATGCATGAGTAATAAAAAATAAATCATTTTGTTCAATAACTTGTTAAAATACACACTACTGTACAAACTGACAATACAGTTCAGATCAAAATAATCAGCTTGATTTTTAAATAAATTAAAAACATTCCATTACCGATCCCTGGAGACCTGTACATTTTTTTATTTCAATGGAGTTCCACACATGATAGCAATTGTAAAGGTTATTCTAAAATTTACAGTTAGAAAGAAGGATATAATAATGAAATTGCAGATGCTGCTACTTGTTAAAGTTTTCATATTTGTGACCATGCACCACAGTGAAAATAAGCAACAGTCCTGGGGGACTGGTAACACAGTCAACTTGTTAACAATGTGGAATACATTTTCACAACAGACTGTTTTTGATTTCTACTCATTAACCCTTTCGCTGCACAGCACGTTTTGAGATTTCGTGCTAGCTGTGAGCACATATTTTGTTTTATTTGTGTGGAGCAGTTCGCCGATATCTAGTGCTTCGAGTTTCTTCGTATATAGCAGTTAATCAACATCTAGTGTTGCGAGCTTGTACATGTAGAGCAGTTAACAGTTTTCTTGAAATGTTAGGAAAACATGTGAGTGAATGAATACCAAAATACAGTCAAAAATATTTTATTAATTTTTTTACATATGTAGCTATATGATATACTAAGTATGAAACTATCAAAGATTTAGTAATTCTTTTTTGTATGAAAAATCTCAAAACTTGGTACAACACATAAGGGAACATTGCAGGGTTCACAAAAATAGCGAGATTCCTTTCTCCTATTTTTTGTTAGGCACACAATGCAGTGTTTTGTTGGATTAGATTTTGATTCAGTAGCTGCCAGAAATGTTGGAAAATGTCTAGCAGTTAGGCAGAATGGCGAAATCACAGCTTCTGAATGTCTGCCAGATCTTTGAAATTGTTGGGGCACATGATATTTATGAAGTAATTGTTTCAGCAAATTTTGTTGAAATTTTGCTATTGGGCTATGTTTTTGAGTCACATGATTATGAAGTATAAAAGCATTCAAAACTGCTAAATCAAGTAAATGGAAAAATGTCTTCTTGTACCATTTGATTGTCTTCCTCGCTGTTTCAATTGAACTCAGCATCATATCACTTTTATCAACAGAACCTGTGTTTTTATTATAATGTAATATGCAGGCAGGCTTGAGAACAACACTTGAGAACTTGTTTCACCAGAATTTCAGTCTACTTTACTAGAAGAGGCCATTTGATTTGTATGCATTGTAGACAAAACCCAAATGTCTCGCTTGTCGTGCCATTTGATTGTTACTACTGCAACGTTCACCAACACGTAGCAACATGCTCATAGGTACTTGAGTTGCATATAAACACAGCGTAAATACTCGTGTGGAGCAGGGATCAATTTAAAAACAAGGTGCAAGTTAACTCACTCGGAGCATATAGGCCACGCTTTTATTTTACGAGTATATATATGGTTGAAGCAGCGAAAGGGTTAAATATTGGCTGACAATAAAATTTTAATACATAAAAACAAGCTTGTTCATGAATAATGTTGAGAGGTTGTGTCAGATGAAATTCTAACAGACAACAGAAGTTGTCATCAATTGAAACTTTCTTTTCATTCTTGTTTTGGTCTTGTATACTGAAAGATGAATGATAACAAACTGTAGTCCACAAAAATTAATCATTATTCGAAAGTAGAAATTCTGATTATGTAGTATAAAACGTTCAATTTCAAACTGAAAATTAGTAAGAAAAAATCTGGGGTAACAGCAATAAATCAAAAGCTAACCTAACTTTTATACATATATGTTTTACTTGTTATGTATTTACACATATTTGAAATAATATTTGGCAGAATGTAATTTAGTGCGTAAGAAACTGCGAACTACGTTAGGTTATGTCCAATAGGAGTGTGTTAAAAAAATGTCACTTTGGAATGATTACATAAATCATGTAAAAAAATACCTGCAATGCCAGGACTGTTTTCGTTTGTACCATAATTTGAACCGTAAATATCGTTGTCGTTTAACGTTGACATAATTTTAGTTTCTTTTATAAAATTGTTCTTGATGTTTCGACTTTAACAGGAAGAAAGATGTTTCAAGGTTAATAAATCGGCTGTTCCATTCGTCTGACATTATCTCCAACATTCAAACATTAAAATCCACTATAATTTTTCCTCTTCCAAATTTTCTACAATAATCTACAAATGTCATATTTTTAACAAAAAAATGTAGAAAATTTTGATTGAAAATTGTTTAAATTTCATATATTTAGAAATCGTGAATGATAAAATCATTTTTAAATTTATATTTATACATAATTTTAACAATGAGATAACACCATTCCAATATTTTATTTGAAATGGTTTTTTTACATAAAAATTTTACATTTTTAGACATAACAAAACGCGACTAAACAATTCGTCGAAAATATCATGGTAATATACCCTATCAATGCTAATAACACCTTTAAAATATCAGAATAGGAAAAATAGTACATCCCAATCATTAATATATCACATATTTTAGGATGTGATGGTTTGGTGAAGCATTGTTTAGTCGGGTGTTGAAATGTCATGACACCATATATTATAGAATATACCGTTTAGAAATTATGATTAATCAAAGAATCCAATCTTGTCATCATTTTGGTCTTATTTTCAATTTGTTTTTATTTTTCGATAAATAAAACTTGATGAATAAAATCAAAATGTTTTTTTAAATCAACATACCATAAAACCCACCATAGCCAATGTGCAACATTCAAATTAATTAATTTAAAACTTTTTAAATATTTGGAAGTAGATCATACAATTTAAGTCTTATCGATGGTGAAAAGGGATTGACTTTTTTATTGAATAACATTTCCATTGTATATGCAAAGATAAATAAAACATCACGAATGTATAAACCATTAATATCTATTAGAATGACATAATGATTACGATGTGATATTTTTGTAGTGTGATGTTTTCAACGAGATTTTACGTCCTGGGTTATTTTTGACCGTGTTATTTTCAAATAAAGGGTCCGCCAATTAGCGCGCTCGATCTTTAACAGCTGATGGCGGCCATGTTGTTTGTGGTAGAGTTACCAAACCTAGTTGTTATTATTCAGTGTATCTTCACAAATTACCATGAACCAATTCAGCCGCGAGCAACATGTGCAAATCATTAAAATGTATTACGAAAATCATTCATCGGTTCGGGCAACGTTCCGCACGCTCCGCCAATTTTACGGTGCAATTGGTCGTCCTGCTGAGTCGACTATCCGTCGTTTGATAAACAAATTCGAGGCGAACCGGTTCGGTGAACAATAAAGGTAGGCTTCCGAGCAACGCGGCTCTGGCGTCACTGACGCAGCGATACTAACGCGACGACATAGCGATAGTATTATGCACTATGGAAATGTATGAGACGCCATTCGAGCACAGCGACACTGACGCGCTCAGCGTCAATGCGTCAGTGTCGCGGCGCTCGAATGGCGCCTCATACGTTTCCATAGTGCATAATACTATCGCTATGTTGCCGCGTCAGTATCGCTGCGTTAGTGACGCCAGAGACGCGTTGCTCGGAAGTCTACCTTAAGCCAACACCGACGCGTCGTCGAAACGTCCGATCTGCCGCGAATGTCGCCGCTGTGCGCGATAGTGTGCGTGAAAATCCGCGACAGTCAATTTCACGTCGCGCACAGGAACTCAGCATGCATCCGTACAAGATCCAGCTGACACAAGAGCTCAAAATAAACGACCATAGACAGCGCCGTATCTTCGCTGATTGGGCTTTAGAGCAGTTGGAAGTCGACCCCGAGTTTGGTCGCAAAATCATCTTCAGCGATGAGGCACATTTTTGGATAAATGGGAATGTCAACAAGCAGAATTGCCGTTATTGGGCCGAGAACAATCCACAGGAGGTCCACCAGGTCGCAATGCACCCAGCAAAGGTAACTGTTTGGTGTGGATTTTGGGCCGGAGGCATCATCGGGCCGTATTTCTTCGAGAACGACGATGGTGTGGCCATCACGGTAAACGGCGAACGATACAGATCCATGATAACGAACTTTTTCTGGTATGAAATCGACAATATGGATGTCGAGGATATGTGGTTTCAGCAGGACGGCGCTACGAGCCACACAGCGCGCGCCACAATTGATCTTCTGCACGAGCGCTTCGGAGGAATGGTTATCTCGCGCGGAGGCGACATCAACTGGCCACCGAGATCGTGCGATTTAACCCCACTAGACTATTTCTTGTGGGGTTTTCTTAAATCACAGGTCTACGCAAACCAACCACAAAACACTGAAGACCTCAAAGTCAACATACGCCACGCCATCGATGAAATACAGCCCGATTTGTGCGCCAGAGTCATTGGAAATTGGACTTCTCGTATGCGCGCCACCAAGCAAAGCCGAGGTGGCCATTTGAACGATATTATTTTCCATACATAATGCCTTCGAATACTCTTTCAAACAAAAAATAAATTTCATTTATACCTCTCACACAACTTGCTTTATTTTATTTTAAAGATCGAGCGCGCTTATTGGCGGACCCTTTATATAGTACTACAATACCCTGTGTTTTCGTAGCGCATTGTTATGTCGTCGTGATATTTTTGGCGCATTGTCTAGTCGCTTCATGTTATGTCATAGAACCATATTAATTTCATCTATAATTTATTGGTGTCTGATAAAACAACGCGCGAATATGCAATGCGGCGAAATTATATCGTAATTATAATCACCACATATTTTATAATGTTATATTTTCATAGAGCGTTGTTATGTCGTTGTGATGCAAAGATAAATAAAACATCACGAATGTATAAACATACATTCTACATTCAATGTACTACAAATTGTGATGTTTTATTTATCTTTGCATCCCATTGACATAACAATGTTCTACGAAAATATAACATTATAAAATATGTGGTGATAATAATTAGGATGTAATTGTGATGTGATAGTGATTGTGCTGTGATGCATTCAACGTGTATATTGTCTTCTATTTTTCAACGTGACAATTGTTTTTGTAGTGCGTTGTTATGTCACTGTGATATTTTTGACGTGTTATTATGTCATGGCACATATTCAACTATAATTGCCAATGTGCAGCATTCAAATTAATTTTGAATGGATAATGGATGGTTCATTCTTTATATTTAATTTATAAATTTAAAACAAAATGTATTAATTTATTTATTTGTTATAATTTTTTGTTTAGATTTAGAAATCGATATTTTATGTTGGCTACCCTACATTTACAACAGAATTTACAACTTGTTAACCATCAAAATTTAGTCGGTTACTTATTTAAATTTTGCATTCGGATACGAGTTATAAATTTAGAGAAATGGTTACTTTTCCGAGAAAATGCAAATCCCCTTCGCCTTCTGCATTAAACCTAAGACCACACCAAGAAGAATTACTTCAACTCTCGGAATTGGCAGGGATTCATGCAGACCCCACTATTCTTAAGTAATTCAAACACAACTACAATATCTTTCAATAAAATAAAATTAAAATTGTTTCAGGATTATCATTGAATTATTAAACATGCAAGTTTCTCCTCATTCTATTTACATTATGTTGAAAACCATCCGACGTTCATTATCCCGTAGATCTAATCGACAGGTACCAATTAAATCAAAACCCTCGAAGTCTTCGTAATCCTTAATTTAAATATAAAATGTATAGTATAATTACTTATAATTTGTTTTTTTTAATATATGAAGAATATTTATTCTAAACAACATGTGTTATATAGAAATTTATTATCTTAGAAAGTTGTTTAATAGAAGTATCATTTTAATAATAAATAATAGACACTTGGTATAAGTTTCACAAATTGATTGGTATAAGTTTCATCAATAGCTAGGTATAAGTTTTATCAATTTGTGAAACTTATAAGGTGGGTGGGGTAAATGTGATAATGGGGCAATTGTGTTAGTCTCTTCTATCTACACCCCAACCACCTTAATTTGTGTATGCAGAGCTTTTGCTACAATTCATTGTAGATCTTTGCTAAAGAACGTTTCTTAACATCTTCTTGATAACGAGTGAAAAGTTTTTTGCATCTAGTGCCATAAAACCATTATCTCAACGGGTGAATAAGAATTATTTAGTAGGGATAGGTTAAAAACTGTAAAGTATAAGGTAATATGTTCAGTTTATCAGGATTTAAATATTTTCTAAGTTTTTGGGGCTGTGTCACATTTGCCCCTAAAAATATTATAATGGGGCAAATGTGTTATATAATGACCAGGAAATTATGTTACACTATGTCACTTTTGCTGCTTCATCTTTCCAACGTTATGATTTTTCTAGTTGTTTCAGAAATTGTTGCCTTTATTTATCTTTTAAGAATCATTCTTTATTTTGCTTTTTTGTTCAGAAATATAAAAAGTTTGTAACTTTTTTACACTTCCAGCTTTTGTTATAAATAAAAAACCAAAATGCATAGTTTTGTCTAAATTTAATGTCTGCCCCGTTATTTTATGTAGCAATTACGTATACCAATATATACTCCATTATCACATTTGCCCCAAATCAAGGGGCAAAATATCACATTTGCCGACCACGTATATACTATATCGATTCAAAACCCTGTAGCTATGCCATAAAAAAATATATAATTTCTTGTTAATAAGATTCAAATTTTGTAACACTACAAAGTTCACCTATTTAAAAACTATATCGCATTTACCCCACTCCACCTTACCTAGTGTCTATTATTTATTATTATTTTTATAAAGTTTCACCTAGTGCCCAAAGCTGAATCTTTAAATTTTATTAGAAGTATCATTTATTTATAATATGCTCGGTTTATTTGTTATTGAAAATATAAAATTAAGTGTTGCACTGAATGCAATGGAGAAATAATGAATAAATGTTATTATATGTATACCACAATATATAGGTTTTTAAAATTAACCCGGCGAGCGGTAGGTTAAAATATGTCACACCGAGCGCAAGGTGGGTGTAACAAACCCTAATAGGGATCGTGTGAATTTAATAGTATAATGTATTTTTTATTAATATCTTATTGATTATTAAATACCAGTATTTATTATTGAACTAAAATTAAAGGTGAAATAAATTTGTTTGATTACTGATAATAGGGATAAGTACTATCTTGGCGCCCGTTTTTTACTGCGACAACACCAATGTGTGCCATTCTCCCCAACAAATGTCTTGTTATCTTTGCTCTCATTTTCATCCGATTCAACCTATTACTCTTCTCCTTCGACGTCCATCTCCTGCTTTGTATCACTTTCACAGCTTCTTTGACTCACATTATCGATATCGATTTCACTATCGTAATCGCCAGAAGAAAGCTCGTCTAGAAGACTCACTTTTGATTTTCTTCGTACGACATATTACTCTGACTAGTTTGTTTATCGTAAAATATCCATTAATAAATTTACATCGTCCGCGGGATTATAAAACAAACCCCATCGTAAATCCTAATTCTTAGTGGCATTTTTCTTAATGCTTAATCCATACCTGTAAGGATTTATTATTAGCGGCCCGTGGTCGCTACAAATGCTAGTTCAAAATTTGTTACTCGAAGCTTAAGGTGGGTGTAACCCACCCGCTGACATCTTTGACCTCGTCTAAATAATTCGCGGAGTGGCGGTCGATGGTGCCCTGACAATCGACATTTCCTTACCACTCTCCACGCAGCTACTGAGATTCACAGCCTGTTATAATGATTAATCTTTAAAATATCGGCCAATTTATCCGGTTCTAAATCCACCCTATTGCAAATCAAATTCACCCTTTTGCAAATTGTTATATAGTACTTTTACTTTTTTACTTTACTTTTATAAGTACTTTTGTATAGACAAATAGCCCATAGTGAGTTTGTTTTTATTTCCATCAAACTACCAGAGACAAGTATCTAAAGATAACTACATGGAGTTAATATGGACATATTGTTCAGTTAGTATCCTGTGATAATTTCAGTTAACGATTTACATTTATAACATATTACAAACCTGGATATTTAAGACTGAATTGAGGCTGACATTTTTAACATTTTAATTTTAAAAGGGCCACAATGAATATATTTTCAGACGCAGGTTCTAAAAGTCCCGTTAGAACGCATTCACACATGCAAATGCTAATCAACTCATCTTATTCATCGAGCAAAAGTTCAAGCCGTCAGCGCCGTAGCTAGGGTCATGAGCGCCCCCTGAGAATTATTTTCTAGGAAGAGAAACAACTCATAACTTTGCAAGTGTAATTCAAGTTATGTAAACATTTAAGCTTAAAATTAGTTTACTTTATATTTATTTCACCTTACTATTATGGATCAAATACTGGCCGACACAGTGGTTAAAAATTCTTTTTTGTCAAGGTCATAGTTTATGCGTCCTCAATGTCATCAATGTTTTTTCAAGTGGAACATGCAATTTTTTTATCAAGACATTGTAACAACTATTCAGACGAATCCAGCGACCCATGATATCATGACCTTGAAATGGTGGAAAATCATGATTTTATTGATAATAAAAATATCCTGATTGATTTTTTTCTGCAAGTGTTAATTGTATTATTATAACATATGTTCGAAGTGATGCCCATTAACCTCGACACGTTTTGAGAGACGACGGATATATGATTCTCTTGAACTTAGAATATTTTCTGGTGTGATAGCGGCACAGGCTCTTCAAATTCGTTCTCGCATGTTTGCCGTCGTCGTGGGAACATCATGGTAAACACGATCCTTTATAACTCCCCATAGGTTGGACATTGAAATCTTGGGAGAGAAGATACCGGTCGAACGGTCGATCCGGTACCTCGGTGTGATTCTGCAGGCGGGTCAGTGGGGAATACACGTGTACCACGCCTCCGGCAACGCGGCACGCGTGTCACAACAGGTGGCGCGTCCCATGCCGAGGGCCGCCGTGTCTGGGGAGGGTAGGAGGAGGCTTATGGCCACTAGCAGACTCCTATAAGCGGCACCGGTGTGGGCAGCGGCGGTGAGGGGTAACGCCCGTAACAGCGTTTGCGACGGGCACTGCGCCCAGTGGCCATTATGATTGCCCGGGCTTACCGCACTGTCAGCAGTCATGCCGTGGAGGTCATATTGCGGATTACGCCCGCGGACCTCCTTGTTATGGAGCGCGCGTCGGTGAGGGACGCAAGAACATCTGGTGGGAACCGCGTGGAGGCAAGGAGAGTTGTTCAGGAGCAACTACTTGCCTGCTGGCAGAAGAGGTGGTCACGCGGCGGAAACGGCGCGTGGACTCGTCGCCTCATCCCTGATTTAATTCGGTGGATGGGGCAAGGGCTGGAGGAGGTGGGTTCATACTTCCTCACTCAGCTTCTTACCGGACCCGGGTCCTTCCGAGCGTATCTCAATAAGATTGGGAAAGCCCCAATAAGAGAGGGAGAGACGGAGCACACTCTCGTTTCGTGTCCGCGTTGGGATGAGAGGGAGCGACAAGCCCTGGCGTCGGCCGTGGAATGGGAAGTCACGGTCAAAGCCGTGGTGGCTGGCCTCGCTGGCGAAGTGGGGCGGGGTATGTGGGCCGCCTTAACCCGATTCACGGCTATAGTTATGCGGGCTAAGGAGTTGCCTGGGTGTAAACAAGGGCAGTAGGGTTTTTTTTGTATATTGTTATTGTAAATTGTAAATGCTATTGCATAGCATCTTGTACTTTCATGTAAATGCTGTTGTACTTTTATTGAACAAAGCTCATCTGGTACCCGTTGCGGGAAGACTCGAAGGGTGGACAGAGGCAGTAATACTATCGTTGGCGGTCCCTCTGTCCTTTCGTTTCAGCGGGGTCCACTTGAGAAACTTCTCAAGTTTCTACTCCCCGTTGAAAGAAATCAAGTGACGTTAAATCCTGGAAACGAGCAGGCCAATGGATTACTGCATCACTCCGAATCCAGCTTCTGGGAAATTTTCGGTTTATCACTTCACGAGCTATAACTGCCCAATGAGTTGGACAGCCATCTTGTTGATGCCACATTCGGCATCGCTGTGCTAACGGGATGTGTTGTAATAATTCTCCTAAAGTGTTGTTCAAAAATATTAAAGTTGTAGAATCGTTTATTGACTTTCTAGAAACTAAAGGAAAAACTGCTGAGGAAATCACAACTATGATTTTAACGAAATTTGAAAATGACGGTTTAGATATAAAAAACTGTTAAGGACACGATTGCTATAATGTCGTCGCCATGGCAGGAAAACACAGCGGTGTTCAAACTGGCATTACATGAATAGATCCAAATGCAAAATTTGTAGCGTGTACAAATCATTCTTTAAACCTGGCATGTTTAAACGCAGCTTCTACTGCTATTGATTCCATAACATTTTTTGGAACTGTCTTGCAGTTGTTTTCATTCTTTTCTTCTTCCACTCACCGATGGGATGTTTTACCTTTTGTACACTAGATGCCTGACTGGTGTTAAACGCAGCGTAGAAACTCGCTGGAGTGCTAGAGTAGAAGCAGAAACTATAGTAAAAAACATATTTTTCTCATTTTAAGCGCCTTGGAAAAAATGACAGATGAAGAAGAAAATAGTAAAACAAGATCAGATGCTGGAATATTGAATCAATTCCATGCAATCTTTTTCTTTGCTATGTTATCTCAATTTCTGGTAACCTGTCTTTCTAGAAATCAATGAGGCGCAAAAATATTCATTATTTCCATATAAAATTAGATTCTTTGCAAACCCATTTCATGGAACAAAGAGATGCGCCAATACAAAAAGGTGCTATATTTGTTAGCAGCCATAGCAATTTGTGAAAAGTTGGAGACATCTACTGAACGTCGAATTAGAAGGAGAAAAAATATGAGTGGGAAAAATTCACGAGACGTAGGGCTATCCTTAGGACAAGAAGTGCGAAGGGAAATGTTTTTATCAATGGATAGAATTTTAAAGGAAATAAAAGAACGCTTTGAACAGTTGCGTGTCCTTGCAAGAAAATATTCGTGTATAATACTTTGTAACCTGCTAAATAAAGAAGTTGAATGGCAAATAAATGACTATTGACATTGATAAAGAACAGAAAGCATTGGGTAGACGGGAAGGAAGGCCCTCTTGATCTACTAAAATTTATTCAACAGTATAGATTGGAAAATTCTGTACCCAACATTTTAATTTTGCTAAGATTTTCTTTAACAATTGCTATCATGTTTAACATGTCGTTAGTTGCGAAAAGAGCTTCTCCAAATTGAAGAATCTTCGTTCCACAATAAGAGATTTAAGACTACAAAATCTTGCAATATTGTCTATAGAACAAGAAATTACAAATACATTATATAAATTTTGAGAGCATTATACATCATTTTTCTACTATAAAAGTTTTTTGTTTACGCATGCACATTTATGTGCAAATTGATTGCTTATCCAAAAGAAATTAAATTATTTAATACTAGAAATATAAATATATATATATATATATATATATATATATATATATATATATATATATATATATATATTATTTATAAATATAAAATAAAAACATATTTTTGGTTTTCTATAGATTTTCCAATAGAAATCTTTCAGGAGATTTCTATTGGAAAATCCTATTCCTATTCCTATTCAGTTGTGCTATTGAGATACGCTAAATCCTATTCGATTTCCCAATAGGATTTAATACTATTCAGTAGGAACATTGTGGTCTGAGAATTTCCTATAGCATAATCCAGAATCCTATTCGATTCTTCAATAGGTTTTTAATAAATTGAAAAGGACTTCTCAGATTATAATTATCCTATTGAAAAGAGCCATTCCTTTTAGATCAGAGGTTCCCAAACTTGTTTGTGTCGTAGACCCCTTGCCATGTTTTTCGGTTTTGGGTAGACCCCCTACTTACCTGATATTCATTTTTTGTAAATTTATAACTGTAGTGAAGTTTATTGTTAAAAACTTAAAGTAAAAACACATGTTAAGTTTTATACATTTATTAATTGAATTTAAATTAAAACTACTAAAAATAAAATGTTGTATCTGTTATATAAAATATACGTAACATAAAATAAACAATGTAACATAAAATAAGCAATAAGTAAATGTTTTTAGTGAGAAGGATGGACCTGATGCTTTAATAATAAATTATCATTTATTAATAATAAATAATTATTAATAAATTATATAAATTGGCGTCAATTTTGTAAGGTTTAATCTAAAATGTCCTCGGCTAATGATATCTAGTCTGTTTCTTTTTTTCCTTAGGAGATTGGTAACACCGCTGAACCCCGCGCTTTCCACTATGTATGACGATGGAAAGGAAGTTAAAATTTTCCTCGCTATATTCCATAATATAGATATCCGTTTTTAAACTGAACCTTTCAACTTCTTCGTTTGTACTTATTGTTAGTTCAGTTAGTTCCTCTTGTATTATGACATTCGTTTCTTCTATGTCACCATAGGGGTTAATTATCTATGGTGGTATTACCATAGTCAAAACGCCCCGAAACCTAGTTTCAAAATCTGAATAGAGGGCATTTAAATGTTGAACGTAGGTTGAAACGTCGTCTTCCTGGCAGTTTGTCTGTGACAAATTGGGAAAATTCGTCCCGTCCAATATTTTGCTTTATTAGTTTAACTCTGGCAAGAAACGCTGATAAGATGGACTTTCTTTTAATAAAATTTAGACAGGCGACAGTCTAAATTGGATTAAAACAAAGTTTAAAATGTAACTGCAAATTAACCATATTAAATTTTGTAAACAAATCTGTTAAATAGGCAATGTCTGTTTTCCACTTCATTATGTTCACTTCACTTCATTATGTTTTCACTGTTCATCCACTCCTCTGAAGTTTATCTTTGAGTGTTCGGAAGTATTTCAAATCTTTATTTGTTTTATCAGGTTAACATCTTCTCAGATGATCCTGCAGCTTAGATGGTTTCATAGCGTCATTGCCCAAAACTTTGTTGTATAAAAGGCACATAGGCAATTGTTTGTCCGACAATGATGGAATGAAGCCAAGCTTCAAATAATCAACACTGTACTGTCTACATTTCTTTTTAGATTCGGACATGGCATCAGTCATCTGTGGACAAAATTAATCTATTTAAATAAGACATAAAGTCCAGCAGCTGTATATTCAAAGTCAAATTTAAATCGTATGGTCTTAGATTTTATGGCAGGCATAGGCGTACAACCATTATAAATGAATGTGAGAAGGGGAATGTTATGAATGTTACTTAAGATTTTGATATGATGGAACTTTAAGGAAATTTGAAAGCAACATGACAAAAAATGTTAAAATTAAATATTATACAACGAATAATAATTACAAATTGTTATGCGATTTATCTCTACGTACATTCGACTGTCATGTATAAACATTCACTAGTTCCACTTAAGCAATAACACAAAAGTTTAATTTTAATATAGAGAAGTATGTTCGAATATTAAACTACTAATAACTGAAGTCATGATTGGCGTAATTTATCTATCTTTGCTAACTAAGAGTTAAAAACTAAAATTTAATAAAAAATAATGTACTTAATTTTCTCCGGCACTCTCAAACAAAATAACACTGATTCACTATAATTTGTGTGATAAACAACCAGATTATATATTTTTAAATATTTTCTTAGCACTTTCCTTTTCAAGATTCAAGAAACGGATAGACGTATTTGTCTCACATTCGTATTTATAGTCATGAATTGAACAGGTGCAGCTTTTACAAGTTCAAAATGTATTGCGACCACAAAGCGAATGCCTACATCCTACAACTTACACAATTTTATAAACATATATAATAATTTTTTTACTTCATAGGTACTTTTATAAATAATGTATATGTCTTTATATTATAAGATAGTATAATGTAGGTAAATAGATACTATCAGTGTATGTTGAGATCCACTATCGTGGATCCCCATTTTCATTTCATGGACCCCCAATTTTTTTTTCGCTGACGTAGACCCCTTGCAGGTTGCCATAGACCCCTGTGGGTCGATATAGACCACTTTGAGAATCATTGTTTTAGATGCTCCAATAGGATTTGATACCATTCAATGGGAATATTGCAGTCTCAGAATTTTCTATAGCATAATCCAGAATCCTATTCGATTCTTCAATAGGATTTTAATAAATTGAATAGGACTTCTCAGATTATAATTCTCTTATTGAAAAAAGGCTATTCCTTTTAGATGCTCCGATAGGATTTGATATTATTCAATGGGAATATTGCAGTCTCAGAATTTTCTATAGAATAATCCAGAATCCTATTGGATTCTTCAATAGGATTTTAGTGAATTGAATAGGACTTCTCAGATTATAATTCCCGTATTGAAAAGAGGCAATTCCTTTTAGATGCTCCAATAGGATTTGATACTATTCAATGGGAATATTGCAGTCTCAGAATTTCCTATAGAATAATCCAGAATCCTATTCGATTCTTCAGTAGGATTTTAATAAATTGAATAGGACTTCTCAGATTATAATTTTCCCATTGAATAAGGTCAAGCTGTATGTATTAATTTAGGGAATTTTTAATGATTATGAACTAATCTTAAGTTGTTTTTTTTTTAATTATTACCTAGTAACATTTGCTTCAGTCTACTCAACTATTTAATATCAATTTTTCTCTTAATTCGAACTTTTATTCCTGTCCGTCAGTGGCTTCGCTTTCACTTTCTGTAATGATTTTTAATCTATCTTTACTTTGTTTGTCACTATCACTATCGTCGTTTACTTAATTATTCTTTTCCTCATTTACTTCATCATCATTTTCTTCACGATCTAAACGGTCGTGCTCTTCATCATGACTCCTTTCCTTTTCTACGTTGTTATTAACTCATCATTTATTTTGTGTATATTATGATATTCTTCATTATCATTGCTTGCAGTAGTTATATCCTTGTTTACTTCATCTTCATTGTTGTTAGTTTCTAAATCGTCGTGCTCTTCATGATCACTTTTGTCATTTTCTACTTCGTTATTTTCTTCATTATCACTCCTTTCATTGTTTATGTCATATGGACATTGGTGAAGCCAAACCTATTGAATAATGCATAATCCCATTGCGAAATTTAGAAATAAAGAATAATTTTCTGTCGCATTGTCCTATTGAATCACTCGGTTTCCTATTTAGATCTCTACTTTCATTTCGTATAAAAACTCTTCATTTCCTATAGAATCGCTAACTTCCTTTTAGAATCATCATAATCTTATTCAGTTGTGTCAATAGGAAAACTTTAAATCCTATAGGGTAACGATCATTTTATTTCCTCATTTTATTTCCTATTCAGATTTGTATAATCCTATTAGGCATTTTTCGGTTGTCAGAAATTTCTTAACTTTTCCTATTCAAATATGATGTTTCCTATTCAAATTCTGAAAAATCCTATAGGATTTAACCTTTCCCAATAGGAATGTTTAAGCAGGGATATGTCTCATAGGTGGGGAAACATACAACATAGGTGTCGTCCTCCAGAAGATTCTTTGGTAGTCTTTATAAAAGTTGCATTTATAGGTATATCAACTTAAGCGGCCTCCTTTATTACTGCCTAATTTAAATATGGCATCCAATGGTAAAAAAGTTCCCCACCTATAGTTTGTCTCAATTACAATTATTTATTTATGTTTATTAATTTATATAAGCCACCAACTGATTGACTTAGAAAGGGTGCAAATTAGAGACCGTCCCGGGCGGCAAAAGTTTTAGCTACGCCGCTGCTAGAGACATAGAATCGTTCATGCTTTAAAGTGTTTAGAACTTGTATTCTTAACAGAATACTCAATTTATATATCAATTACTAATAATACTCAATTTGAAATAAATTAAACAATACAGACAACTCTCTATTCAATTGCTTACTTTTGCCCATTTTGCACAATTCTACATCGTAAGTGTAGTGCCGACATTTCGTTTACGCCGTTACCCCTTTTACGCTGGACATTAATTATAATCTAATTTACTGATCGATTTAGTGAAATAGTGGTTTTCGGGAAATCCGGAACTTGAGAGTCATAATTCTGAAGGTGGCTGAATTATTTCGTTCTAGCCGACTGGGGATGGTATGATATAATTTGGTAAAACTTATAAAATGGAACTCGATTTAATGTAATGTATTTAATGTATATGTAATGTATATTAAGTATATATCATTTTTCTTATTGTTTTTGAATAGAAATTTAAAAAATGGCACATAACTGTCATTTTTAGATTGCAGTGACATGTACAATACATACCCAGACAACTACATAGACAGCATTTTAAAAGTTTATTGAAATGAATTTCTATAGTTTTCAAATATTTATTTAGTGTCAGTCTACCATACATTAATTATTGACAAATTGTCAATATGTAAAATTTAAAAATAAATTCAAAGTAAAGCCAAATTTTAGTTTCATCCATTATGGCGAATTCTTCGAAAGAGGAAAAGCATATGAAACAAGATGATTTCTGGAAAGGTATCATACAGAAATATGAAGACAGAAACATTGGACTGGAGACGGAACAACTTGAGTTGCAAGAAAGAGTGAATCAAATGGAAGCTTCAATGCCGGCAGTTATGGCATTTAATATGGCAAAACTAGCACAAGATCAACCAGACGCTAAAGTGGACGATTTAGTACAATTACCATGCATGTGTAAACTCATGGAGGAACCTCCAAAAACACCATTACAAATACCCGATTTAAGTAAAGTTTCTGTTTTCTCGATCGAGGACGCGGATATTCATTACATGGAAAGAATCAAAGATTTGTCGGATCAAGAAAAGAAATTGATAGACGATGTTAATAAATTGAGAAGTAAAGAAAAAGCCCTAAAGGAGACCAAACAACATATGGATGAAATTATGGATACTCCAGATAAACAATCTAAATCACCTGTAGATTCAAGAAATTTACAACAAATGAATCAAAGATTAATTGACGAAAATAGGCGACTGAGCGACGATGTCGCAGATTTGAAATTAGAGTTAAAGCATACTCATGAAAAAGTGGAAGGTCCAATGAGTAGAGAATTAGATAGGCAGCGCAGAAAAGTTATGGAATTAGAAGGCCAGCTTAAGGCGAAACAAGATGAAAATTCGAACAAAGACCAAGACATCCAAAGAGAAATTAATTTCTTGAAAACCCAGGTAGAGAGCGCAGACAAGAATCTCTCAGATATGATCGAAATAAATAATAAATTAAAAGACGAAATTGATATATTAAATATTAGAGCTCAAGAATTGCAAAATGATTTAATTAATCAAAAAATAAGTGAAGCTAACACGTTAGCTTTATTAAAAGCACAATTAAAAAAGACACCTTCAAAATCTAGCTACAATGGTTCTTCTCCTAGCGGAGCAAAATATGACGGACCAGGTGGACCTGGGGGACCGCGGGGATCAGGAGGTACTGGTGGACCAGATGGACCAGATGGACCTGGTGGATCAGGTGGATCTGATGGTAATGGTGGTTTGACCCCTGTGTCATCCCATGATTCTCAAAAACCCCCAGTTTCTGTCTCTAAGCCACAAGGCAATGGAGAGTTATACGAAATTGCTCGAGATTTAAGTAGTGAATTACGTGAAACAGTGGATGATAATACTATACCCACAGATTTAAAAGGCACTGTAAATGAAATTAAAGAATTATGCGATTTAGTTGATCAACAAACTCGTCTAGATGGAGTAGAAACGACGCCTGTTAAGGGTGATAGGACATCAGCCGAAGGTTTAGCAGGCGAGGCGGATTTAGGAAGTTCAAATAAAACAAATGGCTCTATGGAAAATTTGTTAGTTGATCCTCCAGTATCATCAGAGGGAAATACAGGTGATTTTATAATTGAAATACCAGAGACCCCCCCAAAAGAAAAAGACAGTGAAGAATTGAAATCGACAAATGAACTAACTGATGAACCAGAACAGGATGCAGAAATAGCACCATCGTCTGAAATTCCAGAACTTGAACCAGATAAAGAAGATTTAGAAACTGACGAAAAGTTACCAGAAATATTAGCTGGTGCTGACGATGAAATCGATGATGACGAAACATGTAATTGTGCCGAACTTCAGGCACAACGACCAGAACAGACAGATTCCGCGTATATTGAACGTATCGAAGTAATTACAGAGCTGGAAAATGCGGGACCAATTACTATAGAAACTGATGTTAAAGTAATAAAAAAATGTACTGATGGCTTAAACGTAACTACAACAGTAACTAGATCAGGTGTACTGGAGGTTTCAACAGAAGGTCCCGGTGGTATAATTGAGACTACAATGACCTTAACACAATCCGGTAATATTGAAGTAGTTACTGAATTTACTGAAAATGCAGAAACATGTGACGAGAGTTGTGAAGGATATTCAAGCCATTTTTCTGATGAAGGTGATTACAATAAAGAATCCGATGGGAAAGGCGATGATAAATCTCCTCCTCAAAAGGAGAAAGGAGTATCAGATTCACCTTCAAGTAGAAGTAAATCCGATTCAGGTCCAAAAGATTCTAAAGAAGACATGCCAAATGATGATGACAAAGGGGGCGAGGCTACACAAGATGTGCTTTTAGGCTCTTCAGACATGCCAAATGTTGATGACAAAGGGGGCGAGGCTACACAAGATGTGCTTTCAGGCTCTTATTCCGAAGTTATAGAATGTGCCTGCATGAAAGATTCAGAAGATTTAGAAATATCCAGTAGGAAATCTTTGTTGAAAGATGAAGATGAAATTGAACATATGGAGGAACCAGACAAATATTCATTCGCCAAAGATGAATTTGAACGAGAAAAAGAGGAGACCAAAGAAGTTGAAATTGCAAACTATGTACCAAGTAATGAATTTGAAGACGATACATATAGGACCAAAGATGATGAAACTGTTAAACCTAGAAAATATGATGACATTGTAAAACCTACTCTAGATTCAAAAATAGATTTAGTTTCTTACAAGGACTACGCTGACAAAGACGAAGAAACGAATGATAAGGACACACAGAAGGACACACAGAAGGACACACAGAAGGACACACAGAAGGACACACAGAAGGACACACAGAAGGACACACAGAAAGATAACGTTGACAATGAAATCAACGAAAAGGAAAATTTATTTGAAACCGGTATTGAATTTGAAGTTCAGAAAGATAATCTTGACGAGGCTAAGATAAAATATTCTACTGATAAATTAGAATTAAAAAGGGATGGTAGCAAAACTAAGGAAGAGGAAAAGGAATCAATAGAATATTTTGAGGACAAGAAAAAAGAAACAGAAATGATATTTGAAGATCGTATCGAGAAACCAAGTAGCATTGAGAAAGATGGTGTTGATAAGGAAAGTACACCTCCTAATAAAACTTCTTATGTCAAGTTAGCTGATGAAACAAGCAGTAAAGACAAGCTAGACAAAGAACTGGAAGATAATATATTCGAAGTTGATGTTGGAATTGAAATTCAGAATGACGATATTGCTAAGGAAAGTATAAAAGATATTGAATCTGAGGACCAGAAAGATGACACAAATGTTAATGATAAAATTCCCATAGCCACTTCCGATGGCGATGATACCGATTTCGTATGTGAAACATATGAGCAACCTGTTGAATATGAAAGCTCTCCTGAAATTATCATATCTGAAAAAGAAGTGAAAGGTCCCTCTGCATTAATGCCAATAAGGACAACTGACGAAGAATATATTTATGACCATACTGAAAGTGTATGTGGAGAATCTTGTGAAAATATAGAAGCCGAAGAAGACCGGGAAATAAGTACCATCGAAGAAACAATGCCAATAAGTGAAACGAACGAAGAACCAGCTTCTGATGAGGAGGAATGTTGTATAGTAGCTGAAGAAGAAATGAAAGAACGTTCCCTTGAAAATATACAAAGAAGTACAACTGATGTTGAACCTATATGTGATAATACTGCATCTGATGAGTCATTTAAAACAGTACAAGAAAAAATGCCAGAAAAAGATGCTGTGTGTCAATGCAACTTGAAATCAAAATCTAACCCAGATATCTTAGATATTGATTCAGACGATAAAAAAGGGGATAATGATGTAATAAATAAGTATGAAGAATTTATAGAAGATAATGAAGGTAAAATAGTTGAAGCTTCCAAAACATCGATCGAAGAATTGGAAAAATTCGATGAATTAGTTGAAGGTAGTGAAACAGAAAGTACTCCAAAATATGTAGATGTTGGTACTGAGCTATGCAATAAAGATATTTGCAACGAACGATTCCAAACAATTTCTGATGTAATTGAAAATGCAAATAAAAGCATCAAAGATTTCTTAGAGAAGGCTGAAAAGGAAATGCAAAATAGATTAGATGAGGTGATAAAGGCCCATAATATTTCAAATAACCAACTTCTAGAAAAATCAACTGATTCAATGCATGATGTAAATTTGGAAGTGGTAGAAATGCCCACTAAGGACCTACAACCTACAACCGATTCGATGCATAGTGAAATACCGAAAACTGATTCAGTACACGATGAAAAAGTGAAACAGAGAAGTGAAATGGAGATTTCAATAGATGATCTACAATCTGTTACTGATTCAATGGCTAAGGAAAAGTTGACAAAAGTAGAAGATACACCGGAAGAAAAGGAAAAGAAGCCAAAGGAAATGGATATGCTATTAAGTATTGATAATTTAAATGTAAGGGAAGAAGAATTAATTAAATCAACTGCGAACAACAATGCTCGATCAAGCAAAACGTCCTACAGTTCTATTCCTGTGAGTACAAGATCATCACGTGCATCTTATAAAAGAATTCCCTCTAAGGAAATACAAATTGCACAATATGATAGAGAACCAACAGTTGTTAATGATATTAATGAAAACGACATAAAATACGAAGGAAAAAAATCTAAATCCAAAGAGGATACCTTAGAGGAACCTCATCTAGAGAAAATTATAGAAGAATCGAAAGAAGTAAATCGAGAATATCCAGAAGAAGGAGAAGAAGAAGGAGACAAAAAATCAGAGGTAATAGAAAAACCTATAGAGGAACTTATAGAAGAATTGAAGGAAGGTGAAATAAAATCACAACCACCAGAAGAAAAGGATGATGTATTTAGCAATTTAATAGAACCAGTTGAAGATGACGAGCACTCACAAGAGACTCTTGATTACTTGTCCACGAATTTAGCAAAGAAAAGATCAACAGAGGAAGCTATAAGTGATTTTGAAGTGGGACATTCTATGGAGAAAGTACCAGTATTAGATGATATTAATGAAAGTGACATTGAATATGATGCAGAGAAAGCCACATCGAAGGAAGATGCTACTTTAACCTCTTATTCAGCCATTTCAAAGGAATCCGAAAATAAAACCGAACGTAAATTTAGTGATATGTCGGATAGTTTGAGTTGTTGTCGAAAATCTGAGCAAAAGGATTTGATTGACTTAATTAGTGACCAAGGTGATTATGAGCCTATTTTGCATGAAAATGTTGATAACTTAATAGAAGACATAATGAATGAGACACAGGAGGTTTCTAATAAGGATGAAGATGTTGGTTCAAATGATACCTCCCAACTAGAAGCAGATGAAGTCAGCGAATTAAAGAAATTAGTAACACAAATCAAATGCGCCTGCAAAGAAGCGGAAAATTTGAAGGGTCCGGGATTCATTAAACGTGCTATTGATTTCAAGGCAACCCTTTCAACTCTACAAATCTCTTTGGATTTGTTTCAAGAAAAATGCAAAACAAAAGATGTTTTAATTGATTCGATGAAAAATAAATTGAAACTACACGCACGTAGTAAAATATTTGATGATTTACTATGCAGATTTGCAATACCAAAAGACAATGTGCCTGATTATAATAGACAAATGCTCGCAGAAAAATTAACTCAACCAAGCAAAAAGATTATGAAGTTCGGTCAGCAACCCATACCGTGTTATTGCGTGGAGGAAGAGCAAGTGGAAGCAGAGGCCCAGGAAGATTGTACTTGTTATGTAAATCCAGAACCTCTTAAAATAACAGACATAGATAGAATCGGACCAACAAGTGTATTAATAAGATGGGACTCGTCAGCTAACGAAAAAATAATAGGATATGAACTCTACGTAAATAATGTTAGCAGAGCAAAAATATTTAGCCGTACAAGAACCACAGCTATATTAGATCTACTTGATTGCACTGAAAATGTTAACATAGATATTTATGCTTTAAGCCACAGCGGTAAATGTTATCCTCCATCAAAAGGACTTTTAGAGATCTGTGATAATTAGATAAATTGGCCTTTTTCGTCAATTCTCATCATAAGAATATTAAAAGTCAATAACTATTTTGAAATTGTCAAAGTCAAAAAATATGTTTTTACTGTTTATAAATTTAAGTGTACATGTGTTACTGCCAAAGAAAATCTAATATTTTGAATAGAATAAATTCGAAAACATGGCTGTTCTTATTCCAACAAGCAATGGAGACATTCGAAAGAAAAATATATACAAATTTTTATGTAATCGATTGGAAAGGCCCGTAAAATTGTTAAAAGGTGGACAAAATTTCAAATATGATTATACGAAAGAAGTGGGTAGAAAGATTCAAACAAACAATGTTCAAACACAACACTCGAAGCAAATGTTTAAAAGTTTAATACCGGTTCCTTGTCAAAATATTAATATAAAAAGTAAACAGCCCCCTAAAAGAAAATCTCATTACACACAAAGTTTGATTCCTCTTAGGGTTACATCGAAAAAGAAGTTTGAACAAACTTACAATATTTTCATCCAAGGCGATTCAAATAATTTGGTAAACTCCAAACATAAGATATTAATAACACGTAAATCTAATTATCCAATCCAATTGAATACAAAACTTATTAAGTCTTTATGCCAAAATTTGAAACCATTAAATTGGAATGTGAAGCTCTGTGATATTACTAACTTGTTTATTCTTCAAGAAGATGTTAAACTGCTAAAGCAGTTGATTTATAAAAAATCTCCTGTTATATTCGATACTACACAAATAATTAAGAATCCATCATTATTGATGTTACCTATAATGAATACTAATTTCAATCGACAAGTGGGTCTATTAACCAAATATTTCCCGCATGTCAATAATGATCGCGAATCTCTATTGATTTGTTCAATTACTCCCAAAGTAGACAATTTAGATAGTTCAAATCTTGTTTCAATTTCCTCTAGTTCTCTTGATATCGCATTGAACGAAAACCTTGACCAATTAAACACTATAATAACAAATATCGATTCCTCTTGCAACGAAGCAGAAACCTTTATCGAAGGAAGAAATTACTACTACAATTTTAAGAGTGATTTTGAAAGAAAATCTAAGACTACAGATTGCATTGTTGAAGTTTTTTCGGAAAAATTGAAAGTGAACGCGTTATGTCGACTCATCGACAATATATTTGGGGGATTACTAAATGATTTTGAGGATTACAAAAAGGCATTCCTTTTGAGTGAGAAATGCTCGTTTCCTCGGTTTGATTGGATGTTTGACAAGAATTTGCACTCGACCGAATCTAAACTGGATCCACCTCCGATCGTATTAAATATAAGACGAATAGGTCCATGGAGTATCTTGGTGAAATGGACCATGCCTACCAATAAGAATATAGTTGGATACGAAATATGTATTAATGGAGTGGTAAAATACAGGGTATTAAGTGCTGAACGTCAAAGAGCTATTCTAGATTGCCTAAATTTGAAATCTGCAAATAACATAAGTATATATGCTATGAGTATATTTGGAAGATGTTATCCACCAGCTGTGGCGACTTATAATATGTTGTAATTTTATAGTTTGTTTGTGTATTTGTAGTGTAATCCAAATATAAGATATATCATATATATTTTGAAATAATGAAATTGACATTTATATTATCATTATTAAATGTCATTGTATTAAATTCAAAGTGTAATCATATTTTCGTATTTATTTTAGTCATATTATAAAATTTCAAGTAAATAATTAACAAAATGAACGCATACCCAAAGACTTCCTCTAAGTTATCTGCAAATCAATGCAATTGCAAGCCCAAATGTAAAAGTGGAACTTGTCCTAATATTAAAAAAACCCCAAAAACGAACGTGCAAATGTTCCCTATAACCAACCTGAAGTGCAATGTATGCGTAAAACCAAGCTCCAACTCGTCTAGTCATTTGTCTCAAATTCCCATTCCCACAAAACCAAGCATGTCCAATAAAATTAGAAATGTTTGCTTAGAGTGTTCTTGTCCTCCAGGAACGTGTCCTTCAAGCTGTTGCGGATTTGAAGATATAGGATGTGAACAGAAAAAAAAAAAATCTAGCGATACTCCAACTGATACTCGAACTAATAAAGGTAACGGGAATAAATCAGCAAATAGTTCTAATTTAAAAGAAGAATATTCGAGAAAAACATCTGATATAAATAAATCAAACAAGAAGCTAATTGTTATTAAAGATGTAAGCATGAAAGGTTCTACAGATACACTTGGGAGTGAGAACGATGCGTGTGAATGTAGTAAGACAATTATTACGGAACACAATGTTTGTGATGATTGCAAATGTCCGGCACTCGTGTGTATCCCCGAATGTGAATCAAAAAAGTCCAAGAAACTATTTCAAACATGTGATAATTGCAGCTGCCAATCTGGAACATGTTCAAAAGAATGTGAAGCGAAAAAAACATTAGATTCAAAAGTGATAAGTGAAGTAGATGAAAAAACGTGTGAACCTACTAGTTCGGCTTCAGAGAATGATTTAAAGAAGGATGATGAAGAAGGAAAACGTAGCTCTGAGCATGAAACTTGCAAATCAGAAGTTGCACCTGCTACCTCGATTAAAAATACATGCAAAATTTCAAAAGAACCCACTGAAATAATACCCTGCGAACTCAGAAAACCGAAATCAAATTGTAACAAAGATACAACAGATAAATCTTTCAAGGAGAGCGCAGCAAAAAAGGCGGACTTGAAAAATAAATGTCCATCAAAACACGAAGTTGTCAACATTTGCAAAGGTCCCACAGAAATAAAAGAACCCGAACCCATAAACACACAATCAGAGTGCAAGTGCGATACTGATAAATGTTTACCGGACTGTAAAGCCAAGAAAAATAATCTAAAAGATAAAAACGAATCAACGCAGGTCGCCAAACCAGCCACAGTAAATGATAAAGCAGTGGATATAAATAATTCGTGTAAAACCAAAATTTGCAAAGAGGACAATGAATCGAAAATAGGTGCCTCTCGTAAACCAAATTGCAAAGAGGAAAATAAATTGAAAACAAGTGCCCCTCGTACACCGAATTGCAACGAGAAACAAACTGCTTCTGATACACCAAATAGCGAAGAGAAAAATATTGAAAGACCATTAAATCCTTCAAAATGCAAAGGAAAGAAACAGAAAACTGAAGAAAAAAATAATAAGCAGGAAGAAAATAAAAGTGATTCGAAACAAAAAATATGTGAAAAGTGCAAATGCAAAGAAGATAAATGTCCACTGGCATGTCAAGAAAATAAGGCAAAAAAGCTGACGAAAATTTGTGAAGATTGTAAATGTCCACCAGAGAAATGTCCTCCAGAATGTGATAATAATAAAACTAAAAGTAAATCTAATATCTGCGAGGAGTGCAAATGTGAGGGAGAACAATGTCCTCAAGAATGTGCAGAATTAAAAGCTAAAAAGAAAACTAATGTTTGCGAAGACTGTAAATGTGAATCTGGAAAATGTCCCCCCGAATGTGAAGAAAATAAAGGTAAAAATAAATCTAAAATTTGTGAAGATTGCAAATGTGAAGGCGGAAAATGTCTTCTAGAATGCGAAGAAAGTAAGGCTAAAAAGAAATCTAATATTTGTGAAGACTGTAAATGTGAGGGAGAATGTCTTCCAGATTGTAAACAAAAGAAAGCTAAAAAGGCATCAAACGTCTGTGAAAACTGTAAATGCACACCAGACCTATGTCCTCCGGAATGTGAAGAAAATAGAAATAAAAAGGCATCTGACATTTGCGAGAATTGTAAATGTAAACCAGAACAATGTCCACCAGAATGCAAAGAAAATAAAGCTAAAAATAAATCTAATATTTGTGAGGATTGTAAATGTGAGGGGACACAATGTCCTCCGATATGCGAAGAAAATAAACCTAAAAATAAATCTAATATTTGCGAGGATTGTAAATGTGAGGGTACACAATGTGATCCAGAATGCGAAGAAACTAAAGCTAAAAAGAAATCTAATATTTGTGAAAACTGTAAATGCGAAGGTGCACAATGTCCTCCAGAATGTGAGGAAAATAAATCTAAAAATAAATCTAATATTTGCGAAGATTGTAAATGTGAGGATTCACAGTGTCCTCCAGAATGTGAAGAAAATAAAGCTAAAAAGAAATCTAATATCTGTGAAGACTGTAAATGTGAGGGTGGACCATGTCCTCCAGAATGTGAAGAAAATAAAGCTAAAAAGAAATCTAATATCTGTGAAGACTGTAAATGTGAGGGTGGACCATGTCCTCCAGAATGTGAAGAAAGTAAAGTAAAAATGAAATCTAATATTTGTGAAGACTGTAATTGTGAGGAGAACGTACAATGCGATCCAGCATGCGAAGAAAATAAACAAAAGAGAATTTGCGAAGATTGTAAATGTGAAGGCACACAATGTACTCAACTATGCGAAGAAAATAAACTAAAAATGAAATCTAATATTTGCGAAGATTGTAAATGTGAGGATTCACAGTGTCCTCCAGAATGTGAAGAAAATAAAGCTAAACAGAAATCTAATATTTGCGAAGATTGTAAATGTGAAGGTACACAATGTCCTCAAAAATGCGAAGAAAATAAAGTGAAAATGAAATCTAATATTTGTGAAGACTGTAAATGTGAGGAGGACGTAGAATGCGATCCAGCATGCGAAGAAAATAAACAAAAGAGAATATGCGAAGATTGTAAATGTGAAGGCACACAATGTACTCAACTATGCGAAGAAAATAAAGTAAAAATGAAATCTAATATTTGTGAAGACTGTAAATGTGAGGGTGTACAATGCTCTCCAAAATGCGAAGAAAATAAATCTAAAAACAAATCAGATATTTGCGATGATTGTAAATGTGAGGGCACTCAATGTTCCCCAAAATGCGAAGAAAATAAAAATAAGAAGACATGTACTCAAAATGCAAAGTCGTCAACTTTTGACGAGAATTCGTTGCATTCTGGAACTAGTGAGTTGTTAATGGCACTTAATAAGATAAAGTGTGCATGTCAAAAAGCAGAAAACTTATCGGCTCCAAAACCGCTGAAACATCACAATTCTACAACCTCTGAATTAAAATTGGCTGTAAATATGTTAAAGCAGAAGTGCAAAACCAAGGATGTTATGATAAACGCAATGATAAAAGAATTAAATGCACGAGCTGGAAGTAGAGTATTTGACTGCTTATTGAAAGAAGTCGCTCAAAATAATAACAGCGTTGCTGACTTTGACAGAACCCTACTAACTCAATACTTGGTTCGACCAAATAGCCCGAAGAAGCCAAAATGTATGCCAACAATTGACGAAGCACAAGTAGCCAGAGTTCATAGTTCTTTTGGTATATCAATGGTGAAGAAAATTGGACCCACCAGTTTATTGGTAAAATGGAACTTATCGAAAGATAAAAACATTTATGGGTATGAAGTTTGCGCAAATGGTGTTACAAAAGCAAGAATTTATAGTTCCAATAGAAACAATGCTGTTCTGGATTCACTAAATATAAAGGAATGCATTAATTTGGAAATATATGGTTTATCTGAAGACGGTATTAGAGCCACATGTCCAGCAATATTTTGTTATAAATCTGATTAAAATATTTATTATATTTATTAAAAATAATAAGATTTTGTTTTATTTTTATGTCAATCAATCAAAATTATCTGTGTCATTTGCATATTTTTTCACAAATAAAAAAATGGTTTTAAAAACCAGCACATCAAGCATAACTACAAAAAATAATGTATATTTACAAAGCCGAACTAGCAAACTAGTAAGTAACTCAAGCGAAAAAACGTTTCTGAATATAAATTCACCCACCAGTCGAAAGAAGAATTTTAATCAGTACCAAAACTTGAAAGACATCCATGATACATCTAAGCAAACGAGTCGTTCTCGTCTCAAGATGCCGGGCGTCAAGATTTCAAAGGAACATATTTTGAACAACCGTGCTGAAATGGTAGAAAAGTTGGGCGAGTTGATCAAAAATAACAATTTCCAAAATTCACAAGCACATGGAATTATAGAAACTGAGCTGAGACATATACAATTGAATAAAGGCAAAGAAATCTGCTCTACAGAATGTTATGAAGAAGTTAAATTATTTAATACTTTGAGAGAAGAACTTATGGATATTGTATTGGAAGATATTATTACTTCAAATAATGTGGTTTTAAAAGATATAGCTCTTCAATGCTCGATCTTAGAAAACCCTACTATCACATTGAACGCTGCAGAAACTTCAATATACGAAAATCTTGCTGATATTGACCTCAAAAAAGACAATTTTGCAGAAATACACGTAGAAAAATACACGAAGAAACACAGCAACGATTGCTTATGTATTGACTGTCTTACAGTAACTCAAGAATTGAATAATCTATGTAACAGAGTTAAGTCAGAATCAAATATATTCAATGAACAAGTTCTTAACAGCGTGAAAACTCAAACTACACCGGAATCTGAAGAATCGAAACCCAAAACCAAGAAAAAAGTTTCTTTTTCAAATGAGTGTCCATCATTTAGTAGTGTACAGAAAGAAGTACAGAAAAGCAGTGTGAATATGGGAGTACTATCTGTGTGTTCTGTAAAGATTCTGCAAATACTGTTGCAGAAAATTATATCTGTAATATACAAATGCGACGACTACGATGCAACATGCACTCTGGAGAACACAGATGTTTATTCAAATTTGGTCAAAGAGATCAGTGACTCATTGCTTGAAAGTTCTGCAATAACAAATATAGATGCGATCTTGAAATCCATTAGTCCAAAATGTTCTTCGTCAGTGGAACCAGCACACTCTGCAGATTGTTGTTGTATTGATTGTATAACTTATACAGAGAAAAGATAAATATCAGATGATTTCGAAATTAATTTGAAAGCGCTAGTATAGATGTGCTTTTGAAACCGTTTTTGTCATTTCTTTAATCATTCTTGTTAAGAAAATTTTAACATAATACGCAACTCTAAATGACGTTTATCTTGTTTAAGATAAGTGTTTAAAATAAGATGTTATTTTTTTAAATAATTTTGGTCAAAACAGAACTAATTGTTTCTGCTCTGATATCGCCTCTTATTTAAATAATAAAAAATGATTAAACTAAGCAAAACAATAAAATCATTTACATTTTTATGAATTGAATAATTTTCTAATACTCGGCCACGTAAGAATATAAAACAAGGCTAGCCAGGAAATAATACAAGACTGTCAACTCTAACTAGACAAGATTAGATGATATTAGATAAGATTAACAATACAAAACAAGACTGATCAAAACTAAACAAGATTTAATAAATGAGCTAGAGAGAAATGGTGCCATTCTAGGTGAATGTGCAAAAAATACAATGATATTCAAGGAATAATACAACTTTAGGGGTGGTTTGGGCCCACCCCTAAAGCGGGCCCTGTCGCTTTAGGGGTGGGCAACCCGGACATTCGTCCGGGTGCCAAAATTTAGGGGCGTTTTTTAGCTGAACTTTTAAGTGTGAAAAAATATGGATGATTTCACCTATCAATATATCTATATATCTATTCCTCATTCGCTAAAAATGTATTTAATATTGTTTAGTTCAGTATTTTTATTGTTTATTTCTAAAAACTAAAAATATTTACACCACTTTTGACAAATTAACGCAGAATTTACGTAGAGAACGCTGCTTGATCTTGTTTGAACGTGAACATACAGGGTCCGGCAGAGAAATATGATGTTTTTGAAATGACTGTTACGCGTGCTTGGGCGTTCACGCTGTTTTCTAAATGATCTGAAAAAAATGATTGATCTGTAGCACATCGTTTTTTATCTACAATACCTTCATACACAGCGACGATTTCGAAACGTTGATCCTTAGGTCGTGTTTCAAAATGGCATACCATTTATTCCTTTTACCGGTATTCCGTTTTGGAACACGATCATAACGATCAACATTAAAATGGTTTCGAAATCGTCGCTGTGTATGATGGTACTGTAAATAAAAACACGATGTGCTACAGATCAAGGCTCCATTGTTATTGGAGTGGTTGAATAGTTTTCAAAGCACAGGATCCTTGAGACCAGGGACTGCACGGGGATGTCATCGAACTGTACTGACCCCGGAAAGAGTGCGACAATCGGTGGAAGGCAGCCCTCTTCGTTCGGCGGTACGTCATGCACGCACGTCTTCAGATGTTAAAAGGTCAATTCGCGAGGCCCACTTTCATTTATCGGGGATGGTAAACAATCAAAACTTTCCGTACTGGGTAAGTGAAAACCCACAACAACTGCGTCAGAATCGTCTGCACAGCGAGAAAGTAACCGTTTGGTGTGGCATATCTCGAACTTGCATTATTGGGCCTTATTTTTTTCGTGAAAACGGACGCAATCCGTTAACACGGATCGCTACGTTATCATGTTGCGTGATTATTTCATGCCTGAAGTAAGCAACTTGCCATACATCAAGAGTAACATGGTTTTTTCAAGACAACATTTCCTACGCCGCACAGTGGTCTGAATCTGAAAAAAGTTGGCCAAAAATCGAAAAAATGATAGTCATCGAATGAGTTTATTTCAAAAGAATCTTGTAGAGGATACTTCAGTGTATGTTATTCTAAAATACAAGTGGAATATCTTTTATGGTTGAGACGCTACGCGAGTTCAAAGTTACCCATTTCGGCTCAGCACGCACACGTGTAGCGGGTCAGAAATATATTTGTTTATACAAGTGGGTGTAACTTTTTACTGGAGTGTCCTTTTTCGTTTTTGTTTGTTGTAGAGTGTTAAGGTAGAAGAAGTATTTTTACAATAATTTACAATTTTATAAAATTATTTAAATTTTAATTTTTTACATATATAACGTTTTCATCAATTTATACTAGCGTGTGGTAGAAATAATGTCAAAGATGTGTCTACATAACGGTTTTTTTATTAAAAAAAATTTTCGTAAATTAGCAAGAAGTTATCACCGCAGCGGGGCATAAGAAGTTGAGATACGGAACATATAGATTACGATATTTTGTAATAGAAAGTAGAAGAAAATCTTGCCTATGTCTTCCCTTGTACATGTGAGATTAGAAATACGAAGCGCCGACCGGCATGGCGATGCGCCAGGCAAACAGTTTCTTGGTTTAGGATCTACGTAGACACAGTTGGCGTGCGGGACTACCTGCTATTGCAAGATCTGTTTGTTAATTTTCATTATATATATATATATATATATATATATATATATATATATATATATATATATATATAAAATTAAATTAAAATACACTTTATATACCCATATATTTATGTACATGATATTTCAAGGAATTTTAAAAAAAGTGCTCGGCCATCTTCGATCCACCATTTTGATTTTTTTAAATAAATAAAGAAATCCATAATCTGTGAACTCGAAAACACTTATATACCAATTTATGTGAAATTTTGATTAAATTTTTAATGAAGTAGTCGGCCATATTGGATCCACCATTTTGAATTTTAAAATTATACCATGCAATTCGTTATCAGTGACCTCGAAAACCCTCATATAGCAATTTATATGAAATTTCGATCAAATTTAAATGAAGTGGATGACCGACCATAGCTTACGCCATTTTGAATTTTAATATTATGTAATGAAATTCGTATTCAGTGAACTCAAAAACCCTTACAAACCAATTTATATGAAATTTTGATCAAATTTTAATGAAGTGGTCGGTCATATTGGATCCGCCATTATGAATTTTAATATTATATTATGAAATTCGTATTCAGGGAACTTAAAAACCGTTGTAAACCAATTGATATGAAATTTCGATCATATTTTAATCAAATGGTCGCCCATACTAAATCTACCATTTTGAATTTTAATATTATATATAATATACTATGGAATTCGTATTCAGTGACCTCGGAAACCCTTATACACCAATTTATATGAAATTCCGATCATATTTTAATGAAGTACTTGGCCATATTGGATCCGCCATTTTGAATTATAAAATTATACTATGAAATTCGTAATCAGCGGCCTGGAAAACCCCTAAATACCAATTCACGTTTAAACCTGAAACTTCTTTCTATTTTGGCCAACTTGTTTGAAATCCAGACCACTGTGCGACGCCTGATTTCATTGCGTGAAGATATGGTCACCGGTCTTGTCACCTTGTGACTACTTATTACGGGGCTACATAATCTAAAGTGACCACACGTCCCGTTTTTGGCGGGACAGTCCCGCTTTTTGGAGGACAGACTTTTTCGAAAATAAAATTCTCATTTTAAATTCATTTAAAATTCATTTCTTATTTTAAATGTACTGTAATATATAATATAAGATTTTTCCATATATTCCCGTAAAATATCATTTTTTAATGTCATGAAATTTTTCCTCGAGTTAATTCGTTCATTCTTTAAGGTATTCCAAGCAGTTATTATAAAAATTTCCGGCTTCTTTCAGAAAATCCGGTCGTTTAACCCTTTCGCCCCGAATGGTACACATATGTCCCACTGAAATTTCATCTTCTAAAAATTGTAAATTGTGAATTTAAAATTGTACTCGTATGGAAAATTTACCAGGCATTTGTTTCGTGTATATTATATGTAAAACAAATATTGTTGTTGTAAATTATAACAGAGAATACCAGACAATAGAAATAACAGGCTGGACCAGAATAGATGACAACCGAATAATTCTAGACAAGGCGAAACCAGATGAGACCGAACATATATGATTGATAATATGATCACTGATTGATACAGAATCATTGAACAGAATACAGAACTGTGATAAATACTAAACAACCATGTACAAGACAATAATAGACTGGTCTAGTCTATATCCAAGAAGACTGGACAATGTTGCATACAATTTTGGACAAAAATTGGGCAAGAGTGAATAAAATTGAATACTGTATAGATAAGGTAAAAACTTGTAAAGGCTCCACAAAATTAGACAAGAAAAGTAGAAATGATGTTTGATATATTGTGTTCATTTAGCAACAAATTAACAAAACATGAGGTATATTCTATTTCAGCAATAGTTTTTCGTTCAGGGATAAAAGGGTTAACGGCACCTTGTTCTGAAATTTTCATTAAGTGAGATTGAAAAAGGAGATTTTATGGGAATATGTTGAAAAATCTTTTGAATATAGTAGTAACTATTTTCCGAATAATAATATTTGCGAAAATGATCTTAATGAGGTGTTATTGGTAAAAAATACATTACTGATGAAAAAATTAAATGTTGGTTGTCTGCAAATGTGGAAACAGACAAAAAATGGACGGACTTATTGCTTCATTTTAAACAGAATAATATTCCTTATCAAAATATTTTTTTGCAAATTGTAGAATACGCGCTTTCCCTTCCAGGAACAAATGCAGCAACATTTGTGTTTTTTTCTAGTATCAATAAAATATGGACTTTAAAACTTTAACTATATGGACTATTAAACTTTAAAATCTATATTAAGCGAAAAAAATAATTTGACCAATTCATGTGAGAAATTTCACGACATTTTAATAAATGATCCGAATCTATCGCAAAGTATTCACTCGAATTTAAATTAATTAAAAATCAAAATGTTCAAATTTTTTTTTAGAAATATTTTTATAGTTACGCGTAATTGAACCCGTCATTTCGAAAAGGGCATGAGTCACACTTTTTTGAAATATCACTTTCTTACGCCATTTTATTCATTGAAGCGTTTTACATATTCCATGCGAAAAGAGCACATGTGTATACACCACAAGTCAACTTAAAAAGCAATTAACAGGCACGAGTCCTGGACTTATGCCCCTTTCAAGTGAAATGAAACGCATCTGTCAGATATGACATAATATCACTTTATCGTGAGCTTGCAGAAAATGCTTTTAAACCTAGAAAAAGAGTCTCTGATGGCAGGAATAGGGAAAACTATAAACATAATTAAATAAAAATAGCCAAAATTGCTGGAAAATGATGATTAACTAACTAAAATTGTTGGTCATTTCGAAAAAGGCAAGTCCAGAAATTTTAATTCAAAATATCTTGATAAAAATTGTTCTTTTTTAATAAATAAATACTGAAAAAAACGTGTATGTTTTTTATTTAACAATCTCTATATTCAGTTTCTTCAGCATCAATGACTTTTTTAACAAAAAACATATTTTTGTTGATTCTGAAAAGTTTTAATTCATGGACTCATGCCCTTTTCGAAATGACGGGTTCAATTAATAATAAATACATTTTTGTATACCTATAGAAGTATATGAATGTATACAATAAAACATATTTTTTATTACTCATGCGTTAAAAGCACGATCTTGACGCACGTTTTTTTAGTGCGACAAATGCCATTTTTGGTTGTATTATCACATAACTTGGGTAAGGCAGGCAAATATTCAATAATACTAAGATACATTAATATTTATATTTTATTTATATATAATTAATAGTAATAATAATAAATAAATAAATACAATCAAGACCTCAATATTAAAAAAGTGACGTGAAAGTGACAGAAATTTTGTTTCATTTCAAAATTAAAATTAAAGGAAAACGTTTTAAAATGAGTGTAAATTCTATGGTGATACCTAAGACTGATGAGAGTTCTTATGACGAATCCACACCATCGGAGACAATTGAAAAAGCAAATTCTTAATTTTTTTTTCTATTTTTTTTTATGGCCCCTGGATGGCCCTAAACTTATGACACGTCCCCTCACATGAGTAATAAAAAATATTATTTGCAACACGGGCGGTATTGTCAATTGCTCTCTCGAGAGAATGTCCGCTAACCCAATTTCGCTCACGTGACCAATTGACAATTTACCGCCCTAGTTGGAAAATATACTATTTTTGGATTATTGGTCTGTTTTCATAACTAAATTATAATTCTCATTTCATCCCATTTGTCCCGCTTTGTCTCAATAAAAATGTGGTCACTTTAACATAATCTCAAGTTTACATTAACAAACCACGTACTCTTGAGAGCATTCCGAAAACATATCGCAAAAAATTGGAAGGATTCCACGTGTCATGCTTGAAAGAAGTATGGACTCTTTCGCCATCAGTTTTTAAGAATGCCTCGACAAAAATGGACGCCAGATTTTTCGCTATATAACTAATGAACTTAACCTAACTGATGTGATTTTTCGAAATATTCTTAATATTCTTAAGGGGCGGTCATTTGTCTTTTTATCCGAGGCGACGACGCGACATAACTGCTAGAGTGGGCCCTGAGTACTGAACTGAACACACACGAATGTTCTTTGAAGATTTATTCCTTTAGTCAATTTCCATAATAAAATTAATAAAGGATGGAGACTTTATTAAGTAGAAGCTGATTTCGAGACACCACATTTTTAGAATTGACAAACGTCATAATGTATCAATTCACTACAAAATTCTAAGTTTTACATATTCATTTCATTGAAATTTCCTTTACAACAAAATGAACAAAGGAAACGAGCGGCCTTGTTTAAAATGTGCATGTGTACAGAAATGCCATAAAGATTGTAGGGGTCATAAGGCATTCGAAGCAAGGTTATTAAAACAAATTCAATGCGTCTGTAAAAAAGCAAAGGAAATTAGCGGTCCAAATATAGTGAAAGAGCTAAACAGTTTTCATGCAACTGTATCTACATTATTATTGGGAATTGAAGCATTTCAAGCTAAATGTAAATCTAAAGATATCTTAATAGATGCAATGGTAGAAGAGTTGAATAAACAAACCGATCTTCGAGAGTTTGAAGACTTATTAGAAACGTGTGTTGAAACTAAAACGTGTGCTACAGATTTTGATAAAATTTTAATCATGAAAGATTTACCTATATCAAAGTCCAAGGAACGCATTTTTCAAGAAACGCCACCATGTCAATGTACGGGCGTTAGTAAATATCAGTGTGACTGTATAGACTTATGTCCCTTTGAAATAATCGGAGCAAAATTAATTTCACCAACCAGTCTCTTTATAAAATGGAACACTTCAAAAAATGAGAAAGTTATTGGATATGAGATATGCATTTGTGACGAACCAAAAACAAGAGTTTTCAATCGAAAGAAAGGAATAGCAGTCATAGACATTGAAAAGAAGAATGTTTTGGATATTACAATATATGCCCTTAGTGCTTATGGCAGATGTCAACCGCCAACTAAATGTACATACAAAATACATTAACTGTCAATAACATTACCTTTCAAAATCCAAATTTTTCATAATTTCATTTTCCCAAAATGTGCGACAAAGCTTATGAAGAACAGTGCAAAGCACAAGATGCGTTTTGGGCTAGCATCATCAACAAATACATCGATAAATTGGAATTCTTAGAAAAAGAAAAACTGGCACGTCAAGATATTATAAATGGATTGGAAGTATCTCTGCCTGCTGTATTTACCTTTGACGCCCATAAATTAGCGAAGAGAAACCCAGATGCAACTCTAGATACTTTATTTACATCCACACCAACGAAACCCATCAGTGAAACGATACGATCTTTCAAGAAACCCGATTTAAAAAATGTTTCCATCTTCGATATGACCGATAAAGACATCAATAATTTAAACATTATTAAACACTTAGTGAACGACGAGCAATCTTTGGTAGATAACATAAATAATTTATTAAACAAAGAGAAAGATCTCATAAAATCCAAAAAGAAAATAGAACGTCTTTGTAGACAAAGTCAAAAAAATCCTACTGTTCACATTGATCCATTGCTCTTGAGCAAATTTTATATGAAATTGTTGAACGAGAACGAGAATTTAAGCGACGAGCTAAAAGAAATCGAAAATGAATTAGAAGATATTCGAAACACTGAAAACGAATTACAAGAATCATTGAATAACACGAAATCTGAAGCAGATTCGTTATACGAGCAAATACAAGCTATTGACGATAGTGAAGATCCGAATTTACCAAAACCAAGAAAAACCATACAAGATTTAAAAGATGCTTTAAAACTGAACAGTGAAAAGCTGAAGGAGGAAGTTACAAACAATTGTTTGTTAAAATGTGAACTATCGAAAATAAGGCGTGTTGTGAGTCAGCTTGAAAAAGATGTTACTAAGAAAATGCGGAAAGATAGAGCTCAAGCTAATAAGTCTAAAGCTCACGAGGGAGCTCCAGCTGACGAAAAAAATGAAACTGAAATAAAAGTACACGATTTGACAAATGAAGAATAGGTAATGTAAGTGATTATTCAACATTTACATACCTCCGAAAGTAATATTCTTAATAAAAATTCAACAAATTGTATTTGTTTTTTTTCCGGATAATTCGCAGCATATGGATACTAGTGTTTTTTTCGCCCCAAAACAGTCACGTTTTCTTATAAATTTGTCTTTGCATTATGATTCTTTGATAACTTTTCTTTATCAATTTTTGGCACATATTATAATAATTTGTGTATACTTGTTTTTTTTTTAACCCTTGATAATACATATAATCACATAAATAGCATAATAGCATATAATCACACTACACTCTGTTTATATGTGCCGATAATTGTTGTTACAGCTACAACGGCACGGACTCTAATTACAGTTCATAGGCTGTATTATTTATATAATTATAAATATATATAATATATATAATTATTTATATAATTATAAATATATATAATATAAATAAAAAATCTCTCATCAACGCACACGCTCCCACAAACGACTATAATAAGAAAGATTCTAAAACATCGGATACCTTCTGGGAACAGTTAGAAGAGGTCACCAACCAAATTTCACCGCACCACGTCAAGATTCTGTTAGGCGATTTTAACGCCCAGTTGGGTATAGAGAAGCAATTCAGGAAAACAACAGGTATTCACACAGCACATAAAAGAACAAATAAAAATGGTGAAAGACTAATAACTTTTTGTGAAAATTTCCAACTTAAAATCATGTCAACACAATTTAGAAAACCCAGACAAAAGCTTTGCGCTTGGAGGGCACCCAACATCAATATGGGTGAATTTCCAATCGACCATGTTGCCATCTCTCATACAAACCAAAAGGAGGTCCTTAATGTAAAAACAAGGAAAGGTTTCTTCGATTCTGATCACTACTTGTTACAAATTAAAATTAAACTCCAACCCAACAGAAGAAGACCACGACAACCACGAATTTTTAAGCCTGACCCTGAATATTTAAAAATAAACAGGGATAGTATTTTGCACGGAATTATCGAAACAAACTCGTTAAACTGGACAGAATTATCGGATGTTCTCAGGAACGCTATGAGGATAGGCCAGCCCCCACCTAAACGTAAGCACAGATGGTGGAACAGTGTATGTGACCAAGCAATAGAAGGCAGACTTCACGCTTGGAAAACATTTCATAGCAACAAAACGCCAGACAAATGGCAAGAGTTCCTGTACATCCGGAAACAATCATCAAAACTAATTAGAAAAGAAAGACGTAGCTATGAAAAAACAAGACTGGATGAAATAGAAGAAGAATTTACAAAGAATAATACTAGGAGTTTTTACAGAATTTTTAAAGAGAACCTGACAGGATATCGAACATCCAGCCTATGCTTTCGTCGATCTGATGGTTCAATGGAGACAAACACCAATGCGAATTGTCAAATTTTAGCTGAGTACTTCAACAATCTTCTCAACTGTGACTCCCATCCAGCAAGTTTATTTTTGAACAATGTGAATCCTATCCAGATTCCGAACCGCCTTCCTTCCAGGAGATAACTGACATCATTCATTCACTGAAAAACGACAAAGCCCCTGGGGAAGATGGAATCATTGCCGAGTTATGGAAACTGGCTGGCGACAACCTCATTCACAGGATACACAATATAATATGTGATATTTGGGTGACCGAACAAATCCCCCCAGAATGGAAATGTGTACTTATACATCCGCTTCATAAAAAAGGTGATAAAATGGACCCGAACATTTATAGAGGCATTTCACTTCTACCAGTAACGTACAAAATTCTTTCGAACGCTCTTTTGAATAGACTTGAACCTCAAGTAGACCCACAGATAGGAGAATATTAGGCAGGTTTCCGTAAGGGGCGCTCATGCACGGAACAAATTTGGAATCTGAAGACAATCTTGCAAATACGATCTTGTAGAAACACCGTGGTTACCTTTGTTGATTTCAAAAAAGCCTACGACTCTTTAGCATTCTGGAGGAATTCAAAGTTGATAGGAAAACCAGGGCATTAATTAAACAAATTCTCATTAATACTACATCAAGGGTTAAGTTTGGTGGAGCAATTTCTCAACCTTTTAAAATACATACGGGTGTTCGACAGGGAGATGGACTTTCACCCATCCTTTTTAATATAGTCCTGGAAAAAATAATCAGAACTTGGGAAAAAGAGATTGAGGGAATACACATTGGTAAGAGAAGAGATTATAGAGCTAATATCAAATGTTTGGCGTTTGCTGATGATCTTGCAATATTATCGAATACCAGAAAAGCAGCAAAGCATGCACTTGAAAAATTACACGAAATTTCACAAAAGGCTGGTCTCCTGATATCTTATAAAAAAACACAGTATATAGAACGATCCCCGTCCGACAATCTACCCATCAAGACACAATATGGTTCTGTATCCAGAGTTTCCCAGTTTAAATACTTAGGAGAAATCATCCAACCGTCCGGCCTAAATATAATAGCAAATCAAGAACGAGTAAAAAAATTACAGAGAGAGCCTACCGACGTACTTGGAATCATTATAACAAAAAATCAATATATCTTAATGCAAAACTACAACACTACAAAACAGTCGTTCTTCCTGAAGCACTTTATGCCGCAGAAACAACATTAATTCATGGTCACTCAAAAATCAAAGAAATAGAGAAACAAGAACGTAAAATTCTCCGAAAAATTTTTGGGCCGGTGAATGGGAATATGGATTAAGAGACCATCGTCAGAAATGTATAAAACCGTAGAACCTATCACTGACACTTTCAGAAAGAGACGAGCTAATTTTTTTAATCACATATACAGAATGGACCAGAACAGAATTACGGAACAAATTTTCAAAATTACCTTCAACAGTAAAAATAGGTCCAAATGGATACAGGAAACTGAAGAAGACCTCAAGCAGCTAAACATCACGATACACGACATGAATGGTCGGGTTAAATTTAGAAACACCATAATGCACCATAAATTTGATAAAGAACTGCTCCCAAAGATACCAGCAAAAAGTGGACGGACGAACGGAAGAAAGAACATAGTGCACGAATGAAGAGAATTTGGGAAGAACGTCGCAGAACTGAGTTGTCATGATTTTTGTTCAAGTTTACAATCTCTTTAAAGGGAATTTACGATAGTAATAGTAATATATAAAAAATATATATAATTATTTCTATATCCTTCTGTCTTTATTTCATTCAAATTTTTCTAATGATGACTAGAAATAAAAGAATATACCCTTTCTTTTTCTGGCTCCTATCCGTTGCGGATGTTCGCTACCATCTTGACTGTGTTGTTCCTATCACTTGCAGCTCAAAATAATTCAATAGATGTTTTAGAGGTCTAGGCTGTGAGATTTTTAAACCAGGATATTCTTCGTCCAACACTTCTCTTCCCTGGTATTTTTCCTTGAAGAATAGACTGTAGGAGATGGCACTTGGCGGTATTCCTCATGATGTGTCCTAGGTATTGGATTTTATTGATTTTCCCGGTGGTTAATACTTCCTAAGTTTTTTCATTTTTTGAGAACCTCAACATTTGTGACATGGTCTGTCCATGGTATCCACAATATCCTTCTGTGCAGCCACATTTCAAAGGCCTCTAACCGTTTACATAAAGACTCTGTCAGAGTCCACGTCTCAGCACCGTAAAAAAGAGTAGAGAACACATAATAACGCAAAAGCCTGATTTTCGTAGTCATTCTCAGCCCATGATGTTTGAACAAATTCCGCATCTAATTAAAAGTTGTCCGGTCTTTTCCAATTCGAGAGCTCACCTCATTAGAAGGGTCCCATTGATCATTTATGGTAGTGCCAAGGCATATATACTTATATGCACTTGTGCAATGGGTTTCTGGTCTATATTTAGTTTGCTTGCAGAGACTTTTTTTTTACTAATGACCATCACTTTTGTCTTCTGAGGGTTTATATCTAAACCATATTCATGGCTTTTTTGAATAACTTTATCAATGATATGTTCTAGGCTTTCTTGACTCCGCAAAAATCATAGTGTCATCGGCAAATCGAATGTTTTTTATCCAGTTACCATTTAAGAGCACTCCCATCTCAACATCCTCTAGAGCTTCTTTAAAGATATATTCCGAATAGATGTTAAATAACAATGGAGACAATATACAGCCTTGTACACTTCTTAGAATATCTATATCTTCCGTGTACAAGTTCACAATTATTCGTAAATCTTTATCATCACATCATCATTATGATGTCTTACTTTATCGAATGCCTTCTTCAGGCATATATATATATATATATATATATATATATATATATACATTTATATATATATATATAAAGTGACATGAACGTATTTTTTGCTCTCCCTCCTTTTTCGACCTAATACACCGTAAAAGGGGGTTGAAACAACAGACGCGAACGTAAACTCAAACCTATATGTTTAGAGTAGGAGGAAATGCCTGCTCTTAGCTAGAAAACATCAAGAGGCAACCTCTAAGGCTCAATACCTTAGTTGTAATCATCGTGATCTTTCTTAAAGATCACCACAACCACTTTCAACTTGAAGTAATCATGATGGAACAAAAGGAAAATCCGCTACCCCAGGCCCCAGTCACCGTGCTGGACTTTCCTGGTCATCGGATTCTGGGGGACCAGGAACATCATGAGGAGAAGAGTCAGAGCTTCTCAAAATCTCTACGCAAGCACTACATTGGCACTCTTAATGTTAATACTCTCTTCAAACTTGGAAAACTAAAACAACTTACAGATATGTTAGAAAAATTTCAAATAAAAATTCTTGCGATTCAGGAGACACGTTTTCAAGACGAAAATCATTTCAACACGGAAAATTATAGGATATATAAAGGTAAACCTGCTGTCAGAAGAGGTACACCATCATTGTTTGGGACGGGATTTGCAGTACACAAATCAGTCGTGAATAACATTGTTGACTTTAATTCAATATCAGAAAGGATCTGCACACTCTCCTTCAAATCAGGCAATAAAGGTTACACGATTATCAATGCATATGCACCTACAAATGAGCATAACAGAAAGAAACCGCAAGAAGTTCAAGACTTCTGGGAAGACATGGAAGAAGTAACCAACAGCATTCCAGAAAGGCATGTTAAAATTTTAATGGGAGACTTTAATGCGCAATTAGGTAAGGAGAGAAAATACAGACAAATCACAGGCCCTTATTCAGCTCACTATCGCACAAACAAAAATGGAGAACACCTCATAAAATATTGTCAAAATTTTAATCTCAAAATTATGTCGACACAATTTCTAAAGCTAAGACGAAAACTTACAACATGGAAAGCACCTAACACCGTATGGGGAGAATTCCAGATTGATCATGTGGCCATTTCTAACAAAAAGACGCACTAAATTTTAAATGTCAGAACGCGTAAAGGGTTTTTCGAGTCAGATCATTATTTGTTGCAAGTTAAGATTAGACCAATTCCAAGAGAGAAAAAGACAGTAAAAAACAAAATAGTCAAGCCTGATCCAGAATATTTGCGGATAAACAGAGACAAAATCATTGAAGAAATTAATAGGCATCCAACAGACACTTGGACAGATCTTGCGATCACAGTTCAGAAGGCAATGCGTTGGGCGCAACCTCCTAGAAAAAGGAAACATAGGTGGTGGAACGCAACTTGTGATCAAGTTCAGTAGTAACAGAACATCTGAAACATGGAAGGAATTTCACGAAGTTCAGAAACAATCATCAAAGCAAATTAGAAGAGAAAAACGAGCACACGACAACAACAGGCTAAAAGAAATTGAAGAGGATTTTAAGAGAAATAATACAAGAAATTTTTACAGAACATTCAAAGAAAATATTAAGGGTTATCAACCTCCTAGCCTCTGTTTTAGAAGAACAGATGGATCCTTGGAAACAAACACTAAAGAAAACTGTACAATTCTCAAACAATACTTTAGTACTCTTCTTAATTGTAAAGTACCCACGGAAAAATTGACCTTCCGGAAAACCACATCCAATCCTGATTCTACTCCACCTACAATAGAGGAAATATAGGAGATCATACAACAAATGAAAAATAACAGAGCGGCAGGAGAAGATGGCATTATTGCTGAAGTGTGCAAGCTTCAAGATAAAGACATCATAAAAACAATTCATAAGATCATTACAGACATTTGGATCACAGACAAAATGCCAGAAGAATGGAAATGTGCCTTGATCCACCCATTACATAAAAAGGGTGATAAGACAGATCCAAATAATTACAGAGGTATTTCACTAGTGCCAGTCACTTAAAAAATATTCTCTAAAGTGTTATTGTGTATAAAGTGTAACAGACTAGAACCACAAGCAGATCATCAAATAGGTGAATACCAGGCTGGATTTAGGAAAGGGAGATCATGCGTCTAACAAATTTGTAATCTAAGAACAATATTGAAAGTCAGACAGACAAATAACACTGTAGTTACCTTTGTGGACTGGATAAAAAGCGTACGACAGCATTGACAGACAAACGCTCTTTGCAGTACTGGAAGAATATGGCATTGACAAAAAAACTAGAACACTAATACAACTAACGCTCACGGACACCACCCCTAAGATCAAATTCATGGGTGAAATTTCAGAACCCTTTCAGATACGCACAGGTGTCAGACAAGGAGACGGCCTCTCACCAATTTTGTTCAACATGGTCTTAGACAAAATTGTTAAGCAGTGGGAGAAAGAAGTGAAAGGCATACAGCTAGGAAGAACACGCGAAACAAAAACAAACATTAAATGTTTGGCATTTGCAGATGACGTTGCCATAACCAGCAATAACACCCAGAAGGCAAAGGAAGCACTGGAGCGATTACATGAAATAGCCGCTAAAACAGGTTTACAGATATCTTATGAGAAGACCGAATACATGGAACGACATACCAACAATGTACATACCATACATACGACTTATGGATCTATACAAAGAGTGGAAAAATTTAAATACTTAGGGGAATATATACAAATAGGAGGATCAAACAAGATTTCTAACATTAAACGAACGGAAAAACTCCAGACAGCATACAAACTTACATGGTCACATTATAATAAGAAAAGCATATCAAGGCAGGCCAAACTGAGACATTACAAAACAGTTGTATTGCCTGAAGTACTGTATGCGTCAGAAACGACCACAATTGGAGCATCTGGCATCATAGAAACAGAAAAAATTTAACGCAAAATTCTTAGAAAAATATTTGGAGCAATACACAGAGATGGGATATGGATGAAAAGACCTACCAAAGAGCTATATGAACACACAGACAGACTCACAGATATCATTAGAAAACGAAGACTAACTTTCTATGGGCACATACAGAGAATGAACAATAGACGACTTACAAAAAAAATCTTTGATGTAGTAAACAGTTCAAGTAGGAAAACAAATTGGTTTCATGAAATAGAAAATGACCTAAAGCAATTGGGGATCAATCAGCAAATGAATGAAGACAGGAAAAAATTCAGAAGCAAAATTAAGAATACCAAATTTTTAGTAAGCGAAAGGAAGATAGGAACATTGTGGACAGAACAAAGGAAACAGGAGCACAGTCAAAGGATGAAGAGATTTTGGGAAGAGAAGATAAAAAAGGGAAAGAAGTGAAACTTGTGTCATCATGAAATATTTAAGTTCAAACACTGTCCATATGGGCAAATTGATGTAATAATAATAATATACATTTATATATATATATATATATATATATATATATATGTATATATATACATATATATATATATATATATATACATATATATATATATATATATATATATATATATATATATATATATATATATATATATATATATACACTGCCGAGCATAAAATTAGGGTCATTCCGTAATTTGAAGTTATTTCAATTTTTTTTAGTTTTTTACGTGTTTTTTCGTTTGTAACAGCCTACTAATTGATTGCTTGAATAAAACAAAAGGTTTTTCTTTTTCAAAGTTTATTGAAAGTAATGAAAATGAACAATTTTAATTTTATGTGCTAAGTAATGAAAATGAATAAGTTTACTTTGATATGTTTTTGTTGAAACAAAAGAAAGTTTAAGGACAGCATAGCATTTGTTTCTGTGGTGTCATATGTCTGTTGTAAATTGTTGTCATTGTTAGTGTTTTGCAATGAGCATAAATTCCGTTCTTGAGGCACAAATCGTGGCGGCTTTAGAAGACAGTCGCGGTGAGCGCGAAACTGCGAGAAACGTTGGTGTAAGTCTCTCGAGTGTGCAACGAGTATGGCGGCGGTTCGAAGAGAAAGATCTGCTCACTCGAGGACCTTGTTCAGGTCGAGGCAAAACTCCAACAGCTAGGGATAATCGCTTTCTCGTTTCTAGTGCTTTGAGAAACCGAACGGTCACGGCAGTTTCCCTTCGAAATCATCTGCAAGAAGTGAGAAATGTAAACGTAAGTGAGTGGGCAGTTAGGAGACGATTTTATGCTGGTGGATTATCATCTCGAACTGGAGCTACTGGACCGCCGCTTTCCCGTGCACACCGGATTGCGAGGTTGAATTTTGCACGAGAACACTTGACTTGGACAATGGCGGATTGGAGACGCGTATTGTTTTTCGATGAACCGCGATTCTGTCTTACGGGCTCAGATAGACATGTAAGAGTGTCGTGACGACAAGGCGAGAGATATGCTCAAGCGTGTATTGTCGATCGACTACCATTTGGCGGAGGATCAGTTATGGCATAGGGAGGCATATCTTTTGACACTCGCACGGAGTTAGCGCATAGGTATCTGACAGAGGTTCTAGAAGACCATGTTTTACCATTCATGGTTATTCTTGGAGACGACGCAACATTTATGCATGATAACGCACGGCCCCACGCTGCTCGGATAGTTATTGAGTGACGAGTGTGAAATCACGCGATTTGTTTGGACACCTTGCAGTCCAGATTTAAATCCAATTGACCATATTTGGTATGAGATGGGAAAATATTTACGGAGACATGTGCCGGCCCCCAGAAATTCTAGAGGGCTTCGCGACATACTGGTGCAAGAATGGGACAATCTTCCGCAGAACGTGATCCAATATCTGATCCAGAGCATGACACGTCGTTTGCAAGCTGTTGTCACTGCCAGAGGAGGGAATACTCACTACTAAAGTCCTTAAACTTTCTTTTGTTTCAACAAAAGCATATCAATGTAAAGTTGTTCATTTTCATTACTTAGCATATCAAATTAAAATTGTTCATTTTCATTACTTTCAATAAACTTTGAACAACAAAAACCTTTTGTTTTATTCACGCAATCAATTAGTAAACTGTTCCAACCGAAAAAACACTAAAAAACCACAAAAACACCGAAAAAAACTAAAAAATTTCTAAAATAACTTCAAATTGTGGAGTGACCCTAATTGTATGCTCGGCAGTGTATATATATATATATATATATATATATATATATATATATATATATATCGCAGTTCATATCACGGCACCTTTGAATACTTGAACTTGAATTACAATACTTGAATGCTAAATAGGGCTTCACGTGTGCCGAATGCGTTTCTAAAACCAAATTGTGTAGAAGAAACTTGTTCTTCACATATTTTGTATATTCTGCGATGAATGATCTTCAGAAATACCTTCAAGATGTGATTCATGAGACTGATTGTTCGGTACTCACTACAAAGCCGCAGGTTTTTTAGGTACTGTGATGAATTCGGATTTAAGCCATTCTTGAGGAATGTTCCCAGAATTGTATTTGTCGTTGAATATTTTAGTCAATCATTTCACATTATCTTTCTTCAAAAGTTTCATAAATTCAGCATTCACATTGTCAGGGCCACTATCGCGCTTTGTACTTCATCTACCAGAATTTGTATTCCTGTTTTACCATTTCTTCGAGGTGGTTCCTGTTGAGTAGCATAAAACAAGTGTTCTATATATCTTTGCCACGTATCTTTAAACTCTTCTTTTCCGACAATTACTTTTTTCTTCAATATTGACCAATCTATTTCCTTGTCTAGTTCTATAATACCCTGTCACCCTATCACCACAAACTCAACTTTTCGATGAACATTGAAGCTGTGTGATTTTGTTTTAATTGTAACATCTCTATTTCCTTAGCTAATCTCATTCCTTTCATGATTTCCCTGTTTATGTTCTTATATTCATCAGGATTACCCTTTGCTTTCCTTCTCTTATCCATCATTTTAAGAATCTTTTCAGTCATCCATGGTTTCTTTTTAGTGATATCTGTTACTAAGTGATCTTTCTTTATAGATTCAACGGTATTAGTTTTAATTTTCTCATCGGTACACAAGGCATCAGATAGGGATCCAAGTTCATCATTCAGCAGCTCTTCTACATTTTGTCTTACTGTAGGTTCAATTAATTTACGTATAATATATTTTATGAATCGTCTCTTTTGAATCTTTTTCATTTTAATTTTAAAAACTCCAACTATTGCATCATATTGCATAGAGGGATATAATCGGAATGAATGTCCGCACCTGGATATGTTTTCATTGAGACACAGTTGTTCCTATATCTTTGATTTATCAAAATATATTCAATTTGGTTTCTTATAATTCTTTCTCTTGGATCTCCAGGAGACTTCCAAGTATACAAACGTCGTGGTGGTAATGTGAAGAATGTGTTGGTTACTACAAATCCCCATTCTCCTCTGCAAATGCGCAAAGTTCTGCCTTCAGATCCATGTCCTACTTTTGCATTGAAATCTCACATAATTATTGTTAGATATTTCTTTGGTAGCTGTTGTAAAACACTTGTTATTTGGGAGTAAAACTCTGCAACTAGAAGTATATGATCTAAATCAGTAGTTTTTTGACCACTTTTTAAAAATACCGTCCCAAATAATGATTAAAGTAGCCATCTCTTAATTTTATGACTTGATTGTATAAAATATATGCTTCCATTTAACAATCAGGTTTTTCTAAAACATAGAGTTGCTGAACAATTCCAAATTTGTGACATCACGTATAGCATTTACAGCATTTATTTCATGATACATAATTAGCAAATCTGTTTATTCCTTCAAAATATACTTGTAGCCGATTACATTTGCCGCTCACGTTTGCAGCATCATCTTACCGGGGTCCTGCTAAAACAACGAGCGACTAAACTACGCGTTGAAAACATTACAGCAGTGGATTCCAACCTTTCTGTGCCTGCGCATCGAAACATGGCGATCTCTTCTTTTAGCTCAAACAACCTTTGAAGTACTTTGGAACGAGAAAGCCAACGTGTCTCATAATAATATAGAAGTGTTCTATATTTTACATATGTAATCAAGTGTGCATCTTTAAGTACATATCGCACATCCGGAGAAATATTGACACAACTGAAAAAAGAATGTAAAACTGACTTAAATTATCCCTTTATTCATGTTACCTTTGGAGTGAAAATGCCGCATTTGTAACTACAAGAATCATTCGCTAGAGAGCGAAAAGCCATTATAGATATATACTAAAGAAGTGATACAATTTTTTCTTCAAACTTGCCCAGTGTAAAATTTATAAATTTGCCGTTATGTCAGTGTTACTCCGGATATGCTATTTATTACATTGCTTCATCTACTTGCAACGCGAAAGAAGAAGACCCTCTTCAACCCGGTGCTAGAACGGGTAGTCAGAAAATCCGGTATAGGCAGAAACAACTTACTCACTAACAAAACTGTTCAGCTAGAGGTATACGCCGACAGCATTAGCCGAACCAAAGCCGCAGAACAAAAAGCGTACACCCTCCTGGAGGAAGCAGCCAGGGACATATATAGCTGAAAATTAACGTAACAAATACTAAAGTGCTAACGCAATCAAGAACAACGGCAATGGCGATAACAACACAAGACAACTTAGACCAAGGCAGCAGCTTTCACTATCTAGGGGTGACCCTAGAAAACAACGGAAGCGAAGAAGCAGAAATAAGAGCCAGAACCACAGCGGCAAACCGAGCATACTTCGCTCTCGCACATATCTTCCTACACGTGCACAGAAACACAAAAATAAGGATGTACAAAACAATTGTCAGACCAATACCCACATATGGCTGCAAAACCTGGGACTTGACACACACCAGTGGCTACAAAATACATATCTTTGAGAGGAAAGTATTGCGTAGAATACTCGGATCAATTCAAGACGAAGAATAATACAATAAAAAGCCTTTTTCTTCCATATTAGTTAGTCTTCCATAGTAGGTGCATAGGGTCGCTACTGTCGCTTGTAATAATTAGGTAAATCAATTAGCCTATCTACTTGTTTTTGTTTTATTTACCAATGTATCCCATCCGAAAAGGATGCTTAACTTTTAACGGTTAACTTTACCTTGCGTTAAATTTTCGAACTTTTAACGATTAACGAAGTTAAATTTTTTATTAACGAGTTAACGATTAACGAAGTTAACTTTTGAATTAACTGTGCCCACCTATGTATATAAGTATAATTATACATATATACTTATACATATAAGTTCTATGATTTAAACGCGCGACCAAACATCGCGTCGAAAATATCACAGCAACATAACAACGCACAACGAAAACAACACGCTAGTTTTATGTATATAGTTTAAAAAGTAAATAAATATGTCTTGCAATTTACATTATCTATGAAATTATAAGATTACTTATTTTTATGACTATAATTTTTTGAGAAAAATATATACATATACTTTTTAAAATCCTATGCAACCAATCTATCACCTTGATTATTATGGTGATTCATAATCGTATGAATTTAAAAATGGGGTTATGGAGAATTATTTTTCCTACAACGTTCAGTTGGCTACCCGCAACCGTTGCTTAAACTAATATTCGTAAATATTTGAAAACGATTAAAACCCAACGCCATGGACGATGATTATGAAGACATCAAAAGATTGCGTGAGATTATTAATGCAGAAAATGCACAACAGGTATATCAACAAATTTTCATATTTGAAAACGATTATCAACAAATTTGCTTAATTTTTTTCAGGACATTTCCTACCATCCCCACAATTATTACTCAAGTGATTCCAGTGATTCAGATGAGGTATGTTGAATGCAAAATAACAAGAATAAACTGTACTGTAGTATTTACCTTTTTGATTAACCCTTTGCATTCGAGAGTTGACTCTCTCTCACAATACCTACTTTCTTGCTGCAACCTTAGCATTTACTCTCAGTCATCATTCAGTTATATATAAGTAATTTACCAAACATGTGATACGTTTTGAGTTGCTAGTTCACCCTAGCAAAAAAAGTCTACAGTCCAATGCATTTACACATTTTCTTCTTCTTGTTTCAAATAGGCCTACTTTGGACCACGCTTGTTTAACTGTTGGGCTTTGATCTTTGCCCAGTATTGTCGCATCTTCTGTTGGTATAACCCCTTTCTTTCTTCTGTCGAGGGGGTACTTTTCCTTCGGGGTTTTTCCTAAAATTCACAGACTTCCTTTAAGGTGCGTCTCACAGACTGTCTGTTTTGGAGATCTGTTATTCCCAGTTCTTTAATATCCTTCTTGGTTTGTTTCAACCAAGTGGTATGAACCTTCTTGTTTTGGCGGTTCAGACGGTTGGTTAGTTATATTAGAGTTATGCCACCTTCGGAATTCCCCATCTTCCTTTACCGGGCCTAGGATCTTCTTGAGGATTCTGCTTTCTCTGATTTCCAATTTCTCTACCAGACCTCTTCGGGTCAAGGATAGATAGTTTATGGCATACAGGGCTTCTGGTCATATGACTGATGTGTAGTGCTTAAGGGACCCTCACAGTGTGAAATTTTCAAAATTCAATTTTTTTTTTTCATTATCCTGATAGTATACACTGTTATAAACATTCTCCCCTATTTTTAAATCGAAATTCGAATTATTTAGGTTTTATCTGGCGCTCACTCCAAACTTTAAACGCGTTTTTCTCGAAATGGTGTTTTTCAAAACGGTCTCCACTCTCAAAGGAACAGTTTTGAAGCTATCCCTTTGAAATTTGGACTGAACATTCTTCATGTCATTCTTTATGGAAGCTTTTTTTTTTTTGAAATCTTTTTAAATAAATCTTTGAATCTGAAATTTTTCTTTTTTTACGAATAATTGTCGAAAAAATAGCCTGAATGAACCACCACCATTTTTTTTAAATTTAATAAAAAAGAAAAAGCTTCCATAGGAACATTACTTACATAGGCTTTCCTACAGAAAAATAATCTTCAAGATATTTTTATATCAGATCAAAATTACGTCCGCAATCATGGAGACTATGCAGGAGTTTTTTTTTTCAACGCCACATTAAATTTAATAAAAAAATGTTAAACAATAAATAAATCAATTAAAAAAAAAACATTTTGTATTCTCGATTAGTACTTTAATTTGTAAAAAAAAATCAGACCGATTAGTTTATCCTAAACATAAAAAAAAAAATCGTGAAAATCTGCTATTTTTCGAGGTGTCACACTGTGAGCGTTCCTTAAGTTTCAGGTTGCATGACAATTCTTGTTGTAGGTGTTCTTATTCAGTCGATAGGCCAGTTCTAACTTGTTGACTCTCTTGGATAATCATGTTCTTTCTGATAAGTTGGGTTCAATCCATTCGCCAAAATACTTAAATTTCTCAGTCCTCTTGATATTTCCCTGTTCTAGTAACAATTTTCACCTTTTATGGTAAAAGGTAAATTCTCTCTTTAATATTGTGAGATCATTTGTGCAGCTTGGGGTGGTTTATGTGGTACACTTATTAAACCTTTTACAAAATTATTAAAATCAAAAATTATTTGAAAACAAATATTGAATATTTGTATATTTAAAATATTTTATATTATCAGTGTTTGTCATGCTCCACATAATCCTTTTTAATATCCTTATGTAACATATACATAATATTTAATATTAAAAAATGAAATTGTTCACTGGAGAAACTAGAATGATTTTAGGAAGAAATCACTATGAAATTGTTGAGAAAACCAAAATTGTAAGTAAATTCTCAAAACATTTAATGAGAACTTATAATACGCCTCTACATGGTTTCTGAATCCTGTCTTTACATTTAATAACATAATATGCCATTTAAAAATAGTCAAACAATCTTCTCTTGTCCTGCTCCTTCTTTTCCTTATCCAACCCTTCCCTCCTCTTCCATACTTCTTTCATCCACTATCAATATTTCTTCTATTTTCCTTCCTTCTCTTTCTTTCATCTCTATACATTCATTCCACATATGCTCCACTGTCTCTCTCTCTTCATAGCACATTCTACATATTCTTTTATCTCCTTCCATCCAATATCTATTTTCTCTCCTTGTTTCCACATCTGAACCTCACCATTATCTTCCTTTCCTCCACACTTTCTCTTCCTAGGTACTTCAGAATCCCTTCTATCATACAGCTCTCATACTTCATATTGCTACTGGATTCCCTTATTCTTTCTCTTCTTTCCTTCTCACCATTCATCCACTTACCTTCTGCACTTAGCATCTTTATTTCATTATATCATTTTTTTCTATCTAGCATTCAGTCAGTAACCTGCAGTCTTCCCTTCTGTTCATTCTATCTTCAAACTTAGTTGCTTTCTACCCCACTTTCACTCTCAATTTGCCCCTCTTACTATTCCTTTCTCACTATGTATTCCAGAGTTTCTCTGTCTACCCCTAATACACATCTCAGGTATTTCTATTGCACTCTTTCAACCTCTTCCTGTTCATTCCAGTCCCAGATTTAAAAACTTTCAAACATCATCATCCTCCACCTGTCGCTTCCCCATTTTCTCTCTCCTATCGCACAAATTTCCTGGCTAACTCTCTCACATGCTCTTTATCCAAGGCCATCCCGTTTGAAGTGTAACCTAGGTATTTTGCTAATAGCTTATATTTTGGGCACATTTCACACTTTGTAAGCAATCAATTTATTGTTTTTTCTCTAATAGCATTGGACCTCTAACCTAGGTACGTAAACTCTCTTACTCGCTCTATTGTTCCCACTTCTATTCCTTCTCCTCTTTCTTCCTCTTTCTCTTACTAAACGCCATCATTTTCGTTTTCTCCACATTCACTTCTATGTTTTTCTTCCTCACATACCTCCCTAAGCTTTTCACCATTTCTTTCATCCTCCCTTCACTCTTTGCCACTACTACCACATCATCTGCAAACGTCAGGTTCCATACTTTCTCTCTACCTATCACACACCCTCCCACTTGCGCCCTCTTAAACATTCTTGCTATATCTACCACATATATCGTAAATAATAAGGGGCTGATGGGACAACCTTGTCTTACTCCTTTTGTCGTCTTGAACCAGTCGCTCTTTTTCTATCTCACTCTCACTTTGCTTATTGTTACCAACCATCTCTCATACATTCAAACATTTTGTTCTATCCACTCTTTCAAACGCCGCCTTGAAATATATTAATAATGCTTACACCCTTCCTTTTTTAATTCAATCTTCATTAAATGACCCAGAATGTATATATTACCAATAGTTCCTCTCCCCTCTCTGAATCTTGCCTGGCCATCTGGGATTATTCCCTTTTTCTCTCATCTCATTCTTCAGCCTCTCATTCAAAATTACTGCATACAACTTGTACCTGGTGCTGAGTTATTCTCTGGTAGTTTTCTACTTTGGTTTTCTCTCCTTTTTTGTAAATCGAGCGTATTACCCCCTCTCTAAAGTCTGCCGGGAATTCCCCCCTCTCCACACACCATTCATCACCTCCACCAGCCTTTCTATCACTCTCTTCGTCCCATACATCCACAATTGGTTCTGCATTCCAACTCTCCGCGGTGCTTTTTTTTTTCAACTTCTTCACCTGGTTCTCTACCTCTTCTACTGTGACTCCTGTACCCTCTGGGTAGCCTGCGTCTTCCCCTTTACTGATTCTGCTTCCTCATCCTCCTTTCTCCCTTCCAGGAGCCTATTTAAGTACGAAATAACTTTAATGAAAGTTTTTTTTAGTGAGATTCTTGTGCTTGATGTAAAGAGATTTTATGTTAGGTTCTAATTCAGTTAGTTTCAATCTGGAGTCTCCCAGTTGTGTCATATCCAGATGAGTTTTTTTAGATGCAAATCATTTCTGCCAATAAATCCACATTCATCCGCTAATTATAAGGGTTAGTTTTCTTACACATTTGGTTGAATTTGGATATTTGATTTCTGTTCTCACAAAGGCATGCCATGACTCATTATATAGTAAATAAAGTTTTAAGTGACCCATCATTTCGCATTTCTGTCATTTCTTTATATATGCAAATTTGAAATATCACACAAATCTATCAAAATGTTATAGACTTTTATTTACATTTTTGCTTTGAAATGCATCAAGAGTGGGCGAAACAGACGATATGTATGTCACCCTCTTTTATTCTGGATTTGATATTTAACTTTGGGTATGAAAGTTTTATTCGATATAAACATCTTCGTCCATCAAAACAATCCATTTGTTTCATATGAAAAAAATTTTTGTGTTTTAAATCAACCAAAATAATTTTCCGATGAATGACAATAACAAGTACAGTATAATCTTGATAATCCGGTGGTTGGTTAATTCGACACGTTCAGTAAACCAGCGCTCTGGGGAAAAACGTGTCTTCTTTACACTGCACCTTATTTTTGTCGCCGCACACTGGGCCGGATTTCAAATTTACGGCGACAAAAATAGAATTTTACAATGTCTTACAATTAATCAAAACCACTTAAAATGTATTTTTTGATAACCCATTCACAATAATACAAATAAATTAATGCGAGAAACCAATGCGATTGGTTGTGGGAACGTGTCAAACATCTCTTTTGTCCCTTCGGTACCAAGAAGGAATTAATGCGCTCGATATTTCACGAAGTAACTACGCCTGTTTTGTGTTTGCGCTTAAACTTTTTACATAGGCAGAAAATGGCGTCAAGTATGTATTTACATGAAATAATATCAAAATTGTAGAAAGTTTTAATCAAACGCGTTATAAAATAAGTTTTGTTAACGACTAATGTAAATTTAAAAAATCTTGTAATATACTGAATGCCTTGATTTTTTTTAAAGTTCCACATAGTTCCGTTAAATTAAATAGTTTGTAAGAGAAAATAAACATTGACAATTCTAGGAAAGCAATCATCCCTTCCACATTGTTCCACCTTACTAAAAATTGCACCTTTTTTCAAAAGAAGTCCGGCGGAGGTGCTGGGACTTGCGTTAAGTGGAACTCCTAAAAGGCTGAGAAGAATGAAAAAGGCTCACTATTCATCTCATTCGAAGAGAGTAAGGCCCATACAGTGCTCATAATTGAGGATTCAGCAAGGAGTTAAAACTAAGGGGACTGATATACCACTCCAGGAAATGTCAAGAATTAATACGATTACGGACATTTTGAACTGATTACTTATATCTCTAATCACTAGTTGTAGGACAAAACCCACTAGTAAAAAATAAAAATGAAATGAGATAGTATTAGGAAAGCCTTGAATGCCCAACTATCTCAATGAAAAATGTTCACGAGAAACTACTGATGATATCGTTAGTGATGATGAAGAAGGTGCAGATAGTGATGATTGATTTTGACGTAGATATGTCGTGAACTTGTAAAAAAAAATGTTGCACTAGCACTTTTGTCATAAATATATTTTTCCACTTAATTTTGCATTTTTAATTAATAAAGGGAGACTGTATATATCTAATATATACTCATTTTATATTAAGATCATCAGAATGTCATCATAAAATAATATTTGAGGCAAAAAAAAATTAAATGAACGGCTTTTTATTTTTGTCGCCGTAAATTTGTAATCCGGCCCAGTGTGCGCCGGATATAAACATCGTGCACAAAAGAAATAAAGTCTAAAACAACACCATCCAGTGTTCTTGGAAAAGGGTGTGCCCAACACACCCTGCTTTTAAAGAAATCAGGGTGTGTTGGAAAACTTTTTTCTCTGAAAACTTGATTGACGATTCTGACCAAGCTAACTCCACTCTATAATTATCGTACTATCTGTTCTTACATAAAATATGTAAAATTGTTATTGTTTTCGTTGAATTCTGATTATCCGGCGGTTGTCTGGTCCCATATGTGTCGGATTATCAAGATTATGATGTATAGTATATTATCAGTCATTTCAATTTTTTCAAATCCAAATATTTTCGCTTTTGTATTTACAAGAGTTTTATTTGTTCCTTGAAATTGGTTATTTAATATACATATTTAGTTTTTCAAGATATTGCATATTTTCGGGTTTGGGTTAGGTTTTTTCCATGTCAAGTGGTCTAGGGCTCCCCGCACGACCATCTCGGATTTGGCTGAAATTTTATGTGAAGGACTCCCTATATCCAAAATGAACTTTGGTAAAATTTTAGGTTCACTGATGGAATATTAATGGAGTTACAGTTCTTTGTTTGACCCCATACTGGAACCCGCGACAGTATGCCAGCGAGATTTCAACAACTTTGAATCCCAATACCTCATTCACAAGTTTTTCAAAATGCATGAAATTTTGCCAACTTGTACAACTTTATGGGCTTTATTCAATGAAATTAATCAAACTTTTTATGCATTGCACCCAAAAAGTGCTTCAAAGTTGGCCTAAAATTTTACTTTTCAAAAAAAATGTAAAGTTTAGGTTTCCACAACTATGGCTGTAGTTAAGCAACAGGCTTGATACTTTGCACATAGTGTCTCTGTATAACTGTGTTTTCGAATGTTCAATTGAACTTCCTAGTTACTCATGTTAGCTTACAAATTGAGTTTAAAGTTTGTGATTTGTGTAATGCGGCCAATAATAGGGTATTTTCAAACCGATTTTGCAAAAAGGAGTCATCCAGAAACTTTTTGAAACCTATTCCATTAGAAAGAGCATGTTTTAAACCCCCTAAAAAAGTTGGATAGATGTTTCAACGCGGATATATAAGTCCCTAAAATCAGCGTGGCGACGCTGTACGCTACAACATATAATTCACCTTTATCTTTCAAGATTGTCAGTTGTTTTAACAAAGGTACATTAAATAAGTGTATGTTTTGCCATGGTCCATGGTGACTTTGTCACTACCAGTTCAGAAGCTTGAACTGGCAACCCCATCGCCATAGGGGTCACGCCCAATAGCTGTGCAATACCAGCCACGGGTGGGTTTCTTCATCCAGGTTCGCAAGCCTGTAGTTCGGTTTCTTTGTTGAGGTTCCAAAGATTTGTGTGGGTATCTTTCTGGTTCCCAAGCCGATGATTGGGCTGCTTATCCTAGGTTCCCAAGCCTAAATTGGATGTCTTATAGGGTGCCCAAGCCGCAGTCTAATTTGATTTTAGCCACCAACAGTTCTTTTACATCCTTTTGTATTTACTAGCCACGTTCTTCAGTTCGTCTTCTGCAAATTGGTATTGTCGACCAGATGATGTAACAGAAGGAGCAGGAAGGAGCAATTTTAAACGCACACAAAAAGCTTTCTCGAGCTGGCTCGAAGCTGATTCTTTGTGTGTTGTAATTCGCAATGTTCACAAGTGCGCCATCAGCTTGGATAGTCATGCGCGTTAGTACTACTATTAGTGCGGTTCATTTGTGACGTAGCAATGTGGCTACATTTCCTCCCCCTTACGAAAGATTGGGTTATACTATTTGTTTTTAGAGGCGTTAATGCCTATGTGGAAGGTGCCGTAATGCGTGGCTGTGTAACCCTTGTATATTTGTGGCTATGCGGCCAGTTACGTGATGTGAAGGTCTTTCATAGTGGGAAATTGATAATATCGTCCTGTCAGTCTCGCCAGTGTAGCAATTTTAAATGCGCATAAAAAGCTTTCTCGAGCTGGCTCGAAGCTGGTTCCTTGTGTGTTGTAATTCGCAATGTTCACCAGTCCGCCATCAGCTCGAATAGTTGTGCGCGATAATACTACTATTAGTGCGGTTTGTTTGTGACTTAGCAATGTGGCTACAATTGCCATAGAAATGTGTTTTGGGTACAGGAGGTTACCAATGCAGTACCTGTACATAGTACAAAAACAACTAACAATCTGAAAGATAAAAGATTGCATGTAGTGGAATGTGGCATCGTCGTGGCAATGACGTTCTGCTTTGCACCTGATTTTAGGGCCTTATATATCCGCGTTGAAACATCTATCCAACTTTTTTAGGGGGTTTAAAACATGCTCTTTCTAATGGAATAGGTTTCAAAAAGTTTCTGGATGACTCTTTTTTGCAAAATCGGATTGAAAATACCCTATTATTGGCCGCATTACTTAAATCACACAATTTGTTTTACTTTACACACAATGTGTAAGCTAACATGAGTAACTAGAAAGTTCAAACTGCACATTCGATAACAAAGTTATACAGAAACACTGATACAGAGACCTGTAGCTTAACTACCTACAACCATAGTTAGTTGTGGAAACCAAAACTTCTTAAGTAAAAAAAAGGAAAAAAGTAAAATTTTAGGCCAACTTTGAAGCACTTTACAATTTGTGGGTGCAACGCTTAAAAAGTTTGATTAATCTCATTGAATAAAGCCCTAAAGTTGTACAAGTTGGCAAAATTCAATGGATTATGAAAAACTTGTGAATGAGATATTGGGATTCAAAGTTGTTGAAATATCGCTGGCATACTGTCGCGGGTTCCAGTATGGGGTCAAACAAAGGACTGTAGCTCCATGAATATTCCACCAGTGAACCTAAAATTTTACCAAAGTTCATTTGGGACATAGGGAGTCCTTCACAAAAAAAATCAGCCAAATCCGTGCTGGTCGCGCGGGGCACTTTTTGTAAATTAGACCACTTGACATGGAATGACCCGTTTATCACTCGAAAAATCACAAGTATCACGAGTATCAAATAGTTCCATAAATCTTTTCAACAAGTCCCACTTGGTCTGCAGTGTTCTTCACAAAATAGCTTAAAAACACTTTCACGTTTGGCATTGGTTTTTATAGCATTCATACACTTGAATATAACTGAATTTAGAACTACATTTAGAAGAGACGAAATATTTTTAGTTAACAAGTTTTCCCTTTGAATAACAATAAGCATTTCAAACAGTTAGAGCATAAGATGCTATATTTTCCATTGGTATATTATTGACATCCAAGTAATTTCAGGCTATGTTTATATAATACATCAGTAACTGCTAAGTGGATGGCGTGTGAATAGCATAGTTGATCAATTATAGATGATAATTGCCAATTTTTTTCATAACAAAAACGTGCTGCATCATTTGTTGATGCAACTATGACACTTTCTAGATTCAAGTAGAAATTTTGTTAGCTATTGGCACTCATTCCAAATTGAAATCTTCTGCCAAATGATGTACATTAATATTTAAATATGTATCTATGATTTCTTCTGCTAGTCCACTCGTCTAAGGTTATAGAGAATTTTTTCCTATTCTTTCTTATTCAATCTAATTCAATAATAGTTTCATGTTTGGCATTGTCATAAAACACATGAATGAGATCCATTACTCTAGAGTTGTTTCTTGGTAATGAATATCCTTGTTGTTGAAGAAACTCTCATATAAATGAGCTATTTGTAATGTTATTAATAGAAAATCCATCCATTACTGCAAGTTTCGAAATGATTTCTTCTAAACCACTCTTTTTCATTTTCATAAAATTCAAAATATTCGTTTGTTTTTTTAAAGAGGAATATATAGAGAAGTCTGATTTCATTCCGATAATTATTTTATGAACTGCTTTCAAATAATTATGTAGATTGCTCGTAGATGATCCTTTGCAGCTCAACATTTTATTACAATAATTGCAGATTGCCTTGTCTATCCCTAACTTGCTGAAACTAACCCAAACTTCCGACTTATTCAGTTTTTATCTAAACATGAAATTAAAGTAGTTAAATCAATATTTTTGATTTATTATTTTAAACTATTAATATTAATGTAATTTAAAGAAAAATCTTTTTTAGAAATTTTGAAAAACTTAATCTAATTCCGATGCTTCATAAAGACTAAACTAAATAATTTATGACGAAACGTTGAGAAAGAAAATATGGATTATTTTAACACCCTGTGTTTTATTTAAAATCCCATTAGGCACAAGCCAGAACTTTTTATTTTACATTAAATTTTGAGAAAAAAAAATTACCAACTATGACGACTATATTTTTGTTTCCAGTTTTAGCGAACCTGTCGAGACTCGTGACGGATTGCACATATGTACTAACAAAATAATCTGGTAGGTTAGCATACAATGAAAAGCTAATCAAATGAGTTATGTTACGGTTTTCAATTGTGACAAATTTATTTTAAAAACCGGTTTTTTAAAACCTGGTTTGAAAAACCGTCAAACCCTACTGAGCGGCATAGCGTCATTCTCTAAAACTGTTTTAAGGTGAAATTACAGTGTAAAATTTAAGAAAAAACTTTTTTTTTTTTTTTCCCGTTAGTATACACTGTTATAAACATTCTCCCCAATTTTTAAATCGAAATTCGAATTATTTCGGTCGCTACAACCTTTCTTAGAAAAAACGATTAGAGTGTCTGGCGTGTCCGTCCACCGTAGAACCGCTATTCCTATTGTCCTGTTCCTATTTCCTGTCGCAGTAAATGGGCAAAGTACATCAGTTCGCTTGCGACAGCCAGTATGGGTAGACCTACGAATAAAACGCCTGAAAAATCAGTGCCGCTGGATAGAAAAGGCTCGAGGACAAACCGTCCACGACAGGAACGAAAAAGGTCCGCTTGTACGTTCAATGAGGGATATGATCCAATACTAAAAATCCTGGAGGTAATGGAGGTCACCGTAGGGCCGGCAGCCGCGGACTTCGCTGCTAAGTACAGGGACGAGCGCATCGCAGTCGCGGAACGCCGAAGCTCTCTGGACAGCAAAGAAGCCAGGACAGCTCGTCGAAAAAAACATTCTGCCGAAAATCAAGACTTTGAGGAAGCAGAAGGAATATTGTATGGACCTGGCATCGCCGATTGATCGTATGTAGGCGATTTATCTGAAAATTCCTCACTCCAAACTTTAAACGCGTTTTTCTCGGAATAGTGTTTTTCAAAACGGTGCCCACTCTCAAAGGAACAGTTTTCAAGCTACCCCTTTGGAATTTTGGCTAAACATTCTTCACGTCATTCTTTATGTTGCTATGAGAGCGTTTTTTTTTTTAATCTTCCAATTTTTTTTTAAGAATAATTGTCGAAAAAATAGGCTGAATTCGGTACTTTTTGTAAAACCGCCGCCATTTTTGCAAATTTCATAGAAAAAGAAAAAGCCTCCATAGAGACATAGAGGCTTTCCTTCAGATTAATAATCTTTTTGAGATTTTTGTTTCAGATCAAACTTGCGTCCGCAATCGCGGGCACCGTACAGGACCTCGTTTTTTCAACGCCATTTTAAATATATAAAAACAATGTTAAACAATAAATATATCAATTTAAAAAATATCATTTTGTATTCTCCATTAGTGCTGTAATTTGTAAAAAAAAAATCAGACCGATTAGTTTAGCCTGACCATCAAAAAAAAATCGCGAAAATCAGCTATTTTTCGGGGAGTCACACTGTGACGGTTTCTTAAGTTTTTGATGAAGGAATTTTGATAACTAGCCTCTAGAATGACAGACAGTTGCAGTATGAGCAGTAAATAAAAGTAAAATTTGGAAGTAATTAATATCTGAATTAATAATGTTTCATCTTCGAATAGAAATACATAAACTCTGGATTACTAACTAACTAAATATATTAACCCCTGCTGTGGGGCGTCGTCCCCACGTTGGAAAATACCTTATTATATGCTTGTGAAAATTAACTTCTATACGAAATTTCTTCATTTTTGTTGTTTTTGATATTATAAAGTTTTATGTTCTCAAATGCCTTTAGAAATCACTGTGATAGCACTAACATATGCCGAAAAATACTAAAAAACTTGGTTCTATATTGCATGACAGATGAATTTTATTTTGAATTAAAACTTTGATACCCGAAGTTAAACATCAAATCCAGAAGAAAAGAGGAGGAGATACAGATTTTCTGTATGGCCCACTCCTGAAGCCAGAAGCATTTTAAAGCAGAAATGTAAATAAAAGTTAAAAAGGCTAATTTTGTCATAGACATGACTTAAAAGCACAATTGATATTTAGCAGATCACAATGATTTCATTCTCCAAATTAGGTCAATTCCGGAAAACAAGATGTTTAGTTTACCTTTTTAATAAATTTCTGAATGTACCTGACTAGATGTTTTAAAAATTCATAAAAAAAAATGTTCCTTATAAATGTTCGTTAAGACGAAAATAAAAGAAAATTGATTATTTTTCCTGCCTTCAGATTTATTCAAATACTGTGGTAACGCTTTTGAATGTTTATAAAGGAATATTTATAACAAACATTCCTGTATATTATAAACAATCCCAATCAGATTTTTCTGTTTAGATTTTATTTATCTTATAACAACAACTACTTGCATATACATTTAATAAATCAACATAGTAATAATAAGAAAATATGTAAACACAATATATAGTTTTTTATAATAAAAGCATCAAACTAAGCAGAAATAAATATTACAGTAGTTTATTTGTAAGTGGCCTTTTTTCATAGCTATTTTATTATTTGTAGGTCTTCAATATTTCTTCATTTTATATTGCACATGAGCAAATTCTAACTAATATATTACCTGCGTCAGTAAAAGTCGTTTATGGCAGCTTTCGTCTGTAAACGTGTGTCCCGCATGTTCTGCCGTTTTTTTTTGCCAGCTTACCTTGGTCATAAAATTTTGTTAATTCGTGTTAATTTCAATCAAAACAACATTTCAAAAATTGTTAATAAATTCATTTTTTCAAATATATATAGAAATTTACTCAAAAAAATATATCAAGACAAATTAATGTTTTTAACTTCAAAAAACGGCAAATTGAAAATGAGGAATAGAGCTTTTGGAAAAAAAATATTGATTTTTGTACGTAAATGTTTAACTTGAAATGGAAGGTGGTAGGCAAAAGTGTGAACAAATCATGTAACAGGTATTTATACATATCACTTTCTTCTATAAGAAGCATTTATTTTAGCTTCTATAATTAGAAAAAATTATTTTTAATTATTATTTTGATCTAAAAAATAGCTACATATTGTACGCAATTTTCACAAAACGTTTCTCGATAATTATCGCAAATTGGTTTTGAGCATTCGAACTAGTAGTATAGTATTTTCTTTTTCACTATCTCTGACGCCTTGCCTGTTTTTTTGCTTCTAAAACGTTAAAATACGGTTAAAATACGGACGCAGAACTCCTGCGGTGCTTCCATAACTGTACCGACGGTATCGAATGCCTTGTGAAAATCTATGAAGGCCAGATCGACTGGTCTATGGTATTCAATACTTTTCTCGATTATTGTTTCTACAACACTTTGTAGATGATCACTGGTTCTGTATCGGAATCCTTCTACCTGGTTGGTAGAATTCCAGTTTATTTTCAAGTTTGATTGTTATTATCCTTGTGAATAATTTGTACAGATGACTCAGGCGGCTTATCGGCCTGTAGTTTTCCAGGTTAGCTTAACCCCCCTTTTTTTTCAGTAGGATAACAATAGCGTTATTTCATTCGTTATTGTGCAGTTGATAGATATCAACTGCATAAATAAATAATCATGATAAAGACTCATAGATGCCTTTCTATTACATTAGGTTCAGATTCCGGGCTCCATTGTTTATGGGTCGAATATAGAAGTTGATAGAATTCTTCAACCAGGATCTCCTCTGTGTTCGTTGCTATATTTCCTTGTTTATTTCAGAGTTTAGTTATTTGTCTTATCCCGCTTCCCAGTTTTCATTTATTGTTTTCTATGGTTTGTTAAATTTTATCATTATTATGTCGCACCTTATTGCCTTCAATAGTTCATTTATGAAAGTTTTCACTTCTCATGTCTCTTCTGATAACCTAACTGCATTATTTAATATATAACCTAACTGCATTATTAAAAAAATAGTAGACACTGTCTTAAAATACTAGACGCCATCTTTATATTAAGGCAAATGGTAGAAAAATCAATTGAATATGCCAAACCGCTTTTCATGTGCTTCGTAGATCTAAGCAAGGCCTTCGATATGATCAGAATCCGAGATGTCATCCTCACGCTGCAAAGAAGAGGAATTTCACACAAAATTAGCCAAGTTATTAAAAATTTGAACACAATCAGACACATATCAAGACGGCACTTGGTACAACACGCAACATACCCGTAGCCGATGGAATCCGCCAAGGCGATAGCCTACGCCTGACATTATTCAACTTAAAAGTCATGGACGAAATTATTCAAACCATCAAAGCACTAAACATCGGCTATAGCATGGGCGGCAGAACTACAAACATCATCGAGGACGATCTCCAGCGTCCTACTATATAAGTTCTCCTAATCAACAGCAAAGTATAACTTGCAGATTTCAGCCGAAAAAACAAAATGCATGGTCATCAGCAAAACACTAATAAGATGCAAGCTGCAGTCTGCGAACAACATTATAGAACAAGTAAACACATTTAAGTATCTTGTGGTAGACATAACGGATAGCAAAAGACTTAAAGAGGAGTTCAGAAGATCAACAACCAAAGCAGCACAAATATCCGGTGGACTACATAATATCATTTGGAAGAACAAATATATGTTCTCACACAGCAAAGTCAGAATTTACAAAACATGTGTTCGTCCCATTCTACAATACGCGGCCGAAACGAGGGCAGAAACCAACCCAACTAAACAACAAATGCGCACCACCGAAATGAAGACACTACGTGCAATATCAGGCGTGACTCTTATTCATCGAAAAAGAAGTAAAGAAATCAGGGAAAATCTGAACGTACAGGACGTGGTGCGATGGACCAGAGCCAGACGAAGAGAGTGGGACAGACACGTCGACCGGATTGGCCCAGAACGACTGGCAAAATGGGCCAAAGTAGCAAAACCCAACACAAAACGACACATAGGAAGACCACCGAAGCGATGGAACGAGTCATGGAGCTCAAGGTCGCAAGATACGAGAGATGCGTAAAGAAACAGGACAATGTCCTAAAAAGAAGTAGGAGGAGGAGGAGGAGGATGTCTCTTCTGCTTTACATGAGCTGTATTGTGACTTGACTGAGCTTTCCTTCATATTTTATTCTGGGGTAGCATTCACTTTGACTTTTTATTAGGGCATTTGTTATTTAGGTCATTGATGTTTTCAATTTCATCCACCTATCTACTCGTCAGCCAATCTTCGATGCACTGCTGGAACCTCTCGACATTTGGTGGGCTGTTCCATGGTTGGTTAGTTATCTTCTATTTCTTTGCCATTTCATGTCTTTCTTTCCTTATATCAATCGTTATTTTAACGTAGATTTTCTACCGGGACCGACCACAGAATGGTGCGATTCTGTGGTCGCTCCCGGTAGAAAATCTATTTAATACTGTTACAAACCTTGACTATATGTTTTTGTCCGTTATTAAAATGTCTATTTCTTTCTTTGGGTGGCTGCCTAGACTCTCCCAAGTCCATCTTCTATTTGTTTTTTTTTATAGGAGAAGCTGTTCATTTGGAGCAAGTTGTTTTGTAGTAAGAAGCCCAGAAGAGTCTCGCTAAGGTTGCTAATGCCTTCCAGTTCAAAGTTCCCTAGAGAGGTTTTTGTATCGTCGTTTTTCATTCCGATTTTGACATTGAAGTCTCCGCACAGAATAGTGGCTGTCCTCTTAGAGCTGTAGATTTTAATCGTAATTTTAATATATATTTTAATCGTTAATTTTTACGTTCATTTTAATCACCTATTAAGTCACATCCTCAGTGACATTCTATTCGTAAAAATGTTGCATGTCTGGTAACAAGGCAGATAACAAAACAGAGACAAGGCAACTTTACACTTATCATGTTTTTTTCATTGTCCAGGTAGTAGTTAGTGAATAAAACACTAAATAATAATAGTAATCTTTATTGTCACCAAAAGGGAACAAATGGCTATGGCTATGACCATAAGACACTACCTATTACACTATTTGAACACTACTTAAATAACATTGACGACAAACTAGATCTGCTTATTAACTGTATTTGTTGATATAGAGATATAGAACAATAAAAGTAAATAAACTTAAATAAATTGAGAAATAAAGCAAAGGCAAAATTCAAAAGAAAGAAATGTCCTAATGTTTGGAACTATTACAAGTCTTCGTAATTATGTAAACGTGGCCATAAAAAATGAAAAGAAATAGTTCATTAAATGGATATTAGGTACCTCGAATCCTAAAAAAATTATGAAGGAATTAAGATCCTTGAATCTTATTCCAAATAAGAGTAACCTAGTCAGATTTCCTCTGATTTGGGGAACGCCAACGATCTAAATGACTATTTCATTGATTCTATATAGTGACCTAGTTAACTATAGTGACCTTATAGACTACTACAAACATAACTTTAAATGTAATTTCTCGTCTGATTTTACCTTTAATCTTGTAGCGCATGGAAGGTGGCACTGATTATGCCATTACTGAAAAAACAAAACCCCACTGAACTCAATCATCTGAGGCCAATAAGTATCCTTCCAACACTCTCGAAAATATTAGAAATAACCATGAACAATCAAATAAAACAGCACTTGTCATACTTTAACATTTTACCTAAATTCCAATTAGGTTTTAGGGAAGGCTACAGTTGCATCACTGCACTGTTAAAATTCACCGATGATATCCTGCAAGAATCTGATGTGGGACCCTCAATAACCAACTTTAACTGTCGATACTTCATTACATTGGCTTTGAGCAATCAGCTATAGATCTTTTATGTAATTACTTAGTAGTGCGGTGCCAGGCGGTAAAATTACAGTCTGATATATCAGTCTTTAAGGAGTCAGTGTCTGGTGCCCCCAGGGGTCGATATTAGGGCCTGTACTGTATACTATCTATAATGCTTCCATCATAAATAAGTTATCGCAATGTAAATATCATATGTACGTGGATGATACTCAACTGTACATTTCTTTTCCAACCGAAGATTACCCCGATGCATTACTTAAATTAAATTACGACGTCAATACACTATACGAATTGTCCCTTTCTCAGTTTTAAACCTTCAATAAATAATCAGCCTATCTCATTTTCTTCTGACGCGAAAAACTTCGGTATTACCTTTGACAATACTTATCACAATTTTCTTATTGTTCCCCGTTGCTACATCCATGCCTAGACCAAATGATTAAAACTCGTATTCAACGGATTCAAGCTCGTGCTTGCGGATTATTTTTGGGCTATGCAAATTCCAAAAAATAAGCCCCAAACTGTGTGATTTAAACTGGTTAAATATGGATAACCGTCGCATAATGCAAAGTTATTCCTTATTTTATAATGCTATTAAATATAAAACACCTGCTTATCTGTTCTAAAAGCTTTGATATAGATGTGACATCCATACCCTTAATAAAAGAAATAGTTGCCGCTTATCACCACCCGCACACAAAATGAGTTTATTTGCAAGATCATTTCATTATACAATTGTCAATCTTTTTAACACTCTTCCAGTCTTCTGCAACGACTTCGATTCGAAATCAAAGTTTAAGATATATATTTTCACAGTTTTATATAATAAACAATGTTCCTTGAGATGTTAACTATTACCCGAAATCGTACTTCTTTCATTATTATTCCAACTGTATTTTTAGTAATGATAATTAATCATGTAGATAATTGATTAGTTTAATCTTCATTAAGTTGATTTACTGAGGTGTAATGGAAGAGCAGGGTGTGCCTTGGCACATACCTGAATTACATCTCATTTTTGTTATTGGTTGGTATTTTTCTTTCCGCTATATATATATTTAAATCTATTTATTTTACTTTTATACTTTTTGTTCTGTCGAAGAGGAAAAAAATAAATTTATTATTATATCTAAATTTTTTTTTTAGTGTGAGGATAAAATTGAAGTTATACCATCAAATTTACCAAGTGAAGTAAATGTGCCCAAAGATTTTAGCTCTTCTAATGAAATATCTACAATTACATCAAATCTATCTTCCATAACCCCTCATTTAAGCTATGAGGAATATGATATAATAAACAAATGTGAAGATCCAGAATTGAAAAACCTTTTGATTTTAAATCGCACAAAGAATCTCCAAATAAAATCGTTAATTGCAAATTATTATAATTTATTAAGTCAGTGTTCTAAGAATCAGAAATACGAATATGAATTAAACAAAAAGAAACAAGAAATATCCACTAACAAAATGAATTATTATCTAGTTGGAATGCCCTATTTTAAAGATGCTAAAAATTACGCTTGTCCATTAAACTCTGATTCTATAAAAAAAAAACAGAATAATGAAATGAATTTTGAAAGGGTTCGAACAAGATATTTATGGAGTACAAGTAAACGAATGAGTTTAAAATCCAGCGTAATGTTAAATTATTATAAAAATGTTCTTAATAGATATGTAGCAAAATTAAAAGCAGTTGCTGAAGAAGATAAATTGGAATTGGGTGAAGAAATAGAAATATTAAGGTGTCAAATCAAGGAATGGAAAGAAAATTTTGATACTAAGGCAATTCCAAATTTGTGGTGTGATGATGATTTAGATTGGAAAAGTATATCTGTTTCTGTATGGGATGGTAATCTTCCAGTAATGAGTAATGAATAAAAAAATTCATATTTCTTTTTTTTTATAGATCCAAGTTATCAGAAGCATTGCAAATCATTTTGGAATCTTTATGTTCATCCAAATATAAACAAAAAGCCATTTAATGAAAAGGAAAACTCCAAAATTTTACAGTTTGTTAAGGAATATTCTTGTCAAAATTGGGAAAAAATTTCTGAAATATTGGAAAATCGATCTGCTTATCTTGTTTGTGTACATTATTTTTCGAAACTATTTGACAAATCTTCAGTTTATAGATTTTCTAGAGGAGAAGTTGATTATTTATTAGAAACTGTAGAAAAACTCCGAACTGGATGTAGCATTCCTTGGAGCAGAGTTAGTCTTATAATGAATCGCACTAGGGAACAAGTTTATTCAAGATATAAATATTCGGTATCTACAAACAATATAAAAAGTGGACCTTTCAGTGAATCTGAAGACATTATGATTTTATGTCTAATAAAAAAGTATGGAGAAAATTATGATGTTATTAAAAGTCATATGCCTCACCGTAAAAAATGTCAAATACAAAATAGATATAGAGACTATTTACAACACAATGAATTACAATTTGGCAATTGGACTGTAATAGATGATGAAATTATTCTAGATCATGTTAATCAGCATGGTCCAAAATCCTGGTCTTTGTTATCTGAGAAAATGAGAAGAACAAGTGCTCATATAAGACATCGGTATAATGTTTTAAATAAATATATACTTGAAGGAAAATGTTTGACTGATTTCCCTAGAAGAACTTTTAAATTTAAAAATAAAAAAAGCATTACAAAATATGTAGAGCAATATTTAGAAACGGATTCTTTACCGCCAATTGACTTTCCTATTGACTACAAGTCCACTGGCAGACCTTTAAGGAGTTTTATTGATAACGAATTAGTTAACTTTTTCAAAACAACTGCTAGAGTTAGAAAAGTAAGAAAATTACGTAGCGTTACAGATGAAGCTTTAGGAAACTGTGCGAATTCTGTACAGAGTGTTTTAAACCTTTTAGGCGTTACTTTAACTATTCCAGAAGATTTGTCAAATACATCTCTAACTGTCCTAGATAAAGATATTTTAAATATTCTTCAACAAAAACAAGATAACAATGTACAGAAGGAAATTGTTAGTGTCTTGCCTCCAAACATAAATACCATTCAAGCATTGCGATGTTTGTTATTGAAATATCAGGAATATAAAAATACTTGCACAAATACTGAATTAAATACCGACAATGCCAATGAGATCGAGTTAAAACAGTTTAAAAAGAGATTTAGAGCTTTATTTCAATGGCCGTGTATAATGTCAATTACCGAACCTGCCGAGGCAACTCCAACTGTTGAGAAGAATGTAGCTAAAGCCATTAAAAAACCTGAGAGGGTTGTTAAACCAAAAGGAAGACCAAAGAAAAATTTATCTAAAGTACATCTGATGAATGCAGCTAGATTAGCTAAAAAGAATCAACCAAAAGGTAAATAAATATTCATTTATTAATTCAGTTTGTTAAATTATTAAATTTCATTCAATTGGGGATAATTTTGATTTTATTAGGCGAGTTTTATATGTCCAGTCTTTTTCGTATAGAGTTTATTTTGTACAGTCTATAGCAGTGGTTCCCAAACTTATTTGTCTCATCTCCCACCTGAGATATGCTAAAGTTAATATCATCCCCCAATCTGTTATATTATATATATATATATATATATATATATATATATATATATATATATATATATACATATATATATATACATATATATATATACATATATATATATATATATATATATATATATATATATATATATATATATATGTAATAACAGAAATAACATTAATTTATGGTCACTCAAAAATCAAAGAAATAGAGAAACAAGAACATAAAATTCTCCGAAAATTTTTTGGGCCGGTGAATAAAGAGGGAATATGGATTAAGAGACCATCGTCAGAAATATATAAAACCGTAGAACCTATTACTGACACTTTCAGAAAGAGACGAGCTAATTTTTTTGGTCACATATACAAAATGGACCAGAACAGAATTACGAAACAAATTTTCAAAATTACCTTTAACAGTAGAAATAGGTCCAAATGGATACAGGAAACTGAAGAAGACCTCAAGCAGCTAAACATCACGATACACGACATGAATGATCGGGTTAAATTTAGAAACACCATAATGCACCATAAATTTGATAAAGAACTGCTCCCGGTGGAAAGAACATAGTGCACGAATGAAGAGGATTTGGGAAGAACGTCGCTGCATGACTGAGTTGACATGATTTTTGTTCAAGTTTACACGCTCTCTTTAAAGCAGGTGTTCCCAAAGTGCGGCCCGCGGGCCAAACGTGGCCCGCAAAGCCCGTTAATTTGGCCCGCGATATCGATACGAATATATTTAAAAACAATAACCTGTTATGTCCGTCGAATGTATTCTTAATACGGCTTGTAAATGATTATCACTCAATTATGATCTTAATTTCGACTTATTTATGCTCATTTGGGCTCATTTCATTATTTGGGAGCACATATATTTACGAAAAAACTGTTCCAATTCAGTTCAGCAAATATATGTGCTCCCATATAATGAAAACATTTGTTTGTATTTGTATATATATATATATATACATACATATATATATATATACATATATATATATCAGGGTGTATAAATATATATATATATATATATATATATATATATATATATATATATATATATATATATATATCAGGGTGTATATATATATATATATATATATATATATATATATATATATCAAGGTCATTCAGGGTGGGCAAACCGGACGGTTACAGAAAACCGCCCTAGTTGTCGCCTCTCCGACCAGGAACCGAACCGAGTAGACAGACAAGACTAGACAGATAAGACTACACTGGACCAGACTAGGTTAGCTGCTTTTAAGGTGCATATTTGCTGTACCCCGAGTAATTTGAATTTTTCCCGGACTCCGCAGGCTCTGTGCCAGATAGAGGCGCCATATAGGAGGACAGACAAGACTAGACAGACAAGGCTAGACAGACAAGACTAGACAGACAAGACTAGACAGACAAGACTAGACAGACAAGACTGGACAGACAAGACTAGACAGACAAGATAGACAGACAAGACTAGACAGACACGACTAGACAGACACGACTAGACAGACAAGACTAGACAGACAAGACTAGAGAGACAAATATATTCAGACAAGTCAAGACTAGACAGACAAGACTAAACTGATTACAGATAAGGCTAGACAGACAAGAGTAGACAGATTAACAAGACCGGTTACCAGTAAGGCTAGACAGACAAGAACATCCTCTATAACGATCTGCTGAAAACTGGAAATAATCCTAATTGGACTCGCTGACGACGGTGGCAACCGATGATGGTAACAGCAAAAGAAGAATCCAACCTAATGGATACAGCTAATGAGGGACTTAGGGACAAAGAGCAGTTAGTAAACTGGATGGAGCAGCAATTGGTGCCAGAGAAGACGGAGCCACTACTTTTTAATATCCCAACGAACGATATCCCCGATCACTTTTAATGCCAAAGGTTTTACGGTAACCCCTACTACAGCACTAGGAGCTAGTAAACATTACTTTTGACCTACCTACTACCCCCTATATCGCCCCCTGCCCACGTAACGACCACCAAAACGACGTCAACGCCCGCTGGGGTACGATATCGCCCACTTTGATAATTGCTGGTCTATAGTATAGTCAGTTATAGCTACTTTTGTCTTTGTAGATTGGATGTCTAGTCTACCCTCTGGTCTTATCTAATTAGTATTGCTTGACTAGTCTTATAGGCCTTGACTAGTGTACAAAATTCTTATTTAATTAGTCTCTCATATTATCTAATTAGTCACTCAATATTTTCTAATTAGTCTTGCTCGACTAGTCTTATAAGCCTTGACTAGTCTTATAAGCTGGCTTGTTAGCACTTGCATAAGACTACAGGATAATCAAGAGAATCTGGCACGTTCAGTAATCTGGTGCTCTGGGGAAACACAGAACAATAGTCCCGCACAGAAGAAATAGTCACAAACAACACCAACCAGTATTCTTTGAAAAAGGGTTGGCTAACACACCCTGCTTTTAACTATGAAAACTTGATTGACGATTCTGACCAAGCTAACTCCACTCTACAATTGTCATTTACCTATATAGATACATATTTTATTCTTTCTGAAATACAATTGTAACGGGTGATTTTTTAATCATTTGGGTTTTGAAAATTGAAAAAACAGAAAATTTGCAAATGTGAATTAAACATTTATTTAGGCCGATAAATGAACGCCTGCCATTTACTTTTTCAAGATTATTTCATGTAAATGTTGCCCACGGCTACGCCGTAGGTGGTCCATCCGTGACCTCCCACTTTGGGCTACTTTTTCCAATATTTCGGTCGGTATCTCACCAATGGCAGCTGTAATATTGTCTTCCAGGGCTGGAATTTTGGCTGGCTTGTTCCTGTACACGAGAGACTTCACATATCCCACAAAAAATAGTCTATTAGGGTCAAATCGCATGGATCTTGGCGGCCAAGGACTGCTCCAAAACGTGAGATTAATTGTTGACCAAACTCGCTTCTCAATAGGTTCATGGTATCGCGTGCCGTGTGACACGTGAAACAGTCTTGCAAAAACAGCATGTCAACTAAGTCCAATTCTTTCATTTCGGTAAAAAAAAAATGGTAATCATCGCACGGTACCTTGCTCCATTGACAGCAGCAATATTTTCCTCGGTACGCACTCTTACGGATACTCTTCACGCATACGGGTTGATGGATTAATGTCCAATAAAGTGAAACTGGTGCGAAATTTGGTCACAACAGCTTGAATAGCAACACAATAGAATATATTCGGTGGGTTGATTACAAAATGGACCATAATCTGGATGTAATTAAATTAAAAATAATAAAAATTACGAAAATAAATAATTTCATAAAATTTACGAAACAAATTCAATGATTTGCAAGCGTTGTTCATTTGTTAGTCTATTTATGGTGAAATGGCAAACCTTACTGAACATTTTTGACATTGCCACATGTCACGAATCTTTTTCGTACACTGAAAAACCAAATAGCAAAAATATCACCCGTTACATAAAATATGTGAAATTGGTATTGTTTTGTTTTAATCCTGATAATCCGGATTTTTTTGCAAATCCGGCGGTAGTCTGGTTCCATATGTGTCGGATTATCAAGATTACACGGTATTAAGTCTTACATGTTGCCAAAATCTGAGCAAAATATCTAATATCCATGTCTGCTCTTTATGTGTCTATATCCAAAAGAAAATACAAGCAAAGGGGAAATGTTAATTTGGTTTGTCACTTTCTTTTTTATTTTTTCTCATTAATCAATTTATCCGGTAGCAGAAAAGGGCGTCCAGAACACTTTGTCTTTCTTCTTCCTTGCTTTCTACTTTTTGCTCTTCTTTCCCTTATTGGTACAAAACTTTTTCTAAACAAATCTTAACAAGTGCTTCGGTTTCAAAAGTACTTTTGCAAGTTCTGCGTGAATTCTTTGTTCTGTCAGTTCTTGAAGGTCGTCGTTGATATGGTTGTAGGTATGTTGGTTCTCATCAAAAATTGAAGCTTACTCTGTTCATTGTTCATGAAAAGTTAATTCGCACCAATCGAATTCGATATTGCATATAGCGCTTACATGATTGTTATATTTTTTCCGAAATAGCACAATTAATTTTTAGATAATATGCCTTTAAAATCCTTGATCTATCAGCTGAATTAACGACGTAGTGTTAAATGGTAGAAAAATTAATTCAACTAGTATGAATCAAAAGTTTAACCAAAACAAGTGGGAATAACTTCTTTGTTTTTTTTTGCAAGTTCACATTATGATATTCATGATTAGATTAAGGAAAATGCGATAAATTGGCTTTTTATGTTGGCCATATACGTGTGATAACCTATCGTCCAATCAGTATGACGCTGCAGATTGGATCAAGTAGAACTGTCCGTGTGTGGATGTCAATTGGCATAGCGGTTATACTTGACGGAAGAATAGGAATTCAATTCGTGTGGCTTTTTAGCCGATATGATCATGCCGATTGGAATGTATATGGGGGTTGCGATCGTCAGTTCAGTTGAGTCTTCAGTTGAATCAAGATTTTTGTCGGTGATAAACGTGGTGCGCGCTCTCTTTCAACATATCTTTTTTCTACTGATATATGTGAAAATGGCATTTTTTCCACGGCTTACCCTAAATGAAAGTGACATTTTTTCATTCTAGAGATGAAAATATATTCACATCTAGAGACGAAAATGAGCATTTTAAATTTATGATTTTCTTGATTAAAACACTAAACTAACCAAATTTGCATGGACTTTCTTATTAATTACATCAATTTCAATGAAATATTTGATGTACAAACGTAAAACGAGCCTGAAACTGTTTAAAAAACCGAAATAAAATTAGGACATTTGACTTGAAAAGTATCACCTTCTATGAGAATGCAATATGTTACCATGGAAACGACCAAACCAACAATTAAATTTGTATTGGCAGTTCTGACAGTTCGCTTCAAATTGGATTTATTAAAGTCGTATTATGGATTCTACAACCGAAATCAGTACAAAAAAATGCATTTACTACTCGAGATGAAAGTTTTTTTTTTTTTGGTTCGGTGTGATTGCTAACTCGCTGGCGCTCGTGAGCAAACTCTCACCTCACCAAAAAAACGCCACTTTCATCTCTTGCTGTAAAATATACTATTTTTTTCTTTATGACGAGTAAAATGACCAAGACGGCTAAAACATCGTCGTCCGTCACTGGTGATGTTAAAAAATTGTCGTCCGTCACTGGTGAAGCTAAAACATCGTCGTCCGTCACTGGTGACGACATGACTTCAACTGAAAGTCGCTGCCGATTGGACAGTTTAAGTTGATCGTCTGTGGTGTATATGGACGAACTGCAAATTGGATCAAGTATGTAGCGTCATGCCGATTGGAAGATAGAGAGTATCGTGTATGACCACCGTTAGTTCGAGCATAATACTCGATCAGAGAAAGCAACCACGGTTCTTTGTCGTATTTGCTGTTAGCTGCCCACCAAATTTGCCAATCCAATCTTGGAGAATACGGTGCTAAAAATTTGTTTTTAATGCCTGATACATTTGGAATTTAAACCGCGTTAAATCGAATCAGTGTTAAATGAGGGAGCGCTAAATGGATAAGCGTCAGGAAAAGAATACGCGTATTATTATAATATAGGGTGTATATACAATTTTGTTTTTAGATAGAACTTGACCTAGCTTTTATTTATGAATTTGGATATAATAAAAACTATGATCTGGATCAGTTTTGATATAAATATACTGTATATTTTATTTTATAATGAACTAACATTAAAATACGTATTTTTTAGATGGACAAATAGAAAATAATACCATTGATAGTCATCCCACAACTTCGACAGCAAAAAGAAGTCTTAGTGAAGGAATAATAAACAGCGTACCAATAACAAATGTAGAGCAAGTAGAAGAAATGATACAAACATTAAAACACATTATCAACGACAAAAAGGAAAAGTATTTAATAAAAATAGATAAAGCAACTATAGAGAAAATGCAAAAAAAGAATGGTCAAAAGTTTATTCTAAAACCAGTACAAACTAAAAGAACGTTGGAAGAGGTTAATGAAGGAAATTTAGATAAGAAAATAAAATTAGATATAAGTAGTGAACCATCTACAAGTGGATTACACTGAGTGAAAATGTGATATTTATTTGTAAAAAGTTCAATTTAAAGGAAATAAAATGAATAAAACAAGCAATGGAAAGATCTTTGATATTTACCAAAACGAAATGTATATATTAAAAAAAAACATATTTTTCTAGTTTCTTATAAACAGTATAAAATTTTTTAATGCAACAAAAATTGAAAAAACAACCTCACAGAAGTGCAAAATTAACACTAAGTGATCATAATAAGCATGTAGAATATAGGTGAAAATAAAATTCGAATTCAAAAAGAGAAAAAAACAACATTAATATAAATATAATATATGTATATAAAGATGATAATCAAAATAAGTTTAAGTGGTATTATTAGGGAATAACAGACCTAGGTTTATTGTACACACACTTATTAGTAGTGGATTTCTTCTTTTATCTCGACTAAATCCAACTAAGACCAATAGTTGAAATAGTTAAGAATGTTTTTTCAAATTGATTTATTTGATTTTTGTAGTTGTAGTAATCATCGCACATCCGGCAGTGAAAACTGACCATAACAACAAAGAAGCTTCCAAATGACCTGTCACACTTCTGATACTATCCAAAATTTGCTTCCAAACAGGATGGACTGCTTGCTTACTATTCATTGGTAACAAATTACGAGCTTTCAAGTAATCAACTAATGCTGGAGAATCTTTGGTATACACTGGAAAATATTCACCTACTATTTCACGTTTCCACCAAGCTTGCGATCCTCTAAAATATTAATAACACAAAATAAGAATATACCAAATGAATATTGAATAGCTCATTTTTTTCATGATTTTTGTGAGTAATCTTTAGAACTTTATATAGAAAAAAACTCACGAAATACAAATGAAACAAAATTTGTGAAATTTGCATTTGTTTGAATGAGGATCTTTTGGTGCGTATTATTGAAAATTGATAAAGTGTATAAAAATAATACATTAAAACGTTATAAGCCAAAAAAATCGGATGGTGACTTTTAAATTTATTCTTACCTTTGAGTCCAAGGTGTATATTTGTAGTTGTAAAGGATGGCCCTAATGTATCTTGGTGGCTTAAGGAAGGGACTTGATCCAAGCAGTGAGGTAACTTCTTGTTTGCCTTCTAATAATCTATGGGCTAAAGAGAGCAACCATGGTTCTTTGTCGTATTTGCTGTTAGCTGCCCACCAAATTTGCCAATCCAATCTTGGAGAATACGGAGCTGAAAATTTGTTTTTAATGCCTGATACAACATTTGGAATATAATGATTTTTTAAGTTACTTTACAGTTGTTAGATACCCCTAGTATGACTTTTTTAGGATTCGAGCATTATTCGCGATATATCGAATCAGTGTTAAATGAGGAAGCGCTAAATGGATACGCATGAGCGTATATAGGGTTTATATACAATTTTGTTTTTAGATAGACCTAAAAAACCTAGTTTTTGTTTATGAATTGGGATTTTGGAAACATTGTCTACTCCCTAAACTTCTTGCCATATTTTATACTTGTTAAAGTAAATGCTTCAAAATTAAATAGACTTGTTAGATGTCCCATTATTCTTGGATTACCCCCATTTGGCGCCTCTAATTCCTGTACCCCAAAGAGATTTCGAAACAAAATGTATTAATTCTTTCTTAAAATAGGATAAGATATTTATTAATCGAAAGGACAGATGAAAGAACGGTCTACGTTTGATTTAAAAAAAGTGAATTTTAAAATGAATTCTATGTATTCCATAAGCACGTTCTGGTTAACACCAATTTAAGGGGAGGAAACCACATTAGGTGGTTAAAAAAATTGGATTTTTTAATTACATAAATCGTTAGCTTAACTATCCAAGAATACGCTGTCAAAAGTTCAAATCGAAATTCGCATTCGTTTAGATTTTATAAGCATAGAACCGAGTGCACATCGGGTACAGGCTCGACCACAGATATAGTCTTGACCGGTTCAACCTCACAGTCGCTCTGTATATAAAGTATAAACTAACGTACCCTTCTAACGGAACCCCGCCTTTGTATCTTTCGTTTCAAATAACGGTGTAGAAGGTACTTGAAGCATCAACACAAGGGCTTATTTCGCTTATATTACGTTAGAGCGCTGTGCCTTACTTGGCGTCAGTTCTGACTCAGGCTTCTACGATAAAGTGACCACAGATCCCGATTTTGGCGGGACAGTCCCGCTTTTTGGAGGACAGTCCCGCCAATTTTTTAAAATGTCCCGCTTTTTAGAAAATATCTGCATTTTTTAAATGTACTGTAATATATAAAATAAGATGTTTCCACATATTCCCATAACATATCCTTTTTTTAGTGTCACCCAATGAAATTTTTTAATATCCTTTGAACTGTCTATTCTTCAAGATATTCCAAGCAGTTATAAAAAATAAAAATTCCTGACTGCTTTCAGAAAATACAGTCGTTTTATGGCACCTTGTTCTGAAATTTTCATTGGGTGATATTAAAAAATGATATTTTATGGGAATATGTGAAAAAATCTTTGGAATATATTAGTAACCATTTTCCGAAATATAATATTTGCGAAAATGATCTTTTTTGATGAGGCGTTATTGGTAAAAAGATACTTTACAAGTGCACGTCAGAAAATTTATTTTCACTACGACTACGTTTTTTGTTTAATGACGAAAGTTGTTGCCATGGTAACAACAAAAAGAAATCCTTTAATAATAAAATTCCATTTGATTTACAATGGACTTTTACGCACGATTTGGATACTTTTACACACTATTTGAATAATGGCATCCTTCACATACAATAATGTATTTATGTGTTCATTTTGGTGTGTGAGTAGATAAAATACATTTTTCTGAATTATTGGTCTGTTTTCATAACAAAATTATAATTCTTATTTCATCCAATTTGTCACGCTTTGTCTCAATGAAAATGTGGTCATTTTATTCCACGAGTGTGTTTGTAATTGAGACTGAGAAATGTCTTCGCATCCGAAAAGCGACATGAGTCTAAGAAACGCCGCAGTAGGCCGCGTAAAAGAAAGTTCCAAGGGAACCAGCACGACGATAAACAGAGTGTTAACCACGAAGCTCGAAGTGCTAGAAAAAACCCAGACAGTTCTACTAGTGAAAATGTGACTGTGAATCCATTGCGTTTTTTATCGCTTCATCGAATTTTACACTTTGTTTATAGCATTGTCGGACACATTGATTTGTCGAAATTGCAAGCAAAATGTTAAATTTGAAGAAACTGGAATCCGAGGCCTTAGTTTCAAACTCGTTGTCAAGTGAAAGTGTGGATCTAGACATATCAATTCAACTCCTCTAATAAATACTGGATTCGAGATAAATCGCAGAATAGTGTTCATCTTGCGACTCTTTCGCATTGGTAGACAAGGGTTGAATTTATTCTGCAATTATAAGGACATCGGCAGCGGCTTATCTGAAGAAACGTATAATTGAATTGTAAGTCATATCCACGTTGCTGCGAAGGCAGTTTTCGATTATAGTTGTAAAAAATCTGTCGAGGAGGAGAAAAAAGAGAATGAAAACATTTCAAAGACCTATTTTTGAATTGGAGATGGTACTTGGAAAAAGAGAGGATTTGAATCTTTGTTCGGAGTAACAACTCTCATAGCGTATTACTGAGGCGAAGAATTCTCCAGAATATTTAGAATGGAAAGAAGCCCACGACAATGAAGACTGCCAAAAATCATGAAGGAACTGCAGGAAGCATGGATGTGGAGTCGAAAAATGTTTACGAGATCAGAAGAAGTGCATGGCGTGAAGTACGGAAATCGACTCCGAAATATTTGAAAACCTAAAACGCTTGGTTGAAAAGGCAAACTCACAGAGTCATTAGTGAAAAAACTCAGCACTTATTATGAACTAGCGATTCGAAGACATATAGATAGTGTACAAGACAAGAAAAAAGCAATTATGGCGACATGCAGAACAGGTTGACAACTATACATATCTAGGTACCACTATAACGAATGACTGGAGAAGCTGGAAAGAAATAAAAACATGAATGGGAATAACCAAAGCTTTTATATGAAAAGTAGGATATTGTGTAGTAAGCTCTATCTAAAATTCAGAAAAATAATAGCAAATATCTTTGTATGGAGTGTTATGCTGAACGCATGCGAGACATGGACAATTTTAAAGAAGGATAGGAAAAGGATAGAGGCTATGGAGATGTGGATGTGGAGAAAAATACTAGGAATAAAGTTGACAGAAAAGACAGACAAGATCAGAAATGAGGTTTTGGAAAGAGTAGGGGAAGGAAGATCTTTATACGAGACTATTTTGAAAAGAAAGAGATTGTGGATTGGGCATATGTTGAGAGGGAGTCGTTCGTTAAGGGAATTAATCGAGGGAACTGTGAAGGGTGTAAGGAATAGAGGTAGAAGAAGAGTGAAGTTGAGAATGGTTGATGATCTAAAAGAAGGGAAAGGATACGTAGATATGAAGAGAAAGGCTATGAATAGAGTTGAGGGGAGGAGGCAGAATGGAACCTGCACATAGCAGAACACAAATTATGACTATCATATGATTTCCACGGATGAAAACCCTCGACACGAGTATTGCCCAGAGGGAGAAGACAGTTGGTGCGAGTGGCAGAAATGAACAGAATGGAACACGAACCGCACCCTACTCCATTGCACTCCGACGTACAGAAGGAAATTCTTTCAATATATGAGGATTTATCAAGGGATGAATTACTGGAGAGATCTTTAGGTGGCCACACACAAAATGAATAAATGTTTTAATTCCACTATTTGGCGATTAGCTACTAAACATTTGCAACCCAGACTAAAAGTCACTGAATTGGCATCGTATTTAGCAGCGGGCTTATTTAATTAAGGAAATTCATCCCTTCTGATGGTCATGAACGAGGTAGGAACTGCAGTAGGCACGCAAAGCTTCAAATATGCCGAACAAATCGATAATCACCGCGTGAACCGGCAGAATCGACGTAGTTCATTGGAGTCGAAGGAAGGTTTATTTAACGAAGGAAGATTTATCAAGGGATGAATTACTTGCGAGATGTTTAGGTGGCCACACACAAAATGAATAAAATATTTAATTCCACTATTTGGCGATTAGCTCCTAAACATTTACACCCCAGACTAAAAGTCGTTGAATTCGTAAAAATCGTCGAAGGAAGGTTTATTTAAGGAAGGAAGATTTATCAAGGGATGAATTACTGGAGTCTAACTCAAAACCTTTTCGATTTCAGATGAAAATCGGAATGGATTGGACATGAAATTGGAAAACAACCTTCAGCGGACATTACACCATAACTTTGTTATTTTTGGCTGAAATTATTCCAAAAAAATTAATAAAAATTGTTCGAAAGTCATTTAACTTTAAATTTGTGGGAAGTCCGGAGAACTCGGAAAGAACTTCTGCATTGGCAAAACGAAGCCTATGAGGAAGAAGGATTACTATATGTGTCGGTCATTGTAAAAGTGAATTATCTCCATGAAACTGAATTTTAAAATAACGAGCTTTTGCGAATTAAAGTGTAGGAAAAAATATATAGGTATTTATTCAGTGTTTTCTCTTTTTTATTGTTTAATACAAATCAAAGATATAATAATTTGAAGTAACGTAGAAAATCAAAATAAAACTAATTTAAAAAATGAACTTAAACTTTTTTTTTGGAGTTACACCACTGTTATAGTGACATCATATGTAATTTCGTCATCAGATCACGCTCTGGATTATCTATGATTTACCGATTTGGAATATCTATGGACAGATTTTTGTAGTAATGGTGGTAAATTGGCGGAATGTATGGTAAAAGATCAAGAATATCTTTCATCTTTGCGTTAGTAACTAGTTGTTAGATGGATAGAGTGGGTCTTGTCGAATATTGTACAAGTGAGCCGGTCGTTCTTACTTTTTTGCATAAATCTACTTTATATAAGGGTGTGTCGGGATTTAGTGTTTCTTTCAATTGAAATTGCAAAGGATAATTTCTCTCAAACCTCAGCCATCTAATATTTAGCCAATTAAAGTCGTAACCGCAAGTTGTTTTTATCTATTTGTAATAGAATTTTCTAAGACAGTGGTACTTAAAAATTAGGCGTTTTTCATTTCAGTAACAACAAAATAAGTTTTTTTTTGCGTTTAACTGTTTTTATAATAGCGACCCATTGGTCTGGGCTATAAATTTTCCACGGCGGCGACTAGCGCTCTCTATTATTCCAAATTCCCCATCATTTGGAAGATAAGAAACCTAGTGTCAGGGTCTTGTACAAGCTTCAAGAGGGGAAAAAATGTCTTAATATTCCGGTTTTGTCTAGTGGAAGAATCGGAATACATAAAGACATGCTTTTCTAAAGCCGCATAAGTTTTTAAGTGCTTAAGAAGAAATGCTGCTATGTCTTGAGAACCTCTTTCACCCGGAATCATTAAAATCCTCTAAATCCATCAAAATAAACTATTAAAACAATTATACACACACACATTATATATTAATTACACTATTAAAATGACTATGGACTTACATCACTTTTATAATGAATATTTAGAGTTTTAGTTCCCTGTAAAAACAAGTAACACCCTTTTATGGGATTTTAATGCAACTATTGATGTTGTTTCACTTGTATAATAAAAGATATAACAAAATGTGACAATTAAGCAAAAAAATAAAAATTTAAAGAACAGGAAGTTACACCACTTTTACAATGAACGACACATATGGTGCTAGAATCGCAGATTAATCGGTAAGCATGTTACATTATTATTATCTTCCTTGAATTTCTAGTTTCCGAGAATTTATTTTTCAAACGCGTTTATTTCGAAATGACTTTTTTCACATTTGCGTGGAGTCTAACTCAAAAAGTATGGAACCGAACCGATCATTATGAAAATTGATAGTATGATTCATTATAAAATCACAAATTATATGAACCAACTTGTGAGATGATATCATGATTTTAAGGGTATTTTTCTTTGCATAATTAGAGAAAAAAATCATGAAAATCGAAGAAAAATTTGGAACAATTTTTCACGAATTCATTCACAATTTTTCACGATTTTCACGATTTTTTTTACACCTGCAAAATTTTTAATTTTCATTATTTTCATCTGCATTGATATTGTTCATATTCTTAGAAAATAAGTTATTAATGTAAAATCATTTTTGATTTCAGATGAAAATCGGAATGGCAGCACTGCACGCAATTGGAAAACAACCTTCAGCTGACATCACACCGTAACTTTGTTATTTTTGGCTGAAATTATTCAAAAAAATTCCTAGGTTCCTAGTTGCGGCAGCCTTTAGAACACGTCTGATTGAACGCCAGCCAGAGCGAGTGTAGCGAATGTATGCGGCTACCGTCAGTCTCCACGAAAATGTCGTAGCAGCCAGACGTATTTGTGTTAAAGAATTTTTTACGTCGAACTTTATACGTCGATTGGCTGCTATAACTGGCTGCTCAAATATTTCGGCCGCCGCAATTAGACTGCCTAGAGCGCGGGAGGCCCAATTGGTTGATTTAAAAGCAGAGCATGTTTTAGAATGTCCAACTTATGTTTTGCAATATCGGTAACCAGCTAATCAATTCGTCATCACCTTGGTTTGTCTTCACTTTATGTAAACTCGCTTCGAATCGTTGTGTTGTTTAACAAAATACATTACACGACATTTGTGCCCAATTTTCTACTTCGTTTAGTCGGCTTCATTGTAAACGAGATATCTGCGCAACGAGTTCCTATCGCTCTATGTTATTACTATATCTCATGGGAGATCAGAGTAGTTTAGCTTATAATATATTACAAATGTTTATGTGAATATAAACAAATATGTGCTAAGAAGAAGAAACAATATATAGTTAAATAAATAAAAATGTTACTATTCTGGAAGTAATCGTTCAATTCACATATAAATGTTAATCTTGATGTACACAGCTTTGATGAATTCTTCGTTTTAAAGGAACCAATCTACCAGTAAATTAAGGAAGGGGTGTATATAGGGTTACCAACCCTCCCGGAATGCCCGGGAGACTCCGGCAATAATGTTCAACACCCCGAGCTCCCGGTCCCTAATAATTTCTCCGATTTTTTTTTTAATAAAATTAATATTCATTAAAAAAATAAATAAATTGCTCAGAACAACAAACACTCCGCCGCGTCCTGTGCTAGGTACATACAAGTTTGCAGGTTTTATTGGTTAAAACCCTTTCGTCTCCTCCCCGCATCGCGTCGCCGTGATACAAGCGCCACTCTTATCCTCTCGAGCGCTCCCCCGCGATGCTCATGGGCAGGCTACACTACAAGGAATTTAAAATATGGACATAGATCTTGACATATTGTACGATGCGGTAGGAATTTTACGTGAAATGCAACCACACCTCATTGAAGAGAACCGAGTTACGCTGGGTTGACTTCTTTGCGAAATCGAAAGACCGAAATGCCTGCCCTGAATTGAAAAAGCTTGTCAAATTTTTTCTCTCCATTGCCGTCTTTAATGCTTCTTGCGAGCGCTATTTAGCATGATGGAACAAGTGTGGATCGAGGAAAGGAACAGGATGAACATATAGTTAGTAAAAGTAGAGTTACAAGTACTGCAAAACTTCAATTTTTCATGTAAAACTTTTGATGATTATGTGCTAAAAAACCGTGAAATATTAAATGTTTCTTGGTAACCCTAGGTGTATAGCAAACATTTTTTTTTCAATTCTTGAGTGATAGAACTAGTGATCACTTATGGAAGTTCGCTTATGCCCGATTCTGAGACTACCTGAGATATAAAGTATTTTTGTTTATATGGCTGTATTTTTTGTTATGACACGTTTTTTCAACAACTTAGGTATCTGTAGCGAGAATAAAACTTAATTTTGTTGTTGCTTACCAACATATGGCATTGAATGATTAACATTTCCGGGTTTGTACAAGAAGTTGTATTCCATCCAGGGTCCTTCCAAATTATACGATCCTTCTAAAACGATCTCGCGACGACCCTCGACTCCAATCATGTTTTTGAAAAGTGTGTAATCGTTAATGGCATGTAATTTATGCAGTCTGTTATATATTGTACGACACATTGGTTCAACTGTTGTATTTGTCGATTTGTGAATCGAATAAAGTGGAACCTACAATAAAAAATGTTTCAAGACCAAGAATTTTTAACATATTTATGTTTCAGATACTCTGTAATTTCTGAATTATTCGTATTAGATTGTTACTATAAAAATTACAATATACTTGGAAATGTTCACACTTTTGTGCGATTAGTATTACTAGACTGGTACTTATTAGTACCCCCGATATATACTTACAGTACTTCCGGCAAAGAGCAAAAGTGCAATTCCTCCATAAATCATCGAACCGAAAATCTTTGGCACACTACCATTTGGATCGTATATCGAACTGATTATTGCGCGAATAATAGTCACAACTAGTGAAAGAATTCCAATATAAGAAACTGCCAAAATGCCATTCTTCAAAGCCATTTCAAATTGTTCTCTAGTAAAGCCTATATTAAAAAATCCATTAATAGTATAAATGAAGTTTCACAAATATATAAAAGTAGTCTTGCATAATAATTGTTTGTTTTGATTACTTATCTAAATAAACAATTCTTGAGTCAGATTATTTTTAGGTTTGAAGTAAATACTTACTAATTTTAGTGTCGATTTGCATTCCGTTGAATTTAATGTTGTAAAGAATGTAAACGGCATAGAAAAGAGCTCCGTGAGCTAGGAGATTGATGATTGTACTAAAGGCAGTCTTTACAATGCTTGTTTGGCCTTTGCGAGATTTTCCAAAGAAGAATTGGTCATCCAATAAAGAAATTAATAAGGTAACCACCAACACGTTCAGGAAATTGAAGTTTCCTGTCAAGACTACACATATTTGAAGGAAAATCTGAAATCAAAATTTAAAAAATATTGCGAACTGCAAAATTAAATAAATTACATTTAAACGAGGATATGAAGGTAAACCCCGTTAAATTCCCGGTTTAGTTAAGTAAATAAACTCAAATTAGTCGAAATAAAAATGTGCTTACTTGGAACACGAATCCGGTAATTCGCACACTGCGGACTGGAATGAAAAAGAGAATGGGCAATCCAATTTCGCACACATTCGCGTAAACAGTGGCGAGTTTTAAAATCCAATCTGGTAAATGGTGGGCGTACCACGACAATGGACTCGGCAATACCATCGACTGGAAATGGACGTTTAAAGCTAAAACAAAAACATTTTAATACAACAGTATATTTGCAACATTTGTTAAAAAAAAAATTTATAGTTTTTGTTGAAAATTTATTTGTTTACCATTTATTACGCATGAAGGTCAAATATAGATATGTAATTGGATATTAAAAAAATATCTGTTTTAAATTTCATCTATACAAATACATATTTAATTGCTAATACTATCTATATATCATACACTTGGCTGTTTAGTTTTGTTTATCTAATTTTCTCTGTCTAATATTGTCTGTCTAGTCTTGTTTTTCCAGTCTGTTCAATTTTATCAACTCATTCATGTCTATCCAGTCATGTCCAATTTGGTCTAATCTTATCTGTTGTATGTCTGGTCCAATCTGTCTAGCACTGTTTGTATTATCTTCAGCGCCGTCGTTTGAATTTTGAGGCCCCGGGAATAAATATCGAGGTACATACAAGAAAGGAACATATGTATAGAAGAAATATAATACAATAATATATTAATATAAACGAAAAACAAGATTAATTGAACTTTATTTTCCTTGCTTTAATTTCGGCAAATTTATCTATTATCTCACTTAAATTTAAGTCCTCGCATAATTAATTTTCTATTGAAAGCAACGCTACGTTGGATAGTCTTTCTTGTGTCATTGTGGATCTTAAATAGTTTTTTTTATTATTTTAAGTTTTGAAAAATTACGTTCGGACTTGCTTCGAAGTGAATATCGGAATTGTTAATAAAATTCTTAAGATTATACTTAAATTGGGAAATTCATTTCCTGTTCGGTGATTTTTTTTAAGGCGTTCTAATGGTGACTAATTACATATGCCTTCATAGAAAATGTTACAGAAAACTGTATTTTATTTCTTCATAGAAATCATTTCCGTTTAAGTCAGCATTGTTATCATCATCATATTTTGCCTTGTCTTCATCCTAATGCTAGATGCAAATCCATACAAAACTTTTTTAATTTGTCATTTTCTTCATATTTGGTATACTATATATAAGGAAGCCAAATAAGTCATCGTTAAGACTGTTCAGAATCGTTAACTGGAGAATCTTCTCCTTCGTAATCAAAATGGCGCTTTCTTTTTCTGATTCTATTTTTCTTAAATTCTGGAGGAATATATTACATTTTTCACATAATTTTTGAGCTTCGACTTTTGATTCCGCAAAACCGACATTTCTAAACTGTTTCAAAAAGTTTTCCAAGCCCTTCAAAAGACAAACTGCTGCCGAAAGATCGGTTTTTGGGTTTTGTAAACTTTTACTAACGGTATTTTCGTTCAACAATATGATAATTGACAGCACAAATTCAAAATTCATTTCATGTTCGCACAATGATATTAATTCGCTTTTTATTTTGGGATCATTTGTTGTTTCGCTTAATTCAATAAGTGCGTTCATTAATTTGTCTAAATTATGTCTAATAGCATTTATAGTATTTATTCTACACTCCCAGCGAGTGTCGCATAGTGGCTTTAAAGTAGTGTCTAGATGTTTCTTTAAAATGTGTCATCCTGCAGCTGAGCTAGAAAAATATGTGTAAAACCTTTGAATTACACCAAAAAATGTTATTGCCATTGGAACAGTCATGACTCATAATAATAAATTTAATGCGCTGCACATGTCACAAAAAATGCTAATGAATTTTCTGACAAAATTCTTGCTTGAACTCCTTGTTTTTTACCAACGATGTTCGCCCCATTGTCATAGGACTGTCCTCTACAATCTTGAAGAGGAATACCCAAATTGGCTAAATGAGTTTCTAACACTTCAGTTAAATCAAAACCAGTAGTTCACAAATAAATAAAATATTTGGTGTAAAACCAATAACATATTCCTTAATTTCGATATCATTTTCATAAGGTAATTGAACATCGAATAAATCGAATTACATATTTGACAAACATCTGTTTTTCTGTAAATACTTGCCATTACGTTAATAATTGGAATATATTATTATTTAATGTACCAATATGCAATTGTGGCACAGAAAAACAATTAAGTAACAATTGTAAAACAGAAAAATAAAACTAAAATAAGAGTTACATAACGGGTTTTAAAAGTTACCTCCTCATTTATTATTGCGCATCTTTGACGTTTGCAAACGGTTCCAAATCGTCTGTATTGTCGATTAAAATAAGCTGGCTCTGTGGGCCACCCCCTAGCCTGTGGGCCCCAGGCATTCGCCCTATTGACCGACGCTACCGATTATCTCTCGTATCGTATTATGTCGAATATTTCGTTTTGTGCATTTATAGTCCTTTGTGTCTAGTCTAGCCTTGTATGTCGAGCTTTATTTCTATAGCATATATATTATCGGTATAGTTATGTCTTTATTCTTTTATACATAGGTTTGTCTTTTATACGTAGGCTTTTATACATAGGTGTGTATCTTGTGTTGTCTGATAAGTTGTGTTTCCGTAGTCTTGGGGTCCTTTCTGTTTAGTTTTGTCTTTCCAGTGTTATAAGTCTAGCCTTATCTCTCCAATATTATCAGTCTAGTCTTCCCCCTTTAGGATAAGTCACTGTGGGGTTTAATGCTTTAACTTCTTTCTATACACTAGTCTAGAAATATCTCGAAGCCAGACAAGTGTACTCAATATATTCGTCAATCCCTTTCAGCATTAGTGTTTCTCTCTTATTGTTAGTGTTGTTCCAATAGACCTTTTCATAGTTGACATTTTTTTGTGCATGCGTCAATTTCCGCGATGTTTTTCAGGCACTCTTTGACGTATAACCAGTGAAAATAACAAAATGTGTAACAATAACTTTCATATTCCCGCATTTTAAACGTGGCGGAAGCGCAACAAAAAAATATGGTTTAACTAACCGAAAAAAGGTCTATTGTAAAATCTCATTTTCTATTTTACTGTAGTTATTTATGAATATCTTATTAAATTCCTTAATTAATTTTCAACATAAATTAGTGCGATTAGAATCTGACATCTGGCAAATTAGAATCATGTAAATCAATCTGTTATTTTTATGGTCTTTGGATGAGTTGATTAATTAGCTTCGTGTTCTGCCGATTAGTACATTTTTTACAAATATAATTGTTAATGGCAATAATAATATTTTATTGCAACAAAACAATATAACAAAAGGCTATCGACCTCAAGGGCAGACATTAAATAGTTTAAAGCAGCGATTATCAACCCTTTTTTGCTTGCGTACCCCTTGGGCAGTTAATTACCCCAAACTGTTCCCTTACATTAGAAAAATGTTTATATTTTAAATACTCGCAGTTGTTATTATTTTAAACTTGTTACGTTGTACCAAACGAGTAACGAGCCGTCATTGAATTAAAATTAAAAATTAAGATTTTTTTTGGAAATTATAAAAAAAGGCTTAAAGGTTTTTCCCAGAATATTTTTTTTCTATCAGATCGAGCAAAACATTGGGGTTTTATCACAACTTTTATAACGTTTTGCCCAGGCATCGGGCGACTGTAGGTTCGTTCTAACAATAAATAAATAGCATAAATGTATCAAGGAGTATGTTAGAAATTACCGAACGAAAGTAAAATTGATATTACTTAATTAGTAATAAGAATTGTGTAATCGCCAGAAACGAGTATTGAATTTGTCACACTACATTGACACGCTATGTGTCATTAGAATTCTAACACTAACTTTTGCTGATGTGCTGATGTGATTCCGAGGATTGTTACAAAAACCATCGCTATGCGCCAATAGAAATCATCCACCGAATGATGCAAGATGATTGTGTACACGGTATCATGACTTTGCCGAAAATAATAAATATTGTGCTGCAAATATACATTTTTATTTTTGCCCACTGGTTGCCACTGCTCTGAAACTGGATCTGAGACGAGAGGAGAAAAGTATATTTTTAACATCTACCATCAAACCGTCAAACACGTACCCCTAGGGGTACGCGTGTCACGGGCTGAGAATCGCTGGTTTGAAGAAATAGTTATTTATTATACAAGCGGATAAAATTTATTATACCAGCGGTTCGTTGTTTTTATTATACCAGCGGATCGTTGATTTAGCGGATTTAAATTTGCGAGTTAAATCTTAATTTTATCCGCGAGTGTAATACAAACTTTTATTCCATTTTGCTTTTCTTTTTACAAGTTAAATTCAAAGAAAAGTTCCCTTTTCCGTGTTTTTGAAGAAGCATATTGTCCGGCCATGATTGTTTTGTTTTTCGTTTGTCATGACAACGATAAAATTGTTGATTCGTACGTCAAAATTTAGTATTGTGTTTAATTAAATTTTGTTTTATTAACCATAAATGTATACATCCGAAAAATTATTGTTATGTGGTAAAGCAATTACGGAAAGATTACTCCCGCAGAAATCAAGAGATTTATACCAAAAAAATGTATAATGACTTTTGTGATTGGCGATCAAAAAAAAACATCAGCGAAGTCAACATCTAGGGTTATGTTTTTGGATCCCGTAAGGGAGTTATTTTGATGGGTTGCCATGGATACTTTTATTTCACTAGTGCAATAAAATGTTTGTTTCACTAGTGAATTAACCACTGTTTTATTGTTCCGTATCCAAGCAATAAAACATGACTTTATTAGCCAAATTGAATAAAAACTAATTATATTTTTATAACAGAAATAGTTTATAATCCGATTATTTTTAATATTAATTTTACATTCAATTTATGGTTGAATGATTTTAAGAAATGTTGTAATTTTAAATGAAAAAAACTTGGAAAGTTCACCATTATATGCAGTTTGGAATATGAATTTATTTTAAACTCTCATTTTATATTAATCAAGTATATATCTAATATAATTTAGTTATTCGAAATTTTTTTGAATTAGCCTATATTTATATTTATTGTTAGATAATTGCGAATGGGAATTATACAGGGTATTTTTTTATGTAACATAGTTACATCAATATGTTTTGAAATTACCTCAATTGGTATTTAAAATATTTATATATTTATTAATTGCCGTTGTTTTCAATTTATGACATTATTTGTACAATATGATATCGGCATCCCGAAGTCGCTGCAAATAACGGCTTGAGCACATATTGATTACAATTGACAACGAATAGTTGTCACTTAGAACATTATTATTTGCTTCCGTACTAATTGAATCATTCCCTTTATTATGGATGATTGTGTGTTGTATTTCCGCAAGCTTTGCATGGGTCCCGTGTGCAACGTTAGATAAAGAGACATGATTGTTGTCCAATTTTCCGACGTATGCACGATATACGATTCCTTTGTTTGGTTTGTACACGATACTACAATTGGCCCGGAGACGAGGAATTGCTGAAGAACTCGCCAACAAAGGTGAGGTTTCTCGTTTTACCTAAGGAGTGAGGTTACACAAATTATAACTAACTTATGTTACTTTACTAGTACATAAACCTATGGCCTTCAGCCCCTGACATATTAGGTCTTGACCTTTCTCGTTACTTGCTTTGACGTAGCGAAAGGCTCACACAATGCATCTTGAGCGCTGTGTGCTAAAGAGTAACAGAAGATTGGAAGGGACACGGAACCCTCCCGTGATTTAATTAGTAAAGCTGTCCCAAAGTGGATGTTATTAAAACTTTTCAATTGATTCCAATTACATATAGTTCAGAAATGAGGAGTTCCCGTACTTATAATTAGCGAATATTATGCTTCATCTGTTGAAATCTTGTCGGCTTGTTAAAATAGTGTTTTTCATATCGTATTTGAGTATCTCGAAAGAAATAAAAGGAGTGGTCAGATTGTCCAATGGAACTGGTCAATAATCACCAATAATTAACAAAAAAAAATTACATAACATAATTTATAAAAAATTTTTCTACATTTTCATCAACATGCGCTTGCTAAAACATTTCGGTAAAGAGATAAAACACGAAGTTCTTGTTGTAATGGGCAACCTAAACGCAAAAATAGGAGAGGGAGAGGTAGTTGGAACTGTCGGCAAATTAGGATTAGGAAAACGCAACGACCGTGGAGATAGACTGGTGGAATTCTGCCAAATAGAAGAAATTATAATAACTAACACCTTTTACCAACTTCCTTCCACGCCAACTTTACACGTGGAAAGCACCATCAGACGGAATATCGGGCATTGTTAGAAATCAGATCGACTACATAATGATTCGCAGGAGATTCAGGAACACCATCAAATCAGTCAAAAAATTTCGGGGGGCGGACATAAGATCTGACCATAACCCGGTAGTTGCCACGTTGCATGTACGATTGAAAAGGACCATACGTAGTACTACCAAGGAAATGATGGACTCTAAATCAAGAATTATTTGAGACAAAACACGAAAAAACAACTCTAAATAGCTGAAAGGCAGCGATGTATGTGAAAAGGTTAAAAAATACATAAACAACAAGATGAAACAAATAAAAGATAGAAGAATCAACCAAAACACTCACAGTGGATGAACAGTGGATAGCACAGATAGCAGCACAGTGGATGAACAGTGGCAGAACATAAAGAAGACACTAAAAAAGGTAGGGATTAGGAAAGATAGGGAAGTAGGGAAAGGTAGGTAGAACTAAAACCAACAAGAAAAAGAGACTAAGAATAGATGACACAGGGGATATTGGACATGATGAGTTTGCGCCGACAATTCAAAGACAATGATATGTGTACCTACAGAGGATAAACAACCAAATGAAGAGATTCAATGACTCAATGTCGAGAAATCGAAAAATTCGATAACAAATATGATGTATTCAATATGCACAAACTGATAAAAGAACTGTGTGGAAGGACTAAAATCCGCCAACCTGATATACTACTAAACAAAAGCGGCAATCTAATCATCGAACCAACAGAAAAATTAGCTAGATGGTGCGAATATATTCAAGAACTATTCAACGATAATCGAACAACATTGACACAACCAGACTCTGAAAATACAGGACCTAAAATTCTAGGAAGGATCTAGAAAGCATGAACTCGAATACATAATCAAAAATTCAAAATCCGACAAAAAACAACATGTAGTTGATAAAACTTATTAACGTTCTGAATCTGTTTAATAACATATACGAGACGGATGTTATTCCAAAAGAATGGCTAACCTCAACATTCGTGACCCTACCAAAAAAAGAACGGAGCCAAAGGATGTTCAGACCACATTATTGCCCTGATAAGCCACACCTTGAAGATATTCTTAAAGGTAATACACAACCGAGTATACAAAAAACTAGAAGAAGACATAAGCGACACGCAGATGGGATTTAGGAAAGGTATGGGAACCAGAGCACTCTTTGGATTGAATGTGTTGCGACAAAGATGTCTAGACATGAACTACGAAATGTACATCTGCTAAATCGACTTCCAGAAAGTTTTTGACAGGGTTCAACATACCAAACTACTAGAGATATTAAAGAGGAAAAACATCGATTGTAGAGATATAAGAATATTCTCTAACCTCTACTGGAACCAAACAGCTAAAGTAAAAGTCGGAAAAGACCTAAGCAAAGAGGATAAAATATGCAGTGGTGTAAGACAAGAATGTACACTATTGCCTCTCTTATTCAATGCATATAGTGAATGTATCTTCGAAGAGGCATTGTCAGAAGAGATGGGAGGCATCGTCATAAATGGCGAGACAATTAACAACAAACGATATGCAGATGACACTAACATTATAACTGAGCCCTACAGCGCCTAGTCGATTCAGTAAACACCCACTGTAAAAGGTACGGACTGGGCATAAACACAAAGAAGACAAAAGCTATGGCTACAACAAAGTACCCTAACACTAATCATAATAGACAGACCACCTATAGTCATTAACAACGAAACTATAGAATGGGTATCCTCACACAAGACCTAGGAACATGAGTAACAGATAATGCAGAGCAATCCAAGGAAATCAACTGCTGAATACAACTCGCTTCCTAAAAATAGGGAAAATTCTCTGTAACTGCAGCATTAAATTAGAAATTAGAAACCGAATGCTAAAATGCTACATCTTTCCTACCCTGCTGTATGGAATGGAGGCCTGGACATTAAAGGCGGAAAACATACAAAAATTGGAGGCTTTCGAAATGTGGTGTTACAGGAGAATCCTAAAAGTTTCATGGACCGACAAAATTACCAACAAAGCAGTACTCCACAGAATGGATGCAACCAGAGATCCATAAATCCATTAAAAAAATAAAACTTGAGTAACTGGGACACATTGTAATAGGAGAAAGATACAATATACTCAAACTAATTATCCAGGGTAAAATTAGAAGAAAAAGAACTTGAGCAGAAGGAGGTGAACGTGGCTTCGCAACCTGAGAGAGTGGTTTGAGTGTAGGTCTGTCGAGCTGTTCAGGGCGGCTGTCAACAAGATACGTGTCGTTATGATGGTTTCCAATCTCCGATAGGAGAGAACTCAAAAAAGAAGAAGAAAGAGACAGTTGAATATTTATTTATCATTGAGATACCAAACAAAAAAATTTTGTTGTGTATTCTTATTTCTGTTTATTTTTATGTCTATAAAATTTTATAGAACATCATATAGAATGATAGTAAGAATCCCAAATTTCGAATGTAATAAACATTGTTATGGTCCCATTTGACAAAATTACGATAAAGTATACAAAGGTACAAAAGAAAATGATACAGTGTACAAAATAAAATAGTACGATTATTACTATTGTATCTTTAATTAATTGACTTGTATTTTTCAGAAAGCATTATTTTGAAACGTGATTGCATGCATTTAAATCTAATTAGAGAGTTAAAGAACAAAAGATTATAATAGTGATTCATCCAATTATGCTATATGTAAATTATAGTAATGTTCTCAAAATAAATATCCTTCACAGGTAGAAACTGTATGTGTTAAATACTAATTTAATCTAGTTTCCTATATTTAAGAAAGACTGGGTTTCGAGATTTTTACCATACCCATGATATTTAAAATGTATTTTTTTCTTGACTTTTCTGTTTCTAGTCTATCTTTTCTGTCCTCCTCGGTGGTGTAGTTGACAACATACCCGCCTTTTAATGCGGGAGACCCGGGTTCGAATCCTGGTCGGGGAGACAACAACTAGGGCGGTTTTCACTAACCGTCCGGGCTGCCCACCCTGAATGAATGCACAATATGCGATACCGGGGTGGCGCACACTAAAAAGCCAAGGTGGAATAGGGGGTTTAGTGAGAGCTTCCCCCGTAATAAATTTTAAAAAGTCTATCTTTTCTATTAATATTTTGTTTTAATTCGTAAATTTTAATTCTGCTAGTTTGAATATTACGCACCTTTTTTAATGATCTACCCCTAAAAATATATTCTTCGACCTCGCAAAATTAATTACTATAATCCTTAAACTTTGTTCGTACAGGATTCGTAAATTTAGAGTGAATTTAAACAGATGACAATTTGATATTTTTTTACCTGTTTTAGTTTGTTTTAAAACGGGTCTAAATGGCTCCGTTGCATTGTAGAACTTGCTGCTTCAAAAAAACATTTAGATTTCTGAATAATACAAAAGTCAAATAAATTAATTTACTTAAAGATGATGTATAAAATATATTAATTGAATACCATAATATAACATAAATCCCATTTAGTGGTGTATTTTAGTTCATTAACCTTAAAAAACAACCGCCCCCGATATCGCCGACGTCTCTTGACTGTCGAATAATTATTGTTGCGTCTAATTGTTTTGTGTATACATTTGAAGGGCACAGGTGAAAAACACACATGTCCAGATTCGTTTTGAGAAAAACGAAATTTAAAGTTTAAAGTCGCGTATCCAATATTCTAGAAAGTATAAACCAGTTTTAAAAATGTAAACTGCTTCTAAATATTATTGTTTACTGGTATGTCAAATTTTATGTCTTAGAAATATTAATACTTAACTAAAAAAAGTCTATAATGTCTTGAAACACCTTTTTTGTAGGCAAATACCACGGAAGTCCAACTTTTTAATCCAAATTAAGAATCAATAATTTTGAAGGGTATTCAAAACAAGTTATGCCCGAACTTCAAAAATTATCTGATTCTACATACAATTTCTTCTAATCAAATTCTACATATATTGTGGACCTTCCTTAGCGACAATTATTTGTTGTTGCTTTTATTTCGCATAAACTTTTGCCTTGAACCAGCACCTTTTCAAAATTATTTTTTTCAAAACATCAAAATTCATTTTCAACGACAAAAAAAAACATCCTAATTAATTTTTTTATATTTTTACAGAAATTTATTCAATGTGGATGGTTTTTGTCTTGTTTCAATATTCTGGATATTTAATTCCGCATTCAAAAAGGAAGTCTCTGTTTATTACACATAAAACTAATTTTACAAGGAACTGCTTGAGATGTTGAAGATCATCGTACTTCTTTTTTGCTATGGGTAACCGGCCATTGTAGTATTTTGTCAGTTCAACTGGACGTTGTTGTTGTGTTTGTCTCTTTTTGTTTCTCCGAGTTGGAGACTCCCAAATTATGCTAGAATCTTTATATTCAAAAAAGTTGCTTCTCTGTGCTACTTTTGGCGAGGAAGAGATGGTGGAACACCGTATTTCCCTTGTAGGGGAGGGGCATTTTTTATACATTGGGTTCGATAAACCACCCCATGATTTGAAGAGATCTTGAGTGCACACAACGACTTTGAACGGTGTTTGATTTATTCTGCTACTTTGAATAACATCGCTCCACTCCGATGGAACTTCTACGTAGCTTTCTTGGTCAATTAACCTCTCACTGGAAATAATACCTTAAGACAATCATACCTCTTCTTCTTGAGACTGAGAGAATTACGATGTGCATCACCGCACTGCGCCTGCGTGACATGGACTACCGTGGTTTTTCCATAGTATTCAGGACTTACGTTGTTTTTCCCCAGGATATCTATTTTATAATGTCAGTTTTATTAGTTCTAACGTGCTTTTTTCGCAATCTTATACAGTGGAATGTAAAGTACACTTCTAATACTAACAAATGGTACCAGTTTAGTACCCTTCATTTGTATATTCATCCTTTGTGTATAAAGTTGTAATTGTATAGAAGAATTGTAAGAATCCCAAATCTTAACTCAAATTATTGTAATAGCGACTATTTTTTTTAATATACTGTTATAATTAACATACAATATTATATCTATTTATGTATAATAGCCCAATAAACAGATGACCAAAGAACAGATAATTATCAAAATTAAAATACCTTTTTAAAAATAAATAAAAAAGCTCGAATTGTACTAAAAGGATGTGCTAAATTGGGAAAAAAGCGTAAATTTCACTTAGCCCCAAATTCGTCGCAGAAGCACATAAATCAAATCATATCAAATATCAGCTCATAATTTTTTCAGATAAATGTGGACCGACAAAATAATATTTGTCTAAATGATGCCTGTTTAATGTCTTTCAGCGTTTATTTCTTCCTGTATAGTCTACTTTTTTTTTAATTCAAATAATTGATTTAACTTCTCCCAATCGACCTACGCCTCAAAGAAGTATCGCAGTACCTAAATATAAGAGTAATCTTCTTCTTCCAACACATCTCCTGATATCGTCCAGGTTTCTGCTCCATACAGTAGTAATTGCCAAACGTAGCGTTTGACCATTCTGTGGCAGATTTCAAAATTTAGGTATAGCAAGGGACGTAGTTTGTTGAATGCCTGTCTGGCTGGTTCTACCCTACTCTTAATCTCTTGTAATGCGTCCCATCTGTCGTTTACTAGTGTGCCTAGGTATTTCGTGCTCGTAGTTCTTTTAATTGTTTCCTCCTCTAACGTGATGGACGCTCCTGCCTGATTATTACGACTTATAACCACGATTTTTTTTTTATCTGTTCATTCTTCGGCCGGCCTCTGACCCCCTTCTGTATTTGTTGTTCATTAGTAGCTGTAGATCTTGCTGGTTGCTTGTTATGATCACTATGCCGTTTGCGTATCTTATATTGTTTATTGTGGTACCGCTCAATCTATCAATGTGTTTAGACAGAATGTTGCTTCTCGTGTACCGGTGCCGCTCTTAAATTGAAACCGAGTGTCTCCGCTTAGCCCTTCAAGTTTATTAAATAGCCTAGTGTGTATGATGCGTAGGAATATTTTTAATGAGTGACTCATTAGCGAGATTGGCCTGTGATCTTTGCATTTGGCTGCTGTTTGCTTTTTGGGAAGCATTATGAACGTGGACTTTAGCCATTCCTTTGGAAGTTGTCCAGTTGTCCTGTATCTGCTTGAAATATTCTGCGTAGATATCTGGACCTGGTGTTTTGTTGTTCTTTGCAACCTTAATGCCGTGTAGTAATTCGGTTTTTAAAATGCTTGGCCCTGTGAGGTCATGTTGCGTTGGGCTGGTTGTTGTCTTGACGTATTGCCTGAACTTATGGAAAAGAAACAACATCTAGAGCAAATGAATCACCCGCCACAATTAACTCGATCACATACTACTTGACAACCAACCACATACATCGCTTCACTCTTTACAGAGATGGATCAAACGCTGAATCGGGCGTAGGAGCAGTTTTTGTCGTGTATCGTGACGTCGAGGAGGTACACCACGAAACCTTCAGAATATTGCTACATTTTTCAGGCAGTAGTTGTAATTAATCGAGCCCTTCAATACATTTGTCAAAGGACTTCTGAAGTGGAAGTATGTTCGATTCTCTCGGACAGTAGATCTACTCTCGATGCTCTGTGATACATGATATCTCCAACACTAGTTGACACATGGCTGTTACTCAAGGAAGTTTCCGGAAAAGTTATACTGCAACTGCATTGGGTCAAGGCGCATGCCTTTTGGGCGACGAAAAAGCGGACAGCCTGGCTAAGGAAGCCTCTGGGAATGAAAACATCAAGAATAGCAATCACGGTGGAACATTGCCCGAACCGGCCAATGAACCAACAAATTTATAAAATCCATCACCAGAAGGATGGTATGGTCATCAGCCTCTCATACCATGCAGTGCAGCTCATTACAGAGCATGGTAACTTCCTGGCTTACCTCCACAGAGTCGGACTAATACAATCACCTCTATGCGAATGTGGCGAGGAAGACACTGCCGCTCACGTCCTATTCAATGCACCACCATCACATTTATTTATTTATTTTTTTTTTTAAGTTTGGTTCGATGTGAATACCGGGTTTTGCCGACCCTTCGAACACGTCGGCCTGGTAGCCTATTGTATTCTATCACATTCACACTTAGGCCCAGAAACCTGTTGTTATTGTAAATTGCGCTAATAGCCATTTTACACATTTGTCTTCTGGAACAAATACGGCCGGCGCTGGGGATAGAACTCGGACCTCTATACCTGTCAGTTAGCGCTCTAACATGAGGCCACGAGCGTCACCACTACACCACTCGCGCCGGCCACATCAATCACATTTAAATGGAGGAGGCAAACAAAACTAAGATTCGCCAGAACAGAATGCTCCTGGCCGCTCAACGAAGAACAAAATAATGAAATATATAAAAATATGAATGAAGTGGTGGAAAACCATCGACAGATAATAAAGACGAATAATCTAGCCAAAGAAAACAATAACATAATTACAAAGATTAATAATAGACTGTCAGCATAGTATCCACCAGACGGAGTGCTGGCCACATAAGCTAGGTATGTATACTTATGTAAACAAATAAATAAGCTGTATAGTCTGATTTATCAAAATGTATTTAAGAGCCAAGTCTGACAGTACCTACAAGACTAAACAAATTGGACAGATTACAAACAATTCTAGACTGAGCTAAGAAACATGGTAAGAAGATTATTCCCATAAAACTAGAGTGGATGTAGAAGAACATTAACTTAAACAAGTATTAATTTACTTAAACAAGTATTCTATATCAGTGTTTCCCAACCTTTTTCTCCTCGCGAACCCCTTATAAAATTCAAAAGAATTTGGCGAACCCCCTATACCTGCGGTTAAAGAATCAACCAAATCCGGTAGAACATTCCGTCGCCTTTTATTTTTCATATTGAACAATCGCTTTTTTATTTTCCATATTGAACAATAGTTAGTTAGGCAAAATATCTGACAATTTCAGTATTAGATCAGGTGCATTTAACCTGTTTCTATATTCATCTTTTAGAAAGGTATATATATTGAGAATCCTTTCTCACATAGATATGTTGCGCGAAAGGGTAATAGAACTGGAATTTTTTTTTGGCAGAACAGGATATTCATTTTTAATATTGAGCCAGAAGACAATTAAAGAGTGATCTTTAAAAATAGATTTTTGGGAACTGTCACGAGATAACTTTATGAGTTTTTCTTTCTCCAGCAAAATTAGAGAAGTTTTTAAACTTACATCTCCTTGAAAAGGACTACGTATCCAGTTGTTTGAGGGGCATATATTGGATCTATTGGGATAATAGTCGTCGAAAGTTAATTGAAGTAGTTTAAGAGATATTCATTTTAATTTATATTTAAATTCATTTTCATCAAGTTTAATTGAATTGTCTGGTAAAAAAGTGCAGTAAGAACCAAAACATTCGTACTTATTCAATTTCAGGTATTTACAATATTTACAGCACCACTTAAAGTAGTAGATAATTCTGCAGGTATACGCTTACATGCCAATGCTTGTCTTTGAATGCAGCAATGAGTCCATTATTTTTTCTCGTTTATCTTCTTTTACTCGTGCCATAAAACCAGAAAACTTTCCTGTTATTGTTTTTGCACCTTCTGTACCACACCATGACAATAAAACCAGTTTATTTCAGTTTTTTTCAAAATAATCATTGATCATATCGAAAATTACTTCTCCAGTAGTATATATTTTGAAAGGTTTTGCAAATTGTACATCTTCTTGAACGATATTCACCAAAATATATCTCACGTAGGCAGGGATACTGCGGCGTTTGCTACATCGGTCGACTCGTCAAGCTGGATCATAAAATAATTCAATTTTAATCATTCAATCTCTTCAAAAGTTCCATTCTAGTTCCATATTATTTTCCAAATAATTAATTCTACACAACACCATATTGTTTGGTAAGGGAACAAGTTCAATTTTCTTTGCTGTGTTTTCTACAAGCATATATTTTGCACATGGTCTAATTTATTTGGCCAGATCTTTCAATTCTATAACTTACTCGAAATAATGCTTCAAGGGCTATTTTACTATCTTCGTTTGAAGACAGAAAAGAAGTAACATTACATTTTTTATTATCTGCTATTTTATTTTAAAATACTTCAAAAGTTTATCCCTGTGCGTCGGATGTTTTGTTTTAAGGTGTCTACGAAGAAGTGATGATTTTAAACTGCTGCTGTTTTCACCATTTTTCCTTGTCTTTAGTATGCTGAAATGGTAGCCTACTACAGCTTTCAGTATCATAAGTCTTGCTTCTAAACGACTGCTGTACAATCATCTATCCATAATAAAATTGGGGCATAATAATTAATGAAAAGAATGGCACTAAATAAACAAAGCCACAATAGGTGTATGCTACTAATCCTGAACTTAATCACAAGTTTATATCCCATTGAACGAACATCTGTTAAGGAAAGCCTTAACAGATTTTGACGTGCCTAGACATTGCCTACCAACATAACGATGTTGATAGGCAATTTTTACCCAACAAACGAGAGGATATTCAAAATTATTCAAGTTGGGTAAAGTATTTTAGGTTACCTAGTTAGGTTGTCTAGAGAAGATGTCTAGTAGATATAGAATGAGACATCAAGTGATCAAAAATAGAAAAAATACTTTTTGTTTGTTTTGTATTGTTTATATTGTAGGTTTGTGTAGGTATTATTTTTCTTGAGTTTCTTTTTCATCGATAAATTAAAATGTCTCCATTACAATAATATTTTCGCGAACCCCCTTTGTACACCACGCGAACCCTAAGCGGTTCGCGAACCACCGGTTGGGAATCGATGTTCTATATCAATCTTACTTGAAATTATATTAAAAATCAGTTAAGACAAGAATTAGACTGGCAATAGACTGAATTAGACTGACAAGATATATAAGTGATACATAGATAAGAGAACAAGACAGAACTAAACAAACAAAACTAGACAGGCTAGATGGACAAATCTAGTCACATAAAAATGGGCAGGCTAAAGAATCAAGGCTAGATGAAACACAATTGCGGACATAGTTGCCAATTAGTAATAGATACTTCTATATAATAACACTCAAGGCTAGATTAAATAGTTAAGTCCCGAAATATAAGATAAACTAGACTTACTATTATATACTGTATACTACATAAATAAATTTTACCTAAACAGATAAAACTAGCCATACACGAAATTAGAAAAACAATACTAATCTAGACTGATAAGACTATACTAGTCAGATGAAAAGTTAAAGGTAGACAAAGAAAATTCGTCTAAATAGGCTATTTCAAAAATTTCTAGTTTAATTAATCTATGAAGTAAATATTTAACTAACCATTTCGAAACAAATTCATTTCATATTCGATTATGCGTTGTATTTATAATAAACTGATCAAAATCTAAACAATTTATAGAATTTGAGATTAGTTAATGAATTTTTGCCAATTTAATCTACATTTAATAATATTTTTCAAAAAACTTTTTCTTTGAAATATTTTGTTTGTAAACTTATTAAGAGCGTAATGTAGCCTGAATATAAAAATATATTCAACCTGTTCGAAGCTCTATAATATTAAGTCTTATTAAGACTACAATACACAGGGACGAGACAAGACTACAATACACGTTTCCAGACAACTGGTCTTGGGTAGCCAACTGGTCAAGGGGGGGTAATAGCCAACTGGTGTAGGGGCGTAATTAAAAAAAAAACTTTCATAATAAAAAAAACAAAATTTAGAAGAAATGGCTTGATGCTGACATCTACTTTTTAAACTAATATATAGTCGATAAACATTTTTATAAAAATGGTAAAATAAAGGAGTAAAATGTTTGAATATTGGTAATTTTTTACAATAAAATGTGTAAACGGAAAATTCTTAGGGGGGCGGTAATTACTAGATTCTCCCCCCTCCCACCCCCCTTAAAACCGCCACTGACAAAAAAACAAATACTATGTTGAAACAACTAAACGAAACCACTTGTTTCAACATAGGATGTTTTGTATTGTCTTAATTAGAATTAATTTAGTTACATTTTTTTTTTTTTTGCTTGAATTTTATTATAAAAAATCCTAGAATTGTGTCGCTGTTTTCAGTCATTTCCTTTTATATTCAAAGAATTAATTATAAATATGTTTGTACAAATTAAGTATTTGATATAAAATACTTTTTAGACTAGACAATAAGATATTTTGCCGTTAAAATTCCTATATTTTCGGTTAAAATAAACAGCACTCTTAAATATATAATAACATATGTATTTTTACCTGATAAATCCCACCATTTTGGACATCCGCTTTGCAATTTCAACAATCCAGCGGTCAAAAAGAATCTAAAGAGCAACCACCTGACTAACCAGAAGCTAATGCTATCGGTTGGAGTTACCTTCGATCCCCTGCTACGACCTGGCAATAGCGGAGCCACCAATAGACACAGAAAACCTACTTCTAAAAGAAGGTCATCCCTAAAAAAAAAAATCGAATATCATTTTCATGTAATGTAATATTTTATTACACGTATAATATTTCGGTCAGACCGAATGATTTCTAAGGACAAATAGATATAAATAACAAGTTTTACATTCCTAAATTTTTTATTTTATATTACAGAAAATACTAAACAAAAAAGATAACATACATAAAAGACTCGCCACAGAAAACAATAGAGGCACAGAAACACGATATGACTAGACACAGCTGAGAGTAGATACACACAAAATTAAATTTAAATACAGACAAGATTAGACAGACAAGACTAGCCTGAGAAGACTATATAGACAAGACTCGACAGGCAAGACTAGACAAACAAGACGAAACAGACTAAACTAAAAGACTCAAAGAAGAAGACTAAAAAGACTCACTAAACCCCTATTCCTCTTTGTCTTTTTTTGTATGCGCCACCCCGGTATCGAATATTTTGCATTGATTCAGGTTGGGCAGCCCGGAGGGTTAGTGAAAATCGTTCTAGTTCTCGCCTCCCTTAGCAGGATTCGAACCCGGATCTCCCGCATTGAAAGGAGGGTCTGTTGTCAACTATACTACCGAGAAGAACAGACAGACAAGACTAGACAGACAAGACTAGACAGAGAAGACTAGACAGACAAGACTAAACAGACAGGACTAGACACAAGACTATACAGACATGAATAGACAGGCAAGACTAGGCAGACAAGACTAGACAGGCAAGACTAAACAGACAAGACTAGACAGACAAGACTAGGCAGACAAGACTAGACAGACAAGACTAGACAGACAAGACTAGACAGACAAGGCTAGACAGACAAGACTAGACAGAGAAGACTGGACAGACAAGACTAAACAGACAGGACTAGCCAGACAAGACTATACAGACATGACTAGACAGGCAAAACTAAACAGACAAGACTAGACAGGCAAGACTAGACAGACAAGACTAGACAGACAAGACTAGACAGACAAGACTAGACAGACAAGACTAGACAGACAAGACTAGACAGACAAGACTAGACAGACAAGACTAGACAGACAAGACTAGACAGACAAGACTAGACAGACAAGACTAGACAGACAAGACTAGACAGACAAGACTAGACAGACAAGACTAGACAGACAAGACTAGACAGACAAGACTAGACAGACAAGACTAGACAGACAAGACTAGACAGACAAGACTAGACAGACAAGACTAGACAGACAAGACTAGACAGACAAGACTAGACAGACAAGACTAGACAGACAAGACTAGACAGACAAGACTAGACAGACAAGACTAGACAGACAAGACTAGACAGACAAGACTAGACAGACAAGACTAGACAGACAAGACTAGACAGACAAGACTAGACAGACAAGACTAGACAGACAAGACTAGACAGACAAGACTAGACAGACAAGACTAGACAGACAAGACTAGACAGACAAGACTAGACAGACAAGACTAGACAGACAAGACTAGACAGACAAGACTAGACAGACAAGACTAGACAGACAAGACTAGACAGACAAGACTAGACAGACAAGACTAGACAGACAAGACTAGACAGACAAGACTAGACAGACAAGACTAGACAGACAAGACTAGACAGACAAGACTAGACAGACAAGACTAGACAGACAAGACTAGACAGACAAGACTAGACAGACAAGACTAGACAGACAAGACTAAACAGACAAGACTAGACAGACAAGACTAGACAGACAAGACTAGACAGACAAGACTAGACAGACAAGACTAGACAGACAAGACTAGACAGACAAGACTAGAGACAAGACTAGACAGACAAGACTAGACAGACAAGACTAGACAGACAAGACTAGACAGACAAGACTAGACAGACAAGACTAGACAGACAAGACTAGACAGACAAGACTAGACAGACAAGACTAGACAGACAAGACTAGACAGACAAGACTAGACAGACAAGACTAGACAGACAAGACTAGACAGACAAGACTAGACAGACAAGACTAGACGGACAAGACTAGACAGACAAGACTAGACAGACAAGACTAGACAGACAAGACTAGACAGACAAGACTTTTTTTACGGATGTTGCTGGCAGCTGGGAGCTGAACAGACAAGTGACCCTACGAACATCTCCGGACTCAGACCGGAACCGCAGGTAGTATATTTTCAGCGTGGTTGTTGTAGTTAAGATGGTTGTTGATGCATGTTATTTGGGCTGGGCTGGTGGATCTTTCTATTGCGTCTCAGTTTTTCGTCGTTCTCCTAGGAGGAAATAATGAATTTAACGAATCTGTATTGAATATAAATAATGAATGTAACGAGCATGTATCCCATTACCGTTCTTGCGTTAAACGGTATCTCCATGTTGGCTGTTAGCTCATCCTTTTCTGCTTCCCATCTTCAACAGTCAAATATTGTGTGCCTCACAGAGTCCACTTCACCACAGTATTCACACAGGTTATCTGCGGCGGCGCGAATTTGTTTTGTGAGGAACTGGGTCAGGTAAAAGTTTGTCTCACCGTGCTTCCGTGACCCATGTGGTGATATCTGCTATGATCAACTTTGTCCATTGGCCTTTTTGGGGCGCCCACCATTTTTGATGCCACCCTTCTAAGAGATTCTGTCTAGCGGCAATTCCTATCACATCCGGTCTCATGTAGTTCGGCTCTCTCCTTAAGTCCTAAGCCGCACTACGGCTATACCGCCGCGGTTTGTAATCGCGTGATTTTGTGACTCAAGTAAGCTAATACAAGCGGCCTAACTTGCGGTTTTTTCCCGCGACTGATTTTTCCCATAGCGTACTGTGTGTTTTCTCGAGCGGTTTCGCGGTTATAGCTCGCGGGAAAAAACCGCAGTGCGGCCTCAGCCTTACCAGGAGTTCTATGTAGGCTATACCAGCGATACCAAAACAGCTTCATCCGATACAGTCTTGTACACGCTGCAGATCCTGATTGCAGTTTATTTAATTCTCGCTAGTGTGTTGACATTGCTTTCTACTGCCATGCTTTTAGCACATAGCGGGGCAGCATATAGAATGGTGGATTTGTATGATCGTACTAAAGAGCTTACGTTTGGAGCTATTCGGCCCACCTACATTGAGCATAATTCTGTCCCATGCCGCCGTTACCTTATGCCTTTACCTGCTGCCTTCGTGAGGTGTGGAAGAGGAAAGGCTCTTGTCTATAAAAATCTTTAAACTTTATTGCGTTGGTTGGCAAGTCTCTTTAAGCCGGTAAGTAGCACTGCTTCACTTTTCGGGCGCAAGGCTCAGGTTACTGATGTCATCCAACATCCAATGGATTACTTGACGAATTGTGCGGTTTGCCATTTGCATTAGCATGGATTCCGTTTTAACTGAGACCACGAGGGCCAGGTCGTCCAAAGAGTGTGGTACCCTACAGAAGTTTCAATCTTAGGACGCCATCATATAGGGTGTTCCAGAAAGTAGGGCCTAAGACTGAACCTTGTGGGTCCCCGCTACCCAGTTCTGTCTCTCTCTCTCTACCGAAACTCCATGTGCCTGTAGCAGCAGTGTTCTGATATAGCTTCTTACCATGCGCAGTAGGTAAGGCGTTATTCCTCTTTAGGTTCATTCATTATTATTTTTTAACTAGCACTGTTAAAAGCGTTTCTAACGTTAAATGTAATTAGTGCTCATATCTTCCTTGTGCTTTTGATGCCACTTCTAGCTTCTTCTGCAAGTCTTAGGACCGCTTCTATTGCGCTGATAGTGGATCTGCCCTCTCTGAATCCAAATTGTCTCCTGGAAAATCCGATGAATGCCTCAAGTCCTCTTTTAAGTCTGTCCACCAGGAGCTACTCTAGCAGCTTCCCCGGCGTGTCCCGAATACACAGGGGTCTATAGATGAGGGATCGTCTAACGGTTTGTCACCCTTGCAGAACAGGACAAGCCTTGTGCACTTCCATTTCTTGAGAAAGTTCCCGGCACTTAGTTCTGCATTCATTACATCTAGGACATATTTTGATTGATCGAGGGCCGCGATTTTAATAACCTGCAATTTTAATAACCTTAAGACAGGGTGCCATCTGGGCCTGGAGCTCTACCGTTGTGGATCCTTTGCGGTCTTTTGCTTTGCTGAATTCCTCCTTTGTAAATAGCGGTATCTCATTAACCTCTGGTTGTTCCCAGACAAAAGGCTCGTGTTGTGGGAAAAATACATCTACAACTCCATTCAGATCATGTATTGGCACTTGAGTGTTTGGCGGTAGTTTCTTCTTGCATAGCTGGAGGACATCTCCCCATATGCCTTTGTCTAGGCACTCGCAAAGTTTTATCCAATGTGATTGTTTTGCTTTGCCTATTGCTTGTCTCATTTCTCTTTTTTGCTTCTATATAGGTCCGTTAGAGTTTTGACAAGACAAGACAGTCAAGACTATATAGACTAGACAGACAAGCCTAGAAAGGCAAGATTAGACAGATAAGACTACACAGACAAACTAGACAGACAAGACTAAACAGACAAGACTAGACAGACAAGACTAGAAAGACAAGACTAGACAGACACGACTAGACAGACAAGGCTATACAAAGCTAGACAAACAAGACTAATCGAGACTGCACAACCAATACTATACAGACAAGACTAGACGGATAAAACTAGATAGACGACTATTCAAACCTGACTAGAAAGACAAAAGTAGACAGACAAAACTGGTCAGATAAGACTAGACAATTAATAATAAGAGATGAAAATTGTGGACAATTCATTGTAAATTTTTGAAAGCAGTTTTCTATTTAAAAAGTAGCAAGATAAAAAATATGCAATAAAATAAATTCTATAAAATTTAATTATTTTATTTTGTAATTTATAAAATTGGCCAAAATTGTCGGAAAACTTAAAAATGAGTTTAACTAACCTAACCTGTGATGATTAACAGATGTTAAATCCTTTGAGTTTTTCTGTTTCACTTCAGAAACAAGACAGATAAGAGCAGAAAAAAACAAAGAAAATTAAACAGGAAAGACCAGACAGATGAGATTAGGTAAGAATATAATATGTATGAATAGGATGGTTAAGACAGTTACTACGTGGTAATTCATACTTACATTGAATTGAAAAATTCACTATGCTTTTACCACACTTATATACCACACACAATATAATATGTGCTCAAATAAAAGTTAGTAGCTAATACAAGATCGAAGAGATAGCTAAACCTGGACAAACATTACTAAGTAGAGACACTACTAGTAAGTCTCTGATTGTGAGACCAAAAGAGTACTGACAAATTAGACCATAAAGGCATGTATAAACAGGTAATAGCAGTCTTATCTATTTAGTTTAAATATCGTGTAATATAATATGTTTGTAAACCGTCCACATATAGTAAATTATTTATACATATTTATAAACATTAATTCAACAAAATGAATATAAGCTGAAAACGTATACATTTAATAGCAGATAAATTTGCATGCGAAACATCAATCTGATTTCCTTTTTAGAAATAAAATCTAAGTAATGAATCTATTATATTGCAGTTCATTAGTTTAAACGTTTAGTTTTAACTTTGTTAGAAGAGTAGAAAATAAATTTCAGTTACATACCATTGAGATGTGACAAAAACTTGTCCAATTTGGTTCAGGGAAAAGTAGAGCGACCAGAGTCCAGCAAATAGCGGAATAGTGCAAAACTTCTGCGACACAAACCTGGAAACAAACGACCAAATTTAAAACTTACGTAAACACATTTTCAATTGCACGTATGCATAATATAGATAATCATGTTGCTAAGTGGATATAAACATTGTCAACATATTTATTTAGAAATTAATTATGTTTTCATCTTTTTTTATAGAACTTATCATACAATTTTTTATGAAAGATAAACATTATGATAACTGAAGTAATTATAATTACACTATGTATTTTTTTTCAGAAAAAGGTATAGACTGTTTGCTACTTGTACTCTAGAACAACTCGAAATTGATACTAATTTTGATCAAATAAATAATTTTTTGGTTTCACCATGCAAACGGCATATTTTTACTTATTAACAGTTTTATCAATAATGAAATTATCGTTTTGTTATGAAAATAATACACAGGAATGTAAACAGAATTATTGTAGCTAACATTCGATGAAATTGATTTGAATAACATGGGGTGGGTTCCAACAAGACCAGGCCACATATCATACTACTAATATGATATTATAACCACATATCATGCAACTGATATGACTATACACTTATTGATTAAAATTTAAGAAGTGATTGGTGAATCGATGCTTTCAAGACATGCAACCAACAACTTGACAACTGTTAATTGGCCTCTGAGAAGTTATGATTAACTATATAATAAATATTAATATTAAATATATAATTAACTATATAATAATTACGATAATTATTTAAAAAAAAAAAATTTAAAAAATATATTAAAACGTTATAATTATTTTAAAGTATTGGGTAGCAGTAAATAGTGAAATGTCAATATAAAGAAATTTAAAAAAACTTTGATATTTCCAAACATAATTTTCTCAAAAAATAATTTGGGCATTTGTTTAGTAGATGTTGGTAGAAGTGTTGAATATTTAGCAAATTTTCCCAATATTTTAATATTTATTTCAGCAAATATTGCAGTTTTTTGCAAATTCCACTTTGAAAATAAAATTTGTAAAGGTTGAAATTTTCAAACTTAATTTTCTCAAAAACTAATTTGGTGATTTGTTTCAGATTTTGTGATGTTGGTAAGGCTGTTTCGGAATTTTCAGAAAATTTTGACAATATTTTAATGAAGATTTTAGAAATTGCTCTTTTTTGAAAACTCCGCACTGACAATCAAATTTGTAAATATTGACATTTTTAAAACTTAATTTTCTCAAAATCTAATTTGGGGATTGGTTTCAAATATTGTGGAGATGTTGGAGCTGTTGCGGAATATTTAGCAAATTTTACCAATTTTTTAATATTTATTTCAGCAAAAATTGGAGTTTTTTTTGTAAATTTCACTTTGAAAATTAAATTTGTAAACGTTGAAACTTAATTTTCTCAAAAACAAATTTGGGGATTTATTTAAAATTTTGTGAAGATGTTGGTAGATATGTTTCGAAATCTTTAGGAAATATTCCCAATATTTAATGTTTATTTTAGAAAATATTGCTCATTTTTGAAAACTCCGCATTGACAATTATATTTGTAAAAATTGGCATTTCTTAAATTTCTCAAAAACTAAGTTGGCGATTTGTTTCAAATTTTGTTGCGGTATTGGTAGTACTGTTCCGGAATTTTTAACAAATTTTCCCAGTTTTTAATATATATTTCTGCAAATATTGCAGTTTTTTTGTAAATTCCAAATTTACAATAAGATTTGTAAACGTTGAAATTTTCAAGCTTAATTTTCTAAAAAAATAATTTGGGGATTTGTTTCAAATTTTGTGGATATGTTGGTAGAGATGTTTCGGAATTTTTAGCAAATTTTCCCAATATTTTAATGTTTATTTTAGAAAATATTGCTCGTTTTTGAAAACTCCGCATTGACAATCAAATTTGTAAACATTGGCATTTTCAAACTTAATTTTCTCAGAAACTAAGTTGGGCATTTGTTTCAAATTTTGTGTAGATATTGCTAAAACTGTTCTGGATTTTTTAGCAAATTTTCCCAATTTTTTAATATTTATTTCAGCAAATATTGCAGTTTTTGTAAATTCCACTTTGAAAATGAAATTTGTAAATGTTGAAATTTTCAAGCTTAATTTTCTCAAAAACTAATTTGGGGATTTTTTTCAAATATTGTGGAGATATTGGTAGAGCTGTTTCGGAATATTTAGAAACTTTTCGCAATATTTTAATGATTATTTTAGAAAATATTGTTTTTTTTTTAAACTCTGCATTGACAATCAAATTTGTAAACATTGACATTTTCAAACTTAATTTTCCCAAAAACTAATTTGGGGATTTGTTTCAAATTTTGTGAAGATGTTGGTAGAACTGCTCCGGCATATTTACCAAATTTTCACAATTTTTTATATTTATTTCAGCAAATAGTTTTTTTGTAAATTTCACTTTGAAAATTACATTTGTAAACGTGGAAATTTTCAAACTTAACACTCTCAAAACCTAATTTGGGGAATTGTTTCAAATTTTGTGCAGATGTTGGTAAAACTGTTCCGGAATATTTAGCAAATTTTGCCAATGTTTTAATATTTTTAGAAACTACTGCTCTTTTTTGAAAACTACGCATGACAATCAAATTTGTAAACATTGACATATCCAAAGTCAAATTTCTCAAAAACTAAGTTGGGTATTTGTTGAAAATTTTGTGGAGATATTGATACAACTTTTCCGGAATTTTTAGCAAATTTTCCCAATTTTTTAATATTTATTTCAGCAAATATTGATTGCAGTTTTTTGTAAATTTCACTTTGATAATAAAATTTGTAAACGTTGAAATTTTCAAGCTTAGTTTTCTCAAAAAATAATTTGGGGATTAGTTTTAAATTTTGTGGAGATGTTGGTACAGCTGTTTCGGAATTTTTAGCAAACATTTTAAAATCTATTTTAGAAAATATTGCTCTTTTTTGAAAACTCCGCATTGACAATGAAAGTTGTAAACATTGACATTTTCAAACTTAATATTCTCAAAAACTGATTTCGGATTTGTTTAAAATTTTGTGTAGAACTGTTTCCGAATATTTAGCAAATTTTCCCAATTTTTTGATATTTATTTCAGCAAATATTGGAGTATTTTTTTGTAAATTTCACTTTGAAAATAAAATTTGTAAACGTTGAAGTTTTTCAAACTTAACTTTCTCAAAACCTAATTTGGGGATTTGTTTCAAATTTTGTGGAGATGTTGGAAGATCTGTTTCGGAATTTTTAGCGAATTTTCCCAATATTTTAATGTTTATCTTAGAAAATATTGCTATTTTTTTGAAAACTCCGCATTGACAATCAAATTTGTAAACATTGGCATTTTGAAACTTAAATTTCTCAAAAACTAAACTGGCGATTTGTTTCAAATTGTGGAGATATTGGTAGAACTGTTCCGGAATTTTTAGCAAATTTTCCCAATTTTTTAATATTTATTTCATCAAATATTGCAGTTTTTTGTAAATTTCACTTTGAAAATAAAAATTGTATACGTTGAAATATTCAAACTTAATTTTCTCAAAAACTAATTTGGGGATTTGTTTCAAATTTGGTGGAGATGTTGGAAGATCTGTTTCAGATTAGATTATTTATAAAAAAAATTCCCAATATTTTTAATGTTTATTTTATAAAATATTGCTCTTTCTTGAAAACACCGCACAGGCAATCAAATTTGTAAACATTTTCAAACTTAAATTTCTCAAAAATTAAGTTGGGGATTTGTTTCAAATTTTGTGGAAATATTGGTAGAACTGTTCCGGAATATTTAGCAAATTTTCCCAATTTTTTAATATTAATTTCAGCAAATATTGCATTTTCTTGTAAATTCCTCTTTGCAAAATAAGATTTGTAAACGTTAAAATTTTCAAGTTTAATTTTCTCAAAAACTAATTTGGGGATTTGTTTCAAATTTTGTGGAGATGTTAGTAGAACTGTTTGGGAGTTACAATGTTCGCGTTACTTCTATCCAGGGGTCGCGATAAAATTTTACAGAAAATGTTGGGTCGCAAATGAAAATAGATTGCGCACCACTGGTCTATGCAAACAAAATGACATTAATTCTCATTTATTTGAAAAACATCGGACAAATACACTCGCGTAAACGAAATTATAATTTCATTTCTAAATCTATTATTCTTATTTAGAAACAGTTTAATAGCTAACTCTGTACAAAGGATGGTCAAATGCGACTCCCACTGAAAATTTAAATCTGTTTTATTATTAGTATACAGAACTTGAATCTTGATAAATTGACGAAGTAAGTGAAACGTGATAATTACCTAAAATAAAAAATGAAACTTGGCTCTCTAACTTAATATCCTTTACAAACATGATAAAACATTTACAAATAACACTTAATAACACTTAAAATGTTTTTACAAGGATAGAAACAAAATATTATTTATTTACCATACACTTTGTTTTGAAACTTCGGCTTCTAGTGTACCTTAGGAATAAAATATTTAACATACTATTCCATATGTATATTTGCTTTTATATAATTAATATCAAAGAAGTGAAGACGAATAAAATATATAAAGAAAAAAATAATTGAAAGAATTTGAGAATCTGATGTCAAAAATACACTGAAGATTAGAGAAGTTTGAAATCTACATTTGTATATTTTGTGTTGTAATATTATTATTATAATTGTTTAATATAGTATAGGAAAAATAATATCAAATTTGTTTAAAAAAAATTTATGATAAATACGTTCTGCACAAAACAAGTGTTATTAAGTTACTTAGATAACTTTACAATCATCTTTACAATCGCCTACCTGAGGAGGTCTCTATGTCTAAGGGGTATAACCGTTACTGCGGTGCAATAGAACGACTGGTTCCGAATACATTTAGCAGAACTTCTTAATATATATTTTTTTTATATACATTTTCCAAAAATTAATAACAGTGAGAAGAATTATTTTATTTCAATTATTTTATTTTTAATTTTATATCAGAGTAAAGTTTTGTTTTTATTTTCATTCTAAGATAAAAGAAGATAAATTTTATTTGTTTTAAAAGGCTACGCACGGGCGCTGCCTTTGTGGCCAGTATTTTCTGTAAATATTTGTTACTGTATATTTAAAAGAAATAAATTTATTTTGATTTGATTTGAGATGCATATTTATAGAAAACAACATAGTTGTAGCGTGGTAGGTATCACCAGTGAAGTAATTTTTAAACATTTTAATTAACCTTATTTTATATTAGCTATATTATATTAGGTGATGACCCTTCAATGAATAAATAAATAAAATAATAACCCATTTGTTTGTAATATTATTGAAGATGAATTTCAATTTCTGAAATAATACGTGCTGGAAAAATAGCTGGGGAATAAGTTATAAGAGATGCAAGAGGTATCTGGTACAATTTTTTAAATTCGTGCTAGAATCAAAATATCCACATTTGAGAAAGCTGTTTCCCGTCTAATTTCACGGAGTCGAAATTGTTACACAGTTGACCAATCATCATCTCACACAATTTCTGCAGACGGCTTTAATAAATTTGTGGTCAAATTGCAAAGATTTGACCGAATGTCTTCGTTAAATGTTTTACTTTTGTACTTTGAAGAACAATTTTGTACTAATTTACGTTTTGCACTTTTTATTAATTTAAGGACTGGATGTCGCCAGAAACATGGAAGCTAATCGCCAACAGAAAGCTGTTAAAAAAGAGTATCTTACAAACCCATTGCCCATTGGATAAAGTTCTACTAAAAGAATTATATAAGCAGGCTCGATTTAACATCAAGCGGAGTGTAAGATCGGATAAAAGAACGTGGGTGGACAATATTGCAGAAACTGCTCAATGTGCCGCTAACCACAATAACCTGAGAGAATTGTATAAATCCACCAAGCTGCTGTCGAACAAGAAAACTACAAAAACAAAGCCAATAAAATCAAAAGATGGGAAGCTACTGGTTACAACAGAAGAACAACTCAATAGATGGCAGGAACATTTCCAGGAGATACTCACAGGAATAACTCAAGAACAAAACAACAACGCAAACCATCATGCAATGCAACACGGGCACAACTAAACATAGACACAAAACCTCCAAACAGAGCAGAGATAAGCAAGGCCATTCAGGAACTAAAGAACGGGAAAAGTCCAGGCATGGACAACATCACATCTGAAATGATGAAAGCTAACTGCATGACCACGACCGAAATGCTGGCACTCTAATAAATAAAATCTGGAAATCCGAAACACTACCGAAAGAATGGAACAATGGCCTTCTGATAAAGCTCCCCAAAAAAGGAGACCTGAGCGATTGCAACAACTGGAGAGGCATAACACTATTAACAACTGCATCGAAAATACTCTGCAAAATAATACTCACCCGAATGAGCAAAGCAATTGAACCTTCGTTGAGAGAAGAACAGGCTGGTTTCAGGCCGGGAAGATCCTGCGTAGACCAAATCAATACGTTGCGGATTTTAACAGAGCAAGCAGTAGAATGGCAAACCACGGTATTTCTATTATTCGTAGACTTTCAAAAAGCTTTTGATACTATTAAATGGGAAAGCATTTGGGCGGCTTTAGACCGGAGAGGCTACTCTTGAAACGTGGTACACGAAGGGAATCTCTCAGAAGCGGTCAAAGTGTCTGCTGGTGTCCGACAGGATTGCTTGTTGTCCCCGATTTTATTCCTAATAGTACTAGACGAGGTCATGACGAGCGTTACAATACAGCCTCGAGGAATACGCTGGGGAATATCAAACAGGCTAGAAGATCTCGACTACGCCGATGATATCTGTCTCATGTCCTATACACTCACCGACATGATGGACAAAACAGCTAAGCTACAACAAGAAGCTGAAGAGATAGGCCTGCACATAAACACCAAAAAACAGAGGATATGCGGATTGGCGCTACCACTAGCAGGGACATACACGTAAACGGCGTAACAGTAAAAAGATGCGAACAGTTCTGCTACTTGGGCAGCATCATAGCAGTGGATGGAGGGGCCGACCTAGACATCGCCAGAAGAATCAACAAAGCGAAGGGAGCGTTCGCCCAACTGAATAACGTTTGGAGCTCTTCAATACTTTCCCGTAAAACGAAACTCTAACTATATAATAGTAACGTCAAATCCGATGGCCTGAAGTGATATCGAACCACGATCTGCTTCGTTCTACAAACCAACTTCTAGTAGACGTTGAAATAAAGAGAAGAAAGTGGAACTGGATTGGACACACCCTACTGCGCAATCCACAAAACATTGCAAAACAAGCATTGGACTGGCATCCCCAAGGCAGTAAGCGAAAGAGAGGAAGGCCAAAAACAACATGGCGACGCACAATTGAAGCCGAAATCACCTCCACCGGCAAATCGTAGAATGAGTTGAAGGTCGTGGCTCGAAATAGAGTGAGATGGCGACAATTGGTAGAAGCCCTATGCCCCACTGGGGGAAACAGGAACTAAGAGAGAGAGAGAGACTTTTTATTATTAAAATTTTGAAATAAATATTGGTTTTATTTCTCTTAATTATATTTTCTTATAAGTGTATTAATTAAATTAATTTTGAATTTGCAATATTTAATACTATATATAGTCATGTATACCCACCCCTGGTCTATACAATGACCTGACTAAGTATGGACAGATGGGACAAAACTATTTTTTAAAAGATTAAATTTCATTCATTGGTATTTTTAAAGGTAAATAGTAGAAACCAAACAGGACTAGAAAGGCAAAGCAGATGGTAAACCAGAATATACAGAATTAGATTAAAGACGACAATTAGTTATACAAACGAAACTAAAATTTTTTTGTTATACGATGATAAAGTTGAAATAAAAATTGAATATAAATATAAATTCGTGTTTTGGAGTATATAAATTTACGTGTTCGAAATAGAAATTATGAAATTGTATTTAAAAGAATATGAAATTTGTGTGAGAAATTTTGGATGAACGAAAACAAACAAAAAACTGCAGATAAGAACAATAGAAGTATAAAATGTTTTTTTGTAAAACTATTAGTTTAAGCAAAGCAACTGTACAATGATTTATGAGTCATCAAATATTATATTTTCGAAAAATAATATTGTTGCACGATTTTAAATAGAAATTGAATAGAATTTCTTGGTTTTATTCAGGTCGAGCAAATTTATAGACATAAAAAAATACAATTGGTTTTTGTAGAGTAAGACATTTTTTATGGGAAGATATGCAGAATTTAATTGATTCATTGAAATTTAAGAGGTTTAAGTTGGTTAAAAGAAAATTAAAATGTTTTTCTGAATTGAAATTTGTGGGAAATTTTCTTAGATTTCACAAAGAATATGAAAATGCTTTGAATAAAATATGAAATTATGAATTAAAGTTATGCTATTAGAAAAGATAAAAGGGTTCCTCTATATGAATTAGAATAGCATACATAGGTGCATTTGTGTCGAATCATTTTAGGATATTAAAGAAACACTAAAGAATTTACTTCTGCTGAATTGTTATTAAGATTTCTGATATTTATTCAAAAGTTTAGCTGATATATGTTGTTTTTGATCAAAATTATATCAATTTTCTATATAAGGTAAAAAGCTTCTTAATAGAAATTTATAAATTTAAGATTGGATAATTAAAAAATGTAGTTTTACAGTATTTATTGTTAATATTCATAGGTTTTAAGATGGATTAAAGTATGGTGAATTTGATCTTACCCAGTGAAAGCTAGAAAGCTTCCAAGTAGAGCCAAAACATCGAGAGCATAGTTAGTATCAAGGCCTAAATAAGGCGCTAACCACAATAACGTTGGTTGATAATGAACCTTAGCCGATAACGTTTTGTGTTTGCTGTTTTCCAAAACAGATTTAGCCGGCAAAATCCCATTGTCCCCGTACAGCCCTTAAAACAGAATTCCCGTTGCATCTCCAAAATCAATGAGTGGGTTGGTTATTTCGACCTACCTGGTATTTGCACATAAAATGAAATAAAAGCAAACAAATATACCACACATATCGACCGAAGGAACAAATTGCGCGTGTACCGGATCGGCGTCATTGTTATAAATAAAGAGTTACGCCGTATAAACTGGTAATAACGGCATCCGACTAACTATGCCCGCTCCAACTTCACCAACACAACGCGCCGCGTAAACAGAATTTTAACAGAACGGACCGAATGCGCAAGAACGCCTGCTGTACGCGTCAGGGCGATATCAAACTCGACTATTTTATCGCGTTCCTATTGAAACACGGTGGAACTGCTGCGTGGATTTAGTTGTGTGAGTTGACCGGTCTGGGTGGGAATTTAATTGGACAAGGTGCGTTCGAAGACATCAAGATATATTGAATGGAGGATTCGATTCATGAATACTCACTATGTCGTATCATAAATACGTTATATTCGATTTATTTTCTGCTAAGATTAAATTTAGTCCATCAATCTAGTTAAACACATCTCTCTTCTTTTTGAAAAAATTATCTAACATTTTCAACTAATATTGTTAATTTCACTAACATTGTTAATCTTTAAAACGTGCTACTTAATGATTGTTTAAATATTTTAGATTTTCTAGTTGTTTTTTTACCGGTGTGAAACTGGCAATAACTTTCAGCAATTTTGCGTAAAATTATAATTTCAAAAGGCTATATATAACTTTCTTATTGATAGGGATTTTTCAAAATTTTCTTCACAGAACTGTTGCACAGTAAGTCACCTCATAAAATATTCCAACAAAATTTAATTTTCTTTTTACACATAGGCATAATAATCATATTAAAGATCAACAAATATTCACATTTACTCACTTCTTAAACGCGGAACGTCAAAGTGTATTATTTTCCAAAATTTTCCAACATAATTTCCACCATCTATTAGGCCACAGTATTACCTTCATTTCTCAAGAAGGAATTTTTCCAAAATTCCTAATAATAAGCGCACAGCGATTATTTAACAAAGTGCATTCCACGCAGTTGCCATTTAATAGAAAAATCCAAAGAGGTAGTAATTTTCAACATTTCTCAATTTTTCTTTCAAATATCACTAGAGAATGAATGTACCTAACAACGAAATAAAACATTTTTCGAAATATAAAAAATCAATTGAATAACGACCAAACTTAAAAAGCAGCTGCTCCACGTAGCACCGTTTCATAGCCAGAACGTCAAATTGCAGTAAACTAACTTTTCTCAAATTTTCTTTCATACATCACTAGTGAATAAAATACCTAGGACATGTTTAAAAGATTTTGCAAAAATTCGCAAAAGTAAATGTATTCCACCCCACTTTCGTTCGCCGGGCACTGTTTTATTGCAATAGGGGTAACTAGAAGTAAATTTTACATTTTCTCACATTTTCATTTAAATCCCACTAGGGGATAAATTTATCTACTTATCTATCGAAGCATTAAAAAAAATCGTACAAATAATAAAATTTCATCAAGACTTAAAATACACCAGCTCGACGCAGCACTGTTTTATTGCTGGACCGTCAAATTGCTCTAAATTTTAACTTTTCTAACATTTTCATTCATTTCGTACTAGGATATGAATATATCTACTTAACTGTATAAGCATTTAAAAAAAATCGCAAAAATAATTGCATTTGACGATGACTTAAAATGCACTTACTCGACGCAGCACTGTGTTATTGTTCGACCGTCAAATTGCTCTAAATTTTAAGTTTTCTAACATTTTATTTCATTTCCTACTAGGGGATGAATATATCTACTTAATTGTCTAAGCATTTAAAAAAATTCGCTAGAATAATTGCATTTGACGATGACTTAAAATTTTTTGTCATCGTCAAATGCAATTATTCTTGCGAATTTTTTTAAATGCTTATAGAGTTAAGTAGATATATTCATACCCTAGTAGGAAATGAAATAAAATGTTAGAAAAGTTAAAATTTAGAGCAATTTGACGCTCCAACAATAAAACAGTGCTGCGTCGAGCTGGTGTATTTTAAGTCTTGGTGAAATTTTATTATTTGTACGATTTTTTTTAATGCTTCGATAGATAAGTAGATAAATTTATCCCCTAGTGGGAATTGAAAGAAAATGTGAGAAAATGTAAAATTTACTTCTATTTACCCCTATTGCAATAAAACAGTGCCCGGCGAACTAACGTGGGGTGGAATACATTTACTTTTGCGAATTTTTGCAAAAGCTTTAACACGTGTCTAGGTACATTTATTCACTAGTGATGTGTGAAAGAAAATTTGAGAAAAGTTAAAATTTACTGCAATTTGACGTTCTGGCTATGAAACGGTGCTACGTGGAGCAGCTGCATTTTAAGTTTGGTCGTTATTCAATTGTTTTTTTTTATATTTCGAAAAATGTTTTATTTCGTTGTTAGGTACATTCATTCTCTAGTGATATTTGAAAGAAAAATTGAGAAATGTTGAAAATTATTACATCTTTAGATTTTTCTATTAAATGGCAACTGCGTGGAATGCACGTTTTTAAATAATCGCTGTGCGCTTATTATTAGGAATTTAGGAAAAATTCCTTCTTGAGAAATGAAGGTAATACTGTGGCCTAATAGATGGTGGAAATTATGTTGGAAAATTTTGGAAAATAATACACTTTGACGTTCCGCGTTTAAGAAGTGAGTAAATGTGAATATTTGTTGATCTTTAATATGATTATTATGCCTATGTGTAAAAAGAAAATTAAATTTTGTTGGAATATTTTATGAGGTGACTTACTGTGCAACAGTTCTGTGAAGAAAATTATGAAAAATCTATCCCTAATCCCTATCAATAAGAAACGTATAGCCTTTTGAAATAAAAATTTTACGCAAAATATTTATTGCTGAAAATTATTGCCAGTTTCACACCGGTTTTTTTTTTTTTATTATTATATTTTTTGCATATTTGATCTGAAAAAAAAACTGTTTATTTAAACAAAGTAGTTTAGTTCAAATTTTGGTTTAAATCTCTTTAATTGATTCCGTTTTTTTGTGCAATCTACATTTTTGAAATCGCAGTTAGACAAACTGATGAATACTGATACTGTTAAATTTTCAAATTACAAAGAAACAAACGTAGATTGACTCAATTTGTTCTTGTTTTATCAACAGACGAACTTAAATCCCATCAAAAACATAAAATGTAAAAAATGCCAAGTCTCGTAACGCAGTTCTTTCGCTACAAAAAGTTATGGGGTCTCATCTAAGACCAAGTCAGTTATTTTAGTTAGTGTATATGGAAGCACCTATTCAACAACTTTGTTATAAATTGTTATCTAATCAATTACCTATCAACATTTATAGTGACCGTATCAATATTAGACACCTTTATTTCTATTATAATTATAATGACTTGGCAATTGCACGGCAACATATTCTACTAATTAAAATACTTTATTTTTAGGTTTACTGGTGCCTGTGATACAATGTTTTTCGTTGGTACAGGTACCAACGATACTCTTTTTTATTATCACCTGTTACATAAGCAAAATTATTTTGTATTTGATCCTTTGAAATGTATATTTACTGAAATAAACTTATTATTATTATTACTGTTTAGATTTACTTAGTAATCGAATTAGTAGATTATTAAGTCATTATAATTATAGAATATTAGAACATTATATATAGAATAATAGAAATAAAGGTGTCTAATATTGATACGGTCACTATAAATATTGATAGGTAATTGATAGCAATTTATAACAAAGTTGTTGAATAGGTGCTTCCTTCCATACACACTAACTAAAATAACTGGCTTGGTCTTGAGATCATGAGATCCCATAACTATTTGTAGCGAAAGAACTGCGTTACGGGACTTGGCATTTTTTACATTTTATGTATTTCATGGGATCTCTTTTTTTTCTCGGGCAATATACCGTATCCGTCAGCTACTGATTTTCTCTCTATTTTCTTTCTATTTTAAAGTTAGCAACCATACGTAATGGATAATGACATTTCAAGGTTTTTGATTTTTTCCTTTCTTTATAGGCTAAAGCAGGGATCCCGCAGTCAAAAAATGTTGCCCTTTTTTGGCTGCGGGTCAAAAAGTGAGTATTAAGGAGACGTTTGGGTCTGTGATATTTTAATTTTAAAACAGTCTTTTATTGAATAATAAGATACATTTGATTACGAAAATAATTACAATACACTTTTAAACTTTAAACAGAAATCCGAAATTATAATTCTAATACTTTTTCTGAAACTTCATTTATAAACGTTTTTAATATAATAATAATAATATCTTTATTATACAATTTGTATAAAAGGCTATCGACCCTAAGTCCTTCGGCCCTGGTAATTACACAGTGGATGGGGGAAAAAAAAAATTTATAACGAACATAAACGAAAATATATGCACAAAATAGATAAATCTAACATATTAATCGTAAACAGCTTCCACAAGAGTTAACGATGGATGTTTTTTTGAAGATGTTCTGTTGTTCCTCTTTTTCCATACTTGTTCCATGATGTCTCTGTTTTTACCTCGGTCTTTAAATTTTTGTCGTAGCATGTCATGTCTTTTAAGGATTGGTGTTAATTTGGTTCTGACGTATAGCAGTTCGTTAGATGGATTGTGTATAGGGTTGTCTGGGTGTCGCATTTTTGTTATTGTTCTCTGTGCGGTTCTTTCGGCAATTTCTAATGTATGATGAGTCGTCCTGTTTGTGTTTGTCCAAATAATGTGTCCATAGTTCATGATCTGTCTGCAAATAGTTTTGTAAATAGTGGTCGCTGTCTTCACGGAAATCCCCTGATCACGGAAAGTCAGGGACCGAAAGTGTTTGGCTCTTTTTATGATTTCACATTTGCGTACTTTTATGTGAATGTTAAATTTTGTAGCTCCATCGAATGTGATGCCAAAATATTAAATAGTAGGTGTTGGGTTAACTGTGGTAAGGCCAACTTTTATGTGTGGAGAGTTATTAGAAATTTGGTGAAAGGGTAGAAGAAGCTGACATTTGGAAGGGTTTGGGCCTAATCTCAATTTGTTGAAGTATTTGTAATTTTTTAATTGCTTTAGGAAGTGATTGTGCATGAGATATGAGGGCTGTGTCGTCGGCGTATTGGAGAATGTAGGGATGGTTTATGAGATTGGGAAAGTTGAGGTTTGTATTAAAAATGTCGTGGCAGAAAGTGTTGTAAAGTATGGGTGATAATGGTGAACCTTGTGGAACACATTGGCGAGTGGTAAATAAGTTAGAGTGAGCGTCGTTGACTTTAATGCATACGTTTCTGTCATAAAGGAAGTCTTTTGACATTAAAAGAAGATAAGAGGGGATGTTTAAATTGTGTAATTTGAAAAGCAGTCCGTCGAAAGCAGTTTGTCAAAGGCTTTATTTATGTCATGAAAAATAGCGGCACAGTGTTGATTAAGAAGGTGGGAGGTTTGTATATTCTTTGTGAGGATGAAAAGTGGATGTATAGTAGAATGTGAAGGTTTAAAACCAAATTGGAAGCCGGGGATCTGATTTTCCAAACAGGTCCAAATATGGGCTTTTAGAATTTGTTCCAAGTTTTTACCTAAAACGGGAAGTAGGGTGATTGGTCATATAACTTTTTGTAAGTGTCTTGTCCAGGCCTGGTTTTAATAGAGTGATGATTGTGCCGGATTTCCAAGAAGGAGGAAACACGCTGTGTAATAGGCAAAAATTGTATAATTTAATTATATGCTTGTTTACTTCATGTCTGTAAGTATTGATTATAAAGTCGTGTGTTATTATAAAGTCATAGGTGCATGAATTCTTGAATTCTTAGTGATGGTGGTTGGTAGATCGGCGGACTTTTTGTTGCTTAATTTAATTTTTACGTTGGGAACTCCATCAATGGGTTTGTTAGGATGTTTTGGGCACAGAGGAGACCATGTTACATGCTCAGTGCTGTTGCACGTTGCACATTTAGGAGGCAGTGGCGATTTAAATAGATGGGTTTCATGTGCACCTGAACATTTTAAACATTTTTTGGGGGCAGGGCAATTTTCTGTGGAGTGTTCAAATGGCTGGAATTTGCCACAAGGACAAGGGATGGGTGCAGGGGGGATTACTAGGCGATACGGGGTAGTGCCTGTTCAGATAGAAGAGCTTGCCTGACGCTAGAAGTTTCTCGAAAGAGGCAACATCACTCGTTATTATTCGAATTAATCGACACGGTTTATTATGGGCCCTGGATATTATTCTCTTGCAGTATCGTATATTCAGGTTTAGATTCGAGTGCAGGTGAGTTGCAGTGTCTTCATCTGATATTTCTAGTTCCACTTTTTCAATTACTGCAGAGTAAGAAGGTCTAGTGAGGTCGTTTTGATTAGATATTGAGGACGGTAGATCTTATCGGGCGTTTCTGTTGCAAAGTGATTTAAGTGTATCTATTGTAGAAGGGCAGTCCGATTTAATGAGGTAGCTGGTAGAGGTTTTAATGATTATGTCCCTGTTTCCGGGAGCACTTTTCAGCCGAATGGAGCAGCATTGAATTCTAGACATACTAGAATCTTGAGTTGTAAATGAGTAGTTGTATTTGAAGGATCTGAGTGAAGCATTTGGTTTGGTTGCAATTTTTGGGTGTTGATCTGATTGACTACAAGAATTGGTAGCTGCAGATGTTGAATGAGTCGATGGGCTAATGGGTCTAGATACAGTGGTACAGGCTGCGTTGGTTTTATTTTTATCTATGGATTTCGCTTCCTTTTCTTTAGGTGGGCGTATATAATGACCTTTTTTCCCTCTTGGTTGTAAAACCTTCGTCATCCGTGTCGGATACTTGGGAGATTTTGAGCTTTACAAGCCCCATCCATTAAAACGTTCAGTAAAATTACAATTTTCTGAAAATTTGCATATCAACTAATTTTTCTGTCAACGTCAAAAATTTCCGATTTCCAAAAAGTGATATAATCTCTAAGAACCTGTTATCCAGACGAACTATTGGCCAAATCGTTTCCACTCTCTTCTCTGAAGCGTTCAACACAAATTTGGATGCTATTAAGTTCTTGCTATTTCTCTATTTCTATCTTTTATAGCACTACTATTTCTCAAACTCTCGTACCTTTCGTTGCTACGTTAATATATGTATATATATATATATATATATATATATATATATATATATATATATATATATATATAATAATAATATATATTAAATATATGTTAATATATATTAAAAGGTTTTATTTATAAAAGTCTTCGATATCAATGTCCCCTGATGTTGAACTTGTGACGTTAATTTAGTCAAGTCAAGTCAAGCATTTGAATTTTCGGTAGTTAATCTTGCTTAAAATAAATTTGATTTGTAAAAATATTTGCTTACATTTATTGTAGTTGAATTTAGTTGTGAGTTAAGTTGAACCGAATGTGGACAAATGGCAAAGGCAATTTTGCAAAATGTAAACTTTGTTGTAAAGATGTAAACTTTGTAGGAATTGATGCCCAACACTTTGATATCATGAAAAGATGATGTTTTTTTTTCCAAATCTTTGCGAAATTTCTTGAATTTATCCATAACGTTGAACAACTTTTAAAATCAATCATTTCTAAACTAAAATTGTCAATTTTTAGATATTAAAAATACTGCAAGTTTAAATCATTTTCTTCTATTATTTACATTTATATCGAAAATATATGCATTGTTTTCATCGAAATTTTCTTTTCTATGTTCGCTATTTACCAACGGAAAGACATATACTTTTTTACGTCAGTTTCAAATAATATTAATTTCGAAATAAAAGTCTTCCATTCCTCGTACATTTTCAAAATTGTGTGGTTATTTTCTTGAAGTCTTACGTGGCAATCATTATAATGGTTCATTATGTCTGTTAAGAACAAAAGTCTTAAAAACCTTTGTTTGTCACTTCGTTTGTCTTAAAAACCTTTGTTTGAGTTTAAGATCATTTTTACCTATTTCGTGAAGAAATATTTGTATATCATCTAAACACTTTACAAATCTATTAAGAACTTAACCATCGTATTTCTGAATGTCACAGCAAATCTCCATTTTCGATTCAATTTCCTCCAAAAAAACTTGCGCCTGTGTATTAATGCGGATCGCGCTAATTTCATGTTTACGATCTCAACAACCTTTACCATTACATCCTTAAATTTTTGCGTAAATGCCTTTGTATCTGCAAATAAATTTTCTTCTGTATGATACAATGAAATGATAAAAGTGGGAGGACAATTTAATTTTCTATTGGTTTTAGAAAGCCATCGATTATCCGGTTTTAGAAAACAGTTTTTCCTCTTATACTTGCAGCACCAGCAGTTGTTATGGAAAATAATTTAGTACAATTATAATAAAGCCTCCAATACCTGCCTATTTTTGAAATTTGTAAACTCTTGTACTTCTCTTGTACGAAAAATATTAGTGCCTTTGGTCGTGTCATTCATTGAAGCAAGAACGCACAGTTCTTCATTGACATTCGAACTATTTATTGAACTAAATCTAATAATAATTGCAAGATTATCTATCATGGGCGTGGTCATGGGGGGTTTGGGGGTTCAAAACCCCCCCGAAATATGCAAAATATTTACATAAATGTTATATTGAAATAAAGAGACGAGTAGAGACTCTTTTCAAGAGAGCATGGTAGATGTGAAGTTTAGGAACCCTTGTGTGCCAGTTTAAAAAGTAAATTGGTGCATTTCTGTTACTGTATTATTTTCTTAAAACTCCCCCCCGAAACTAAATCCTGGTCTTAAAATCCCCCCCAAAACTTAATCTTGGCTACGCCCATGTTACCTATACCATTTATATCGGTACTTTCATCAACTGCAATGCTGATTTAACAAATCATCTTTGACCTGTTCATCAATATTTCCGTCCACATCTTCAACGCAACGCTGAACTGTCCTAGCTGACAATGGAATTTCTTTAAATCTTTTTTTTCTTTAATTCTCAATTTGTTTTTTATTTGCGAAATCATTAAATAAGTGTTCGGTATAATACTTTATTTTCAGAACTAAAGTGGGTCATTTAAAATTATCAAGTGGGTCAATCGGTGACCCGCGGGTCATAGGTTGCCGATCCCTGGTCTAAAGCCTAATTAAAATTCAAAATTTAGAGTTTGTAAGATTGCTAGAAGTACCTTAGAATTTTGATGATCGGTGAGTGTGCCACTTACAAAATTAAGAAATTTGACTGGCGATAATTTGTAAAATATAAGGTATAATTATTAGGTATATTGGCAATATAGCCAGTTGTAGGTCTCTTGATATCTAAAAATTCAAACTTCCTGCTTTATACACAACGAAGTTACAGGGGGTCAAAAGTGCAGTCGCTTTTAGAAAAGGTAGTGCTGTGCTCGACTTTGCGGGTGCACTGCCGTGCACCCAGATAATTAAATTTAGGGATTTTTCATTTTTTCCTTCTTTTATAGGCTAAAGGCTAACTAAAATTTAAAATTCAGATTTTGTAAGATTGCTAAAAGTACCTTAGAATTTTGATGCTCGGTGACAAAATTACGAGATTTTTAAATAATCATTATTTTTCATTTAATGGATAATGAAATTTCGGGATTTTTCATTATTTCCTTCCATTATAGGCTAAAGGTTAACTAAAATTCAAAATTTGGAGTTTTTAAGATTTCTAGAAGAACCTTAGAATTTTGATGATCGTTGACAAAATTAAGAAATTTTTAATAATCATTATTTGTCATTTAATGGATAATTAAATTTCTGGATTTTTTATTTTTTCCTTCCGTTATAGGCTAAAGTCTAACTAAAATTCAAAATTTGAAGTTTGTAAGATTGCTAGAAGTACCTTAGAATTTTGATGATCGGTGACAAAATACGATTTTGAAATTTTTAAATTTCAAAATCGTAATTTTTAAAGAATCATTATTTTTCATTTAATGGATAATGAAATTTCGGGATTTTTGATTTTTTCCTTCTTTTATAGGCTAAAAGCTAACTAAAATTAAAAACGCGGGGTTTGTAAGATTGCTAGAAGTACCTTAGAAATTTGATTATCGGTGACAAAATTAAGAAATTTTTAATAATCATTATTTGTCATTAAATGGATAATAAAATTGTGGGATTTTTAACTTTTTCCTTCCGTAATAGGCTGAAGGCTAACTAAAATTCAAAATTTGAAGTTTGTAAGATTGCTAGAAGTACCTTAGAATTTTGATGATCGGTGACAAAATTAACCCTTCAATTCCCAGTGTCACTTCTAGGTGACGGGACTTTGCGACTTTTTTTTACATGCAATTTATTATATTTTAAAAACAAATATATTACTACTAAAATGTCAATACTCAGTAGTGTTTGTGATTTTATTTTGGGAAACACTGGAGTTATGTTATCTATCAATTTAATTCAATTGTTTAAAACGGTCTTGATTTTTTTGCTCGTATGTGTTTTGTGAAATTTACATTGTTGTAAAAATGTCAAAAGGATAAGAACTGTAATTGTTATGATTGTAAATTATTGTTCAATAATCAAACTAATACTAAGAGTGTATTTTGTTCAAGAAATAATTAGTTTTGTATTCAAAATAAAGGTAGAGTTATCGCGTGTCACCTGTAGGTGCCACCCCTTAAAAAAACTAGGGTTTTTTTTTCTTTTTTCTTTTCATATTTTGAATACCCAGACACGATAATTATTACAAAATAAAAAAAAATTCGTAGATGGTAGCTTGGGAATTGAAGGGTTTTAAGAAATTTTTAAATAATCAATATTTTTCATTTAATCTAAAGGCTAACTAAAATTCAAAATTTGTAGTTTGTAAGATTGCTAGAAGTATCTTAGAATTTTGATCGTAGGTGAGTGTGCCACTTACAAAATTAAGATATTTAACTGGCGATAATTCGTAAACTATAAGGTATAATTATTAGGTATATTGTCAATATAGCCAGTTATAGTATGTCTCTTGATATATAAAAATTCAAACTCCCTGCTTTATACAGAACGAAGTTACAGGTGGGTCAAAAGTGCCGTAAGTCGCTACGAGAAAAGGTAGTAAGTAGACTGTGCTCGACTTGGCAGGTGTACTGCCGTGCCCCCAGATTTTGTGAACAAACTAACTTTTTTAAATTACGGTATTTTAATTTCGTATTGAATTTAATTGAAGTTCCATTCGTGGGAAAACATAAAATTTAGTAATTTTAAGCAAGAAAAACATAAAATGTAGTACTTTCAAATACAGCTGCAAGACGTAGCACCGCTTTATTGTCAGACCGACAAATTGGGGTAAAGTTTTCGATCATACATTACTAGAGATTGAAACTACCTAGTTATGTCTGAAAGCTTTTTACAAAATGTTTCCACTTCAACCGCATATGACATATCACTGATTTATACCAGGCCAACAAATAATATTAAATTTGAACTTTCCTCACTTTTTCCATCACTTCCATCACTTTTCTTTCAAACAAAAACTGTTTCCTTAAATTAGCTTTGATTGCATAGAACGGGATGGCGAACCTTTTTTAATAATGGGTCAAATTTTGTTCATTATATTTTTCGTACTAGCTGGTGGGTCACCAGGTCACTGGCATAACTTGGAAAAGAGGAGGGAAGTCAAAGACTACTTTTTTGTTTTCAGTTTTAAATACTTTTACAAAATTCACGTTTCCTTCTTATTTTACACCTTCTACTTTGGAAGTGAAGAGCAAAAATAAAGGTCGAAGTAAAAAATGTATATCAGTGAATAAGTCCATAAATTCTTATGTATTATAAAATGATATACAATTAGAGGATGTGGAATATTTTGCTTAAGATATTAAATAAAACCAATGTTTTCCGCACCATATTAGGTGCATCGTCTGTCGTAACAGAAACAATTTTCTTTAGGTCAATTTCCATTTCTTTAGATCAGGGGTTCCCAAAGTTCGGCCCGCTTGCCAAATGCGGTCCGCGAAGCTCGTGAATTCGGCCCGCAATATCGTTTCGATTTTTTTTAATAAAACAGTAAATACTAAAATAAATAATAAATATTACAAATAAGATACAATAATAAAATATTTTAATATTTAAAAAAAATTAGAGAGCTTCAACCATAAGCGTTTGTATTAATAAAATATTGTTTATATTTAGAAATTATTTTAGTATGTCTAGTCTAGTTATTACACATTTGTACAGAAATATAATATAGTACTCTCAAATAGACAGAACTCTTAATCATTTAAGACATGCAATTTGAATTGATACAATTACAGGAAAATATCGATGTTAAGAATTCTTATCGGAACAATTCCTTAATTGATACTTAATTGATTCCTATAAAAGATTATCTTGCGTGAATTATCCGAAAATATGCTCAACAAATGTTTTCATTATTTGGGAGCACATATATTTGCGAAAAAACTTTTTCAATTATGAGCATAAATTAGTCGAAATTAAGATCAAAATGAGTGATAATCATTTATAATCAGTATTAAGAATACATTCGACGAACATACAAGCAAAGTTTAATGACATCATTAAAATAAAACAACTACTCAAGTCGCAAAATACAAATGATTAAATTTATTACAAGTTTTTATATTCACATTATTTTTGTTGTATGTTAAGTGTGAATTAATAGAACTAGTTTGTAAAAAAAAATCGTGGCTATAGTTTTAATTTTATTCCTTTTTTTTTTGGCCCGCCAAAAAATTCGACAATATTAAATCGGCCCGCCTAAGAAAAACTTTGGGAACCCCTGCTTTAGATGTAATATCAAATTCTTTAAAAATATCAAGACCGGTACCGGTCTCTTTCAACGTTATTACCTTTTCTTGTTTTTAGTAGCTCTTCTTACATTATATTTCCTAATTTATATCGAGCAAAAACTGATAATTGTGCATAACCGTTTAGATCATTATTCTCATCAAGAAATTGAATACATTGCTGCATAATTTAAGTCGTTATATATTTGGGAAAAACCATTTCTTTCTTATTCTAGTATTCGATCTTTAATTGTATTCCGACTTATTGGTAACTCATTTATACGTTTCATAAGACTATACAGCCGCGATATTACAGAGGTGAATATCCCTAGTTTTTCCAAAAGCGAAGATCAAATGGCAAATTTCCAAAATATTTTTTCCTAGAGTTCAAATTTGCCTCCTATTCCTCTGGTCCGGATCTAAATGTCTAAATTTGAAAAGGAAGGAAAGAAAAGGATCTAAATTTAAAAATAACGTCCTATGTATACATTGGAAGTTATTTTCAAATTAGATATTTTATGCTGGTTAAAATAATTATAAGACAAAAATATATAGTTACTTATTTTAATTATTTTGATAGCATAATGAATTGATTACCTTACTAACAAACATCTTGCAGAGACAATGAACAGTGAAGACTTTTGGGAAGATATAGAACCCGATATTTTTGAAAACCAACCATCAGGATCACATGAAAATATAGTTACAGTCGATGATAAAGATAATGCTTTAATGATAATAACAGAAGAAGCTGATAAAAATTACGAAGAAAATTATACAGAAATATTTAACGAAACCGATAGAAATAATGAATATTTTATTTCTAAGGATGATAGTGATGAATATCTACAGGGAAACAACATTACAGAGCATAGTATTGAAATGATTATGGGCAACATGGTACAAAATGGGCAAAAGATCCACCCAATAAAAGTAAAGTAAAATGGGAAAATATAATAACCTTGAAGGCAGGCAATATAGGACCTACGCTAGCAACTCCTGCCGAAAATCCGCTATCCGCTTGGTTACTGTTGATAACTGAAGATATGCTTCAGAAAATAGCAGACTGTACAAACCAAACAGGGCAATCGCGCACTTTCACTCCGTCATTCATTTATTAAAACCATATCAAGAAAATGAAAGCATTCATGAAGAACCATGAAGATCTTCGTTCAATGTAGTGTACTGGCGGTACGGGAAGGGATATATTTCGGTGCATAATGCAACTAGAAAAGACATAGTTGCTATTAATAAAATGGCACCTATATCTGAAATTTTTAATTTATTTGTTACTAATTGCAAAAAATTCTATACACCTGGAGAATATTTAACCGTTGATGAAATGCTCGTTTCGTTTCCTAAGTAGAATTCCTAAGTAACCCGCCAAGTATGGGATTTAATGGCAGGTTTTAGTTGATTCCAAGACATATTACATGTATAATGCAGTTTATTTAAGTTGTTGTAGTAAAAATGATGACGTTAATACTGGTGCAAAACCCTTACGCCCAAATAAAACTTTACTACCAAATCCAATCCAAGTTGTATCACGTCTGGTATACAACGTAATATTTGCCACTAAATTCCAATAGGGTCATAAATGCTGATAATTGGTATTCTATCATTGAAACAGTAAATGGATTCGAAAAATTCTACCAGAATTTTCAGCACATCGAAATGATTACATCATCAATATTTGATAATATGTATGTGGAATAACTTTCGTTTCCCATGTATCAAAATGCAAAAAATCTGTAATTCTGATATCCAGTATGTCCCATACTAATACTGTGCAAGTAAATACCAAAAAACCTGATATCATATATTTATATATTGAGACTAACAATAAATCAGGTGTGGATGCACTCGATGAAAAATGTGCTGTATATTTAACTTTTCAAAGAACAAAACGTTGGCCTTATTTCATTGTACCTTAAATATTGCTGGCGGAAACAGTAAAGTTATATATGAAACCCTATATAAAAACCCTCACCATTGGGAAAGAACAATTCTAGGTATTCTTTCATAGAACAATTAGGACGTGTGAACCATATATATATATATATATTTATATATATATATATATATATATATATATACATATATATATATATATATATATATATATATATATATATATATATATATATATATATATATATATATATATATACATATATATATATATATATATATATATATATATATATATATATATATATATATATATATATATATATATATATGTGATCGAATGTGCAACCAAAAGATTCCTCGTAATCTTTGAATTCTGATTACAAATATCATGAAGGTTAAAATGCCTGTTGAAACACAAACTAATGAATGAATTCTAATATCGAAATGGAAGAAGTGTTTTTTGTCCAAGCAACAGCAATAAGAAAACAGCAACGTTTTGTGATATATGCAAAAAAACAATTTGTACTACTTGCTCAGAACAATTTGCCAAGACTGTATTGAACAATAAAATCAGTTTTAAATGATGTTAAAATCGTTAAATAATAAGAGTTAATCTGCTTTTCTTGCAATTTGTTCTATTTTTGAAATAGTTAATAAATGAGCCATTTTGACCCACATGTAGTTACCTACTTGCGTTTTATTTATTTATGTTGCGTTTTATTTATTGCGTGTTCAGATAAAAACAAATTATTGTAATATTAAACCCAAATAGAAATCAATAAACTGTCAATTAACACACTTTTTAACAATGCTAATTCTTTTTTGAATATACATTTTTAATAATATATGTTAAACAAACTTATGTTAATTTCCTAATTATTGTACTTCGCTTTGAATTTAAATGAGTAAATATTCCACACAATTAATTTTAAACGATAATAGTATTTCATTAATTGTAAGTCAAAAAAAAAAAAATTCAATATATGCGATTTAAGACAAGTTATGGAATAGTTGCTAAACACATTCATTTTAAATGTTCAACTAAATAAGACAAAAATAAAAGTATTGATAATAATATAATGGCGCTTAGATAAATAGTCCATGCCAGTGCATTTGGACAATTTGGTCTTCTTCTCCCAGAAAATTTAAATTGTTGAAAAAGTTCAATCAGAGTATGATCTTTTATGAAACAAAATTTGCTGCTTAGTTAGTGAAAAAGTAATAAACAGATTTGTCAATTTTATAAGTAAGAATATGTTTAGGGGGTGTCCATTAATCACGTGATGTTTTTTAGGAACTTTATAAGCCTTTGGTGATTTAAGCTTTTGGTGATACGTGGTGAGTTTAGCGAGTTTAGAAAGTATTTCGGGGCGGGTTTTGCAGAAATGAACCAATTTACTTTCTAAAACTGACACACAAGGGTTCCTAAACTCCACACCCATCATGCTCTCTTGAAGATAGTCGTCTATACTCGTCCCTCCTCATTTCAATATAATATTTATTTTATATTTTGCATATTTCGGGGGGGGGGGGGGGGGTGAACACCCAACACCCAACATCACCCCCCCCTGCTAAATACTGCTTTTGCTACCTTTTGGGATGGGATACATTATACATTGGTAAATAAAACAAAAAGAAGTAGATAGATTAATTTATTTAATTATTACAAACGACAGAAGCGACTTGTTGACGTAATCTTTTAACAAGTTGAGGTGAAAACAAATCGCTTCTACATCACACCTACACCTACATCAGAAGAATTCAAATTCACAGCACTTGCAAAGGGCTTAGAACCATGGGCGTAGCCGGCGGGGGGGTGGGGGGCTGATGTTGGGTGTTGGGTGTTCACCCCCCCCATTAAAATTGAGACAACATTGATTTGAGACAAATTCTACTGAATTGATTTCGTTTCACACTTGATATTTGATTTAGAATGCATTATTGATGCAATATGATCAAAAACAACCTTCAGAAGTTTAAACCTCTATAGCTATACGCGGGTTTATAACTTATCTCTAGTCTAATTGTAAAATTATTAAATAATATTATAGCTTACCTTTAGTCTAATTATTAAATAATCTAAACCAATATTCCATTATCAATAAGAAATTCTAACAAAGCTGACAAAAAGATAATTGTTCTTTTATTTAAAAAAAACATCAAGAATAATTAGGCAGAATGATAAAATAAATATATGTTACCAACACTCCAGACTTAATAATAATAATTATAATAATGAAACATGAGATATTAGTTAAAATGGTATGATTAACATAAATACAAATTAATTTCGGAATTAAACGAGTATTGAAATATGTTTAGTCTTTTCTATCTATAATTAAAAGCTTGCTATAGTTTTACCTACCGAATAAAGTTTTTAAACTAATTTCATATTCTCATTTCTCATTAACCGCTTTATCTAACTAATCGTGCTATTTTTTATTTATTTGGTTTTTTTTCCTTGATTTATTGTCATATTATAGTTTTTCAAAGAATTTATTAATCAATTTAAAAAATAATTTTCTTAGGTTCTACTCAGTTCTGCATTTTTATATAATGTTCTTCTTTGGATTGTATGGTGATCGACATGCCCATTATTAAAATATTTCTGATGAAATGTTATTCGTACTTTATAATTGAAGACCGTGTTGGAAGGACTTACTTAACTTGATGTTAAAAGAATGTCATTGAAATGTTTATAGTTCAAAATGTATAAGAAAATGTTTGTATAATATTGATAGTTAAAAATGTATGAGAAAATTACAATCTTTTTAAGTGTACAAGTGTTCAAGTTCAAAAACACAAAAACAAGAAGTTCCAGCTGTTTGTTTATCAAGACACAGCAGAGTAGAATCCTTCTTCCATCAAGGTCTTCAAATACTCCAAGATTAAGTTAAGATAGGGCTTCGAGACACGAGGCGAGATAGGACGAGAGTTTCAATAATCTCATCTCGGTCTCGTTAGTTGTAAAAAAAATTACTCTTGTCTCAGTCTCGCTCTCGTACCGTTTTTCTCGTTTCGCTCTCGCTCTCGTAACCGTTTGTCTCGTCTCGTCTCATCTCGTCAGATATCGTTCTCGCTAGAACTAATCATTTTATTATTATTACTATTATTATTATTTATATTATTTTATTGTAATTAATAAATACGTGATTATTTGTTATATAGATATTTGTTATATAATAAATATACAATTTTACAATACTTTATTCATTCACACAGGTTACAATATTTAAAGTTACAGGTTACGAAACAATGATGACAACTTTGATTATTTAAGTAAATCAAATTTTACACTTTAAATCACAAGATGACAGAGAATTGAAACATAATAATGCTTGCGTCACATCATCCTTTAATTATGTGCTCATTTTGATCATTATAGCACCTGCTGTAGATAATAATCCTTCAACAGGTACTGATGTTTCAATTATGCTGAATAAATCTTGGCGAATTTGGAAAGAGTGCGGAAAATCGTTTGATGAGACTTTTGACATTTTGACTTAAATCTTCTCTTTACAGTAGTAAAACTCATCAAAAACAGCTTTCCTGTGTTTCGAAGTTTTTGCTGAATTGTACAGATTATCATTATCAATACATTTTTTGTATTTGTATGTCTCGATTTAATGTCGAGAGTCATAATATAAAATATAAAATAAATATAAAATTAAACAATAAACCAATTTGATTTTCGACATTTCATCTCTGGATGCTTGAAAACCCATCAAAAGAGTTTCATCCACTACAATACGGTTTGAATTATTATCTAATTCAGAAACAGTCGATTCAATTTCGTATATATAGTAGTTTATGATACAAGTGTGTGAAGAAGGGCTTTTGTGTATGAGTTGCGAAGTTTAAAGCACGAGCCGAAAGCGAGTGCAGGAACCGGAACCACAGAAATAGGATGTGGGAAACCAGATCTAGGAAACGGGAATTGGAAAACCGGAAACGGAAGACGAAATCGGAAGTCGAAACTGGAAACGGAAGTAGAAACCAGACCTCACACCCAGCGTGGGGTTTCATTGGCTACATAGACCTCACACGTGGGGCTACATAGACCTCACACCCAGCGTGGTTTTACATAGACGTCGCACATGGGGCTACATAGACCTCAGACTCTCATCTGTGAAAAACCAGAAGTGGGGAACCGGCAATGGTAGTCGAAACCGAAAACGTGAGTCGAAACGAGATGTCGAAACCGGAAGTCGGATCCGGAAGTGTCGAGATCAATGGGGTGGAGGCCTAGAAGGAACCACCTTTCCCTACTTCGATGTAATCTAGGTTAAGCTAGATTTAATCTAGATTAGATTATGGTTAGGTTATGGTATATTGTAGCCAGATAAATTCAGACTGATGGGCCGGGATTTCTTGATTCAAAATAAGAAAAATTGATACAATTTTAATATACGTTAGAAAATTTGTTTCCACTACGTCTATATTTTTTGTTTAGTAACGCGAGTTATTGCCATAGTAAGAACAAACAGAAATCGTTTAAAAATGAAACTCCATTTGATTTACATTTGACTTTTACGCACGGTTTGGATAATTTTACACACGATTATAATAATGGCATCCTTCACATACAATAATGTATTTATTAATGTGTAAATTTTGGCGTGTGAGTAGATAAATCACAAATTTTTACAATACAATAATTGCTTCGATAAATAAATCTTTTGGACTCAAATCACAATGTAACTGTTTTAATTACGGTATACTAACTGTTCTTTATTGCATCGGATCTAGAAAGGTTTATTTCGTTCCAAAAAAAGGGAAAAAATCTTTAAAAATAAAATCCAATTAAATTTGATAAAATTGAATTGTTTAATTTTATCCATATTTAATTTAAGTTTTTAAAGTTGCAGTTTTACAATCAATTATATTTCAATTTATATGTAATGTTTAAATTATCTGATATAAATATATAAATGATATAATAGTAACTTTATAATATAACCTAAGGCACAACACAAAAATATTTAGCTAACAATAAGCTCATTAATACCCACGATAACGTGGTAAAATATTTGTAAAACTGTATTGTAAAACTTACAAAATTTTTTACTATTATTGACATAAACCAAAAGCGTAAAAGAGTACACACGTACACAGCCCAACAGACCTAATATCCCGGCGATTTTTTAACTGTTTCTAGATCAAATTATGGTGAAGCCTTTTCGTAGTTAATTTGGCCTATCAAATCTGGTTTTTAAGATTCGCTATATTAACCTCTTTTAAAATAAAATTATGCAATTTTTTAATTTATTTACATTTCACGTTATTTTTCTACTCTATGCTCCAAATGCCAGTAAAAAAAACAAAAAAAATATAAATAGGATTGTTGCGACAATTACTACGTGGTAATTCATACTTACATTGAATTGAAAAATTCACTATGTTTTAACCACACTTATACTATGTAAAAATGTTATAAAACTTGTTATTCACAGTTATATAAATTTCTACACATATCACGACTTAAGTTTCGACGTTTGACGGTCATTTTTACACTTTAAAATGACCGTCAAACGTCGAAACTTAAGTCGTGATATGTGTAGAAATTTATATAACTGTGAAAAACAAGTTGTATAACATCTTTACATAGTATAAGTGTGGTTAAAACATAGTGAAGTTTCAATTCAATGTAAAAAAATATAAAGTAAGGTATTTATTTCACAAAGTACATGCATTCATTACTGAAAATAAATACTTTTTAAATAATTTTTTCGCGACCCCTGGATTGACAGTAGACGTTTTTTAATCGTTAACGTAGGTAAAGTGATTTTTTTTCTGGGATTTGCGTTTACAAGGTGTTTTTAAAGGAGTTTTGGTGACGTCATTGATTAAATACAGCCTTTTTTCATCACCATCCTTTTCCAGCCTTTTATAGTCCCGTTTTTCCAGCTTTTTATAGTCCAGCCTTTGTCTGGCTTTTGTCTGGCTTTGTTCGGTCTTGTCCGACACCATCACAAAATGCTATAAAAGTTTTGACACCATAAATCTTCACAAAATGAATTCGCATATACGAGCAGATATTAGTAAAGTCTAGTATTAGGATGAAGCGATATATTTGTATTTAGAAATTAAAATTTGATGTAAACTAAATAAGTCGGAACATAAGGCCTGAATATATAAATGTATTCAACCTTTCCGGAGCTCTATGGTACTAATGAGTCTTTTAAGGACTACCAAAAACAAATCTCATGTGAAATTTGTCAGTTATTTTATAGGTTTCAGTTCACCTTAGTGGTACTCAACAAAAACCAGAAAAATAACATTGTTTTTTAAGATTATGTCTTTCTGATTCCTTAAGTAGATAGCCACCTGTAGACGCGTTTCGAGATTTATCTCTCATCGGTACAGCTTACTACTACCACTAAAATAAAGTTCACTATAAAAATACATAATAAAATACAATTGGAACAATAACATAATACAAATACACAAATAGATACAACATATTCAATCGAAATTACTTAAAGATTTCCTTATGAAAAAAAAAATTGGAAAATTAACTACATACGCAATCCATTTAACGCATTGGTGTGTGCGGTACATATTTTTACGCTCGCACGAATGACAACGAACCACAACGCACTGACACATTGGTGTGCGGAGACCTTTATGCAAGTGCTGCCTGCTACGATCCTTATAAAATAGTATATTTTGTAACTAAGGCGGTAAGTTGTCAACTTGACGCGAGAGCAAAATTGAGCGCACGAATGAAGTGAGTGCGCACATTCGCTCGAGAGGCCAATTGACAATACCGCCCGTGTTACAAACAATATTTTTTATTAGTCATGCGAGGGGATGTATCTTACAAGTTTGGGATTCAAGGGCCATCAAAAAAAATGGGATCAAAAATGAAGAATTTCCTTTTTCAATTGTCTCCGGTTGTGTGGATTCGTCATAAGAACTCTCCTCATTCTTCGGTATCACGATAGAATTTACACTCATTTTAAAACGTTTTCTTTAATTTCTATTATTATTTTGCAATGACAAAATTTTCTGAAACTTTCAAATCACTTTTTAATATTGAGGTCTTGATTGTGTTTTTTTAATGTAACCTAGCGATATTGAATATTTGTTTGTGTTGCCCAGGTTATGCGGAAATATACAACTAAACAACGAAAAGTGGCATTTCGCGTATTGAAAAACGTGCGTCGAGAAGTACTTTTCGCGCATAAGTAATAAAAAAAAATGAATGGCATCACATCAGGTTTACGAACGCGGTTGTAAAATAGTTTATAATAACAATTGTAGGTTTTTCATAAATTTTAATTTGTGATTCAGAATTTACTCGTAATAAAATTAATTCATAAATTACAGAAGTAGATTTCGTTAATTTATTTCATGAATATCTACTTTAAATATTTCCCAAGAGCGCCAAAAGCATTGTTATGCATAATAAATAATATAATTTAATTTCACTATTTTACTGGTAAATAAATTTCTTTGAATTAGGCGACCCCAAAAATGACCCCCCGAAATTTTAAAAACTACACTGGTCTAGTTCATAAACAAAATAAGGCGTTTGATGAGTAAGTATACTTTCTATACAGGGGACGCGATAAAATTTTCCACAAAACTTGGGTCGCAAATGAAAATAGTCTGCGCACCACTGGTATAGATTATATTAGAACGATTTTTATTAGAATTTTTTCGAAATTTTATTAGAACATTATTCAAACTCGGAAGTGATTTCGATAACAGTTTAATTTGGGTCGAAAAATGGGTGGAACAGGTTTTCTTAAGGATATTGAACTTGTAGAGAGGAAAAAAATGCTAGAACAGAAGTGAATACTTTGCAAGTTAGGAACAGGATTGCAGAAAATTACAATCAATCCGTGTGACGTTTATCGCAACATGTAGGAATTTCGCGTGTCGGTAAGAACAATTTTAAAGAAATTTACTCTTTCGGCGTTACAAATGGCAAAAAGCCCAAACACTTCTTTCAAAAGACTGACACTCACGTTTAGAATTCACTCGATAGATTTTGGACAGAGGGGATAATTTTAATAAAAATTATAAATTTTAATAATAATGCAATAAAATAATTAAAAGTGACGAAGCACATTTTCAATTGTATATTTCAATATATAAAATTTACGTTACTGGTCTGCCGAAAACCCTCAAGTTATATTCTAAGAAGAGAAGATGGTGTGGAATTTGCTCAGCAGGAGTATTGTGACGATATTTTTTTTAAGATGAAATGAGAAACGCAGTAGTTAGAGAATGCAGAATTGCAGTACAATGTTATAATATGAAGATGCTACAAACGTTCTTAACCCATTCGAGACCACCGTGATTGCACACCGTATGTGCAATTGATTTCCGAGACTATAAGACAGTCTGCACACTGTGTGTGCAAAAACAGTAATTTGCAATTATTAATTATTCTGAGTAAACTAGTCGTCGAAATAAGATTTTTCTTGAACAAATGAAATCTGTAAAGTACAGGAAAACAAAATTTGGCATTGGTTTTACTATTTACCAAAAAATCTAAAAAGTTATCTGAAGCCTTTACATATAAAATACTTGAATGCGCATGCAACGCAGGCCTATTCATGTTTTCAAGAAATAGAAAAGAGAGTTGAAATTTTGTTAACATGGATAGTGATAGTGATTTAGAAAATGAAGAAAACATGAATGTGAATATTGAACTATTAGATGATACACAGGATGAAGTTTTTGAAGAAAATGATTGGAACGATTGTACTGACATTGAAAGTGAAATTGAACAACATCAAAGTGAGCTTACTGAAGATACAGAAACGTGGAAAGATGATGCTTCTCTTACAAAAATTCCTTTTATCGGTAAACCAGGTCTCCATAAGTTACCAAACGGAGGTACGGTCCTTTACGATCTTTTTGAACTTTTATTTGATTATAAACCTTTTTCTCTTTGATTGTCAAAGAAACAAACAAGTATGGCGAAATGAGTTTAAAGGAAAAATGGAAGGACTTAACCATTTCTGATTTCAAGGTGTTTTTAAGTTTATTATTACATATGGGAACTATCAAATGTCCAATAATTGATAATTATTGCAATAAAAGCGAACAATTTGGTTTTTCATTGTTTTTTCCAACACATGACTAGACAAAGATTTCAAAATGTCTTACGATCGCTTCATTTCTCGTCTGATAATGAAGTTGATCATCGCCTACGGAAAATAAGTCCAAGAGAACATTTAAATGTACATCAAATTATGGATTCATTTAGTTGAAACTTTGGTTTTAAATTCCTGCAATTCATTCATTTTATCTTACAATCCACACATGGTGTTCAATCCGCTCCTGGCAATAAATTTTTTTCAAGGGGCGAGCTGCACAACCGGGGTACAATGCTCCTGGGGACCGTGTTCGAAAAAAATCGTCGTCTCGAATGGGTTAATGGATGTCATCGCTCAACTTAGATTACCAATAAACGATATTTGGTATAAGTATGATGGTGCAAGACCTCATGTATCCAACATGTCTATGGGAGTGTTATGAGAGTTTTTTCCTGGTCGTCTGATTTCCCAGCGTATGAATCAGTTGTGATCTTCTCGCTCTCCGGATTTGTCGGCTTTGGATTATTTCGTATGGGCTCATGATACATCTAAAGTTTATTAGAACCGACCTTAAACCATGGAAGACTTAAAACGAAACATTCGACAGGGTGAGATTTCGCCAGAAATGTTCCAGTGTGCCTGCGAACGCATTGTTTATTGTTGCATCGATCTCAGTCCTGCATCTAAGCAAACGGAAGTCATCTAATCGATGTAATTTTTAAGCATTAATTGTTAATTTAGGATTAAGCAGTTAACTTGTTATTAAACTTTAGATTTTACTCTACAATGTTTAACAAAAAATTTGGTGTCAACTTATTTCATTTTTTGATATTGCAGTTTAAAAAACTCTTAATTTGTGACCCTTTAGAAGTTATTATTTAAAATCATATATCGTTATCGTACCCGCGCCCCCCTTTTTTATAAAAAAATCTTGCAATTTTCGTAACAATCTAGTAATCAGTAAGAAACACGGCGATCTCTTCTTTTAGGTCAAATACCTTTTGATGTACTTTGGCACGAGGAAGCCTACGTATCTCACAATAATATAGAAGTGCTCGATATTTTGCACCCATGCCATCACACAATTTTGCGAACAGCCTTCCTCTTAATAGGCTATTTTTAATAAAATTTAATAAACATAAGCGTTTATAATAATAATTATTATAATTTAAAATGATTATGATAACTTAAAATACTGTTAGTAGATCTTCACCCATATATTTTGAAACAAGCGATTGTCTATGAATCATGCAATGTGTCCAAATTGCCCGACGAGTCACCTTTCCAACTAGTACATGTATACCAGAGTTTCTTCTTGCCATTTCTCCCAGTTCTCCCACAAAATATCATTTTCATTAAAAAAATTATCAATCATTTTGAAAACCTCACTTACTGTACTATTGCATTCAATAAGTTTACAGAATAATATATCTTCTGTAACATCAATTTATACAACATATCTTACATATGTAATCAAGTGTGCATCTTTAAGTACATATCGCACATCCGGAGTAACTTTGACACAACTGCAAAAAAATGTAAAACTGACTTAAATATACCGAATTATGCCCTTATTTATTTTACAATTGGAGTGAAAACTCCGCATTTGTAACTACAAAAATCATCTACTAGAGAGCGAAAAGCCATTGTAGATATACACTAAAGAAGTAATACAATATTTTCTTCAAATTTGTCCAGCGTAAAATTTATAAATTTGCAGTTATGTCAGTGTTACTCCAGATATGCGATAATGTTGCGTCATCTGCATGCAACGCGAAAGAAGAAGGTTTTATTTCTCAATTAATTGATTGCAAAGATCTTCCTTCACATATATCGTAAATTCTTTTTCCCACTGTATTATCTGCAAGTGGGATCATTCTGCTTATAAGATGATCAGCATACGAATCATCGAGCAAGGTAGCTATCATGCCAATTGCCACTGGTAGTACCAACGTTTTTCCAATTGAATATGGTGTCTTTGCATTTAGCAATTCTATAAGAAACCTAATACGATACAAGCAATGCTTTTGATGTTACAGACATGGTGTTTTTTGTTGTTTTTGTCAAATGTTGGTGTTTTTTGTCAAATGTTTTTTGTTGTTCATTTCAAACCTCTAATTTGCTTTGGAAAAATATTGTCTTGCCTATTGTATCTATTGTCTTGCCAACGTGGTCCGCATGTACTTTCTCAAGATGTCGTTTTAATTTAATCAAAATATTCGTACAGAGCTAATACATTAGTCTTTCTTGACCAATAATAACCTTAAATATAAATCCCAATGATAAGTACATTGGATCATATTTTCTACATTTACAATTACTATTTTGCGTAGTTGTATTACCGCTATTTTCTTTACTTTTTCTCGTACGATAAGTTTTTAGCGAACGCGACAGCTTCAAAGGACCAGGTGCCACCCAAAGCTAGGGGGGTGCGCCCCACATGTTGGAAACCACTGCATTAATGTATTCTAAGCGAACCTCGTGTGGTCAACTCGCTCTCAAATGCCTATCTAATTTTGTCCATCTAGAATTACTTTATCTCGTCACACTTCTCTATTTTGTTCTATTTATATGATTACTAGCCATTTCTGTGGTTTTACCTACACTTGTAAGGATTCATATATCAACAATTGGCGAACGAAATGTTCTTTATAATCTGAAAGTTTGTGAAACTAGATTTTACTAAAAAATCATTTTAAATAAAAATACTTAATGGATTCCATCGGAGAATTTTGTTTAGAAGGGAACTGGAATCAACGACCTTTTTAAGAAACATGTTATTTTTAATTTGTAATAACCGTACTAACAAGTCATAGATAACATTTAAAAACGTAAAATTTAAACAATCATTCGCAGTAACTTTTATATAAAAATGTAATATAATAAGTAGATTACTTTTGCAAATTAATGTATTTTATTATTTTTTAATTGTAAATTTGACCCATTAACCTGTAACTACTGACCATGTAGTTTTGGAGCATATTTCTTGACGTGTCGTCTGTTTTGCATGCAATTAATAATAATTTGTATATTAAATAGGTAATACTAATATACACGCTTATATTATATATGAAATAAAAATTATAATTCCAACATACAATTCAAGCCATTCTTTACATATTTCTCAGGAATATACTAAGCAGACCGTATTATAGCACACAACGCAACCATTCGTAGTTTTTCTTTTCTAGCGTCCCAAATTATAGATTGTATTATTATCCTATCTATAAATAACCATGAAATGGTTTAGCACGCAATTTACAAAATTTATATATAAAATATTTTATATTAAGTTGTAATAAGTTAATAATTGTTGCGAGTGTCAGTTGATGACAAGTAACAAAGCTATAAAAACAATCACAACCTTCAGCATTCAGAAAACTTGAGTAGTTTTCTGAATGCTGAAGGTTGTGATTATAATTATAACCTTAATTCATACCTATCTGCCAGCGCAAATAAAATTAAAAATTATTTCGCGAGAAATTTAATCTTTGAATATCGGTAGCGGTTTCACAGACCGCGTGTCAATATTAGTTACGGGTTAAAAAAAATATTTTTTTTTAAGTAATTTCAAGCACTCGTGTAAGTGGAGGTAATCACTTTATTTGTGTTAATTATTGGTTAGATATCAATTTCATTCTAATTTGAATGAAAATCATTTTATGAAATTTTGTGTTGTCTTATTTTATAACTTACATACAAATATATTTACATGCAACAGAACTAAAATTAAATTGGGAAAATTGCTAAACATGATTAAGTAAAAAACTTATGGAGGAAGCTTCATCAATTTTGGGAAGATAAACCGCTAAGAAAAGGTCATATTGAGAGTTAATTCAAGGCCAAGTTTACAATCGATCCATGTGTCGTCACTATCGAAAAGATTTTGTGTTATTTATAGTCTTTACTGTTGATAATATAATTTGTAGATAACATAGTTACAATGTTAAATTATTTAAGATTATTAAATTATGAAATAATGTGCTTTAATAACTGCACATTGTTTAGTGCAAAAATAGAATTGTCATAACAATAAAAGTGTTACTATAAAACTAATAGGGTACTATAATTAGGTACTAATACCTTGTGGATATAAATTTTAACGCTAAATACGCTATAGATTTTATTGAACTGTTTTATTCAACTATTTAATTTATATTATAAGAAACAGAAACCCAACGATTTTTCTCGTTTTTTATTGAAATCATATTATTTTTTTAATTTCATTTATTGCTATTAAACCTGGAATAGACCCGTTCCTACCCGACTAGGAATATAGTAAGGCATGCCGAACAATTTATTCGGGTCTAATGAGGCCTTCCGGACTGTTCCTGATCTGTGGTAAGCCCCATTCGAACCTTTTCCCGTCCTAATTAGGAAAGCCTAACTTTGGCAAACATATGGAAGTCCTAACTTCCACCTAATTAGGCCTTCCGAACTGTGGCAAGCGTCACTCGAACCATGTCCCGTCCTAATAAGGAAAGCCTAACTTAGGCATATATTTGGAAGTCCTAACTTCCACCTGATGAGGCCTTCCGATCTGTTACCGAACTGAGGCAAGCGTCATTCTAACCTTGTCCCGCCCTAATTAGGAAAGCCTACATTAGGCATATGTTTAGATGTCCTAACTTCCACCTAATGATGCTTACCGAAATGTGGCAAGTCTCATTCGAACCTTATCCCGTCCTAATTAGGAAAGCTTAACTTTGGCATATATTTGGAATTCCTAACTTCCACCTAATCAGGCCTCCCGAACTGTTACCAAACTGTGGCAAGCCTCATTCGAACCTTGTACCGTTCTAATTAGGAAAACCGAAGCACAAATTCCGAAAAAAATTAAAACTAGATTGTTATGAGGAAACTAACGTAGCAAATCTTTAGAATTCCTGGCTACAACCTTATATGGATAACCAAAGGTTTATCGAGTTGTGCAACCGAAATTCGGTTGTTTGGGAAAATTTGTGGCATGGCCTAACTTAAATATATCTTTGGAATTCCACACTTCCTCATTCCAAAAGACTATTTCCATATTTGACGAAGTATAGCTGCAGTAACTGAAGCTGATATAGCTTCAGTAAGTAACTGAGTTATGTTACTTACTATTCTTTCAAATAATTTATAGTGCATCGAACATATTCGTATTTTTTTTTTTTAATTTACTTTTAAGCTGCGTTTTTATCTAATTGTAAGCGTGTTTCTCGTAAACAATAAAAGGTATCAGAAACGTGAACCTAAAAAATCATCTGTAGGCAGATGATCCCTTGAGAAAGGGATCAGTTGATAATAGTGTGTCCTCTGTGTTGGAAAAAGGGTTGGGAAAATCAAGAAAGAAGAAACAAATTAGGAAGGCAAAGAATAATAAAATTAATTTTATTAATTAATTAAGTTTTTTTAATTATTCTTACAATTTTTATATTAATAGAAACTAATTTACCTAGTGAATATTTACTGATAAATAGTTCTAAATATACCATTTAAGGTAGGCGTCCACATTTTCGAATCGTACGTATCGGACGCATCGCATCAAACGGATTATTTTTTTACAGCCCGTCCACAGTATCAGCAGCGATCGGATTTGCCGACGCTACTACTAGCAAATACCATATTCTGTATGACGTCATCGGCACGCATCGGAAAAGTTGCCCCTCGCAGCAGCGGCATCAGCATTGCCGACGGGTAGATTCTTGATGTATACGATGCGGAACAGTGGACGCACTTATATTACTTTCTATAGAAAGAATACTGCTATCGTTTGATGCGATGCGTACCTTTAGAGAGTTGTTGCTATTAATGTTTTCTTTTTTAATTAAAAATATTTGCTTTAATGTTAATGTTAATGTGTTTATGGTTCTATCGAAATTTATTAGTTTGCTTTTTTTTCCTATCCTTCATTCGAATAATCAGCGTTTAAGTTACTATTAATATATATTTTATGATTCCTTTATAATTGCATTAAATTATTTACTTATTCATTTATTTACACGAATTGGCCAACTAAGGACTGCGTTATTAAAATTCTATTTCATATTTTGTTTTTTCTTCTTCCTCTTCTCTAAGGCTGTTCTTCTTCCTGCTGCCATTTTCGCCTGATGTTCAGCTGTTAGTTTCCTGTTGGTCTTTTTGGAGCCGCCTGAAAAACCTCAAATTCATTTATTGCCTTTCTGTACCTATCCCTGTTCATTGAGTCCATTTCTGTAAGTTTAAGTTCTGTGAGGTCTTTCTATATTCTTTCCAAGCAAGAGTTGGGTGTTTACCTTTGTTGACTTGTGTTGAAGATTTTTTTCGTTAATCTGCTATCATCCATTCTCACCAGATGAGCAAAGAACATCAGCCTTTTTTTTTCATTTCTGTTGTGACCAGTTTAATACATTGGTAGATCTTTTCATTGCTCATCTTTACCCATTTGTCGCCACTTTTTTTTGTCCACCAATAATCTTTCTCAGAATTACTCTCTCTTTCTTCTCGAGCTCCTCTACTAGTCCTTTGTTCTTGAGCAGGAGTGTTTCTCCTGCATATTGTATTTCTGTTCTTGTAACTGTGCTGTAGTGTAATAACTATGCATTGCGAGATAAACATTTCTTGTTATACTTCTGTGTTAAAATTTGTGCCCTCCTAAATTTAGCTATTCGAAGTTTGACAGCTTCTTTTTCTATTCCAGTGTCCGTTATTTTTTCTCCCAAATATTTACAGTGTTTGACCCTATCGATGCATCCAATATTTGTGTGCAGATTCTTAATTTCCTTAAATTTGTTAGACATGTATTTAGTTTTTTTCTTGTGATATCTGTAAGCCAAATTTAGCTGCATGGTTTGCTAAGATTTCTATTTGTTTAACTGAATCTCCTATATTCGTGGACAAGAGAGCAATATCATCTGCAAAAGCTAGTGCGTGTATCGTTAGTCCTTTAACTCAGCGCTGTCCAACTTCTCTTAGCCAGCGGGTCATTTTTTCTTTAGCAAATTGTTCGCGGGCCGAAAAGGCTCAAAAGTTATTTTATTTATACGAAAAAAATAAAGTCAAAGATAATAACATTTTTTCAACATTATTAAAATGAAATATCACATAGTATCCGACAAAACAATGTTATTCTTAAAAATAATACAGGAAATAATAAAAACACAATAAAATTAGAATAAGATTAAGCCTAAGCTATTTAACGGAAGCATTGTGGTACCGTACTTGTTGAGCAACAATATATTTTATGTCGATATCAATATTTGTTGTGGCAACTCTAATTATATTTTCAAGAGTGGAGTCTTTCAAGCTATTTACAAATTTTGATTTTGTATATTTCATGCCAGAGAATGCACGCTCGCAGATATATGTACTTCCGAACATAGAAATGATTTGAAGTCCAAAATGTCTCATTTTTTTATATTTTTCTTTATCCAAATGTTTGAACACTTGTATTCCAATTGCTCCACTAGATGTGATGAATTTGTCAGACTGAATGTCGCATAATTCCACTTGATATTTAAGTTCAACGGAGGTAATATCAATATTGAATGGATCACTGAATAAATTAATACTCATCTATGAATCATCAAATTGAGAAAATCTTCTGTTAAAATCTTCAATAAGCATATCTAATTTAGGGAAAAATATGTCAAAATTCACTTCTATGTTGTAGTTCTTCATTTCTTCATACATCTCTTTGCAACATTCAAAATGAAATAAATTACTTTCCTGCAAATTTACCTTCTACAGTTTTAATTTATTTCTGAATCCTGTTACATGTTTATAAAGACAAGACACATCTTGATCTTTTTCTTGCAAGTATTTATTCAAAATATTTAAATAATTTATAATGTCTGTTAGGAAAACAACTGAACAAAGAATTTGCTGTCAAATCTTCAACGATGCCAACTTCCGTTAAAAAAAGATTCATTTCTTTTCGAAGTGTAAAAAGTCCGCATTTAACAAAATTCCCGCACTTAACCAGCGAATATTACTATGTAAAAGCAAATCACCATACTCGGCTTGCATTTCTTCCAAAAAAAGTTTTAAATTTTCGATATGTAAGAGAACGATTTCAGCCACGATTTAAATTTGTTATTTTGCAAATCATGTCCATTACATCTTTTAGATTTAGTGAAAGATCAAATAATGCCTGCTGATGCACAATACAATGGAACATTCAACAATTTATTATTTCTTTTTGTAGAGTCCTGCGAGCCCAATATTTTTGCCGGTCATAGCTCTGGCGCCGTCAATTACAATAGCGGTCCACTTGTCAAATTGGCCATACGGAACTATTGCACATTTTAATTCGTTATAAATATCTTCACCTTTTGTTGGTCCGTGTAATGATCGTAATTTTAAAGTTCTCTGAATATTTCATAGTTTTCATTTACGGTTCTTTCTATAAAAATAAGCATTTGACTTTTGTCGGAAATATCTGTACTTTCGTCCTGCTACGGAAAAATAGCAGCAATTATTGATTAGGTTTTATAATTTGTTAGTGACATCTATACTGAATTCATTTACACGTCGCGTCGGCTAACAGTTTGATAAGAAAGAGAAACTGTTTGATTTTTTTTGGCATTTCGTTATTATTAAGAGCTTCAGCCATTTTTATGATCCAGACATTTTTTAATTAATTCTCCATCCGAAAAAGGCTTTTTTGCTTTTGCAATTTCTAAGCAAGCTGCAAACGATGCAGCTACTGATGCTTATTGAGAATTTGTTACTTGGGTAAAATAATTCGTGTGATAGTTCTGTTGTTTTTCATTTTTTAGTTATTCTCGAGTCTCCTGTGTACGAATAATGTTTCATGCATTGATTGGTAATGGCGCTTTAAGTTGTATTCTTTGCACACAGGTACAGTCTTTAAACATCCTAAACACTGTGGCTTGTCCTTGTGAAGAATAAATAAATAATCAACCTCCCATCGTTCTTGAAATTTTCGATTTTTAGTATCAATCTTTATTTTCTTAGACGCACTCATAATTAAGGATTGTTTTAATTAACGAGTAAATATGAAATTCAGTTGATTGTGGTTTATTGCAATTCACAGAATGGCAAATAACCCACGGTAGATTCCGTTAACTACTGTTGGACAATATAAGCGGCTCTCGGCAGCAGTGATACTAGAATGCAGCCGCGGCTACAATCCCCACCGCTCCTTCTGCCACCACGTAAATTCGAGACGGACGAAAACGGACAATGCATAAAGAAGAAGCGCGCTTGGGCGGGCGACTTGGTGGTGGTAGAGAGTGCATAAACAGATACACTTGCATAGAGCGTGGATTCATTTTATCGAATGACCATAAAACAACCATAATTATTCATCATTAGCATTTTTATAATTATTGTGTATATGGTTGAATAATCTCATATATTTTTTAAAGTTTTGATTACTATAACTCGCGGGCCGTAGAAAAAACTTTGCGGGCCGGATGTGGCCCGCGGGCCGCCAGTTGGACACCGCTGCGTTAGCTGATCCTCCAAAAGAAATCCCTTCAGTTTTTTGTGTGTGTATTCTTCCAGTGTCTCTCTCATTATCTTTTCTAGAATGATGTTGAATGTGTTCTGATAATGTTTTTCAGATTGATAACACTGGCCTACACACATTTTGGTGCCGAAGATTTTAGACCTGATTCTAAGTATGTCTTGTGAGCTGATACAAGAAAACCTGTCGAATTTTTTGTACCAACTCTAGTTTATAAGATAGAAGAAAAAACACATTTTTACAAAAATATCAATTAATTTTGGAATTATACATCAATAAATTGTCTTTTAAGTGATTTTTTTAGTGTAATTGTCTTGGGCAGTCACGCATAAGACCCCAGCAATAATCGGCCATCATATGAATGTCCCATCTGCCTTGGTACCTCTTCTCCATTGTTTTTATATCTTGATGGAAGCGTTCTCCTTGTTCTTCGCTAAGATCTCCTAAATTATGTCGAAAGTGATCTATATGATTATGGAGGTAGTGCACTTTTATGCTCATATTACAGCCTACATTTTTAAAGTTAAGAAGCATATCCTCGACTAACTCTTTATAGTTATTAGCCTTGTAGTTTCCAAGGAAGTTTTCCAAGATTTCCATGCAAGTTGTTCTTTTCTAGTCATAGAAGCTTCAAAATGTGTAGATTATTTAATTAGTTGACGTATTTGAGGCCCATCAAAAATTCCTCCTTTAATTTCTCAGTACTTAATCCAGGAAATTTCTGAGAAATGAACTTAATACATCGACCATTTTGGTCCAGAGCTTTAACAAATTGCTTCATGAGCCCTAACTTTATGCGCAAAGGTGGAAGAATGATTTTTTCTCGGGAAACCAAAGGCTGATTTATGACATTTCTTTCACCAACGATAAGATCTCTGGCAGGCCAATTTTTTTGGGTCCAATGACTTGATTTAGCTCGACTGTCCCATAAACAAATAAAACAAGGGTATATTGCATAACCACTCTGTTGACCCAACAAAAAATTAACCATCTTCAAGTCGACACAAATTACTCAATTATGTTCAAAATATTTTATTTTCTGTAAAAGAACTGAAATTACCTCATATTCTTCTTTCATAGATGTAGAATGGGCAAGTGGAATAGAAGCATTCTTATTGCCATTATGTAAAAGGACTGCTTTGAGACTTCTTTTACTGCTGTCAATAAAGAGACGCCAATCACTTGCATGATAAGTCTTCAAGCCTATGAAAGTCAGCAAGCCGTTTACATCATTACAATATACCAAATTTTCATCAGAAGAAAAAAATTCAATAAGTTTTGTTCTCTCGTGCGATATGAAGTAATTCGTACACCAGACGAAAGGCATTTTTTTTCTTTTAATCTTGATGCTAGCAACTCTGCACGCTCTTTTGAAAGATCTAAGTCTCTGATGAAATCATTCAGCTCACCTTGTGAAAATGTTTTAGGATTTGATGATTCTGCACAGTATTCAAAATCATCATCTTCCTCAGAAACTTCTATTTGATCCTCTTCAGAGTCCTGTACTGCCTGATGAAAAACTGGTATTGGAGCAGTGTCTAAATGAGGAATAGGTCTTATAGCTGAAGAAATATTGGGATACTTCCACTTGTGGCGATTGTTTTTGTTGATGCCCACTACTTTCGTCATACAAAAATAACAGTCGTCATGATGATTTTTTTGTTCACGCCAAATCATTGGTACTCCAAACTTCAAAGATTCTCGCGTTTCTTTTTCCCATTGTCGCAAATGTTCAATACACATTTTACAAACACTATGAGGCACCCACACTTTATCTTGGTTGCGAATTTCAATACCGAAGTAGATTGTAGATTGTAGAATACCGAAGTAAGCAAAATACAAGCGAATTACAGTGTCAGTAATAGATTTTCGCTGATCTTTCAATATGTATTCACCACAAATGTAACAAAACATATCAGGATCGTTCTCACAATATCTTAACTTACTTGCCATGATAAAATAATAATATAAATATCATAGGAGTTATTGAAAAGTTCACTGTTTTCAAATAATGCCGGAAAAGAATTAAAATGAGGGTAGTACGTAAACCAGAGCTGTCAGCTGACATTAACTAACGGAAATATAGTTCATGCCAACTACCTTACCGACCACAGTTACAAACAGAGCTGCACCAAAACAAAATATTTTTTTTGTAGGCCAGTGTAATTTGAAAGGACCTCCTATGGAACAGATAACAGGGAAATTCCCCTGTAATTGTTCACGTCAGATCTGTCACCTTTTTTGTGGAGTGGATGTATAAGTGCCAGCTTCCAATCTTCTTGGTTCGCCAAATTTCCTTTCAGTTCAAGTTCGGCTGTGATTCCATCTTCACCCGCAGAATTGTTGTTCTTGAGAGATTTTATCGCTTGTTGGATTTCATCTGCAGTTGGTGATGTAATTCTTTTGAATTTCGTCTGGAGTTTTGAATTCCGGTTTCTCTGGGGGCGATTTACAGTTGAGAAGGTCTTAGAAATACTGTGCTAAAATGTTGCAGTTTTCTTGGTCATTTCTACCTTGGTCCCGGATTTGTCACGAAAATTTAAACTGGGTGGTTCATACCTTTTCACGTGTCTTTTAAAGGATTGGAAATAATCTCTGGATTTGATTTGAGTGAAGTGCACTTGTTGAAGGGATAGTTTTTCGTATAGTCTTTTCGTCCCTGCTTGTATAAGATGCTGTTTTCATACCTTCTCTGAACCTTTCTAGGTTGATTTGTGTTGGGTTCGAATTAAATTTTTGCCAAAGCTTTTGTCCTTTTTCCAGTGCTTCATTGCACTTGTCATTCCATCAGACATTATTCTTTTTAATTCTAGTTGGAAGAGATTCTCCACTAGCTTTCATTATTTGACGCTTTATTTCTTCCCATGTCTCGCCAATATGTAAAAAGATTTTTGTTATATAACTTATTATTCACAGTTATATAAATTTCTACACATGTCACGACTCGAGTTTCGACTGTTAAAGGTCATTTTCAAGTGATGATCACTTGAAAATGACCTTTAACAGTCGAAACTTGAGTCGTGATATGTGGAGAAATTTATATAACTGTGAATAATAAGTTATATAACAAAAAGAATAAGAACAAGTTATATAACATTTTTACATATTATAAGTGTGGTAAAAACAATTTTTGAATTCAATGTACCTATCTCAGAATATGATTATCCTACATCATATTGCACTTTGGAAAAAGATAGTGATATTAACTGGAAAATATGACTTTCAATAACCAACGTTTATTAAACTAGCGTATAACATAGACAAACAACATTTATTTCTGAAAATTACGAAAATAATATACGATCTCTTATGATGTGGAAGACACAGGTATGTTAGTTATATCCGTTGTGAAAATGAAATGCCGTCGAAGTGTCGGTAATGCGTCAACGAAGTGTCGTAAAAATGTCAGAGAAATGTCTTTTGGAACACTGAAATTTGAAGATTGATGCTTCGTTCAACTTTTATATTGTGGAGTGTCGGGGAAGTGTTGACATTGGTGTCGCCCGACACTTCGTTTGTATCGGAAACACTTGCACTTCGTCTACACTTCATTTTCACCAAGGACCTCTTTCCGCGTTGTACGTATTTCGTGTCATAGGGGATACAAATGCGAGGGATCTTAACATTTTCAGCATTTACGAAAAAAATTATCTATCTAATAAGTTTTTGTCTTAGATTGAGTAAAATGTAATTTTGTACTACAATTTACATTCTGTATCTCACTGCGTGTGTTTCTCTATTATTTATTTCGTATTTTTAGACTTCCGTTCGTTAAATTATTCCTACATTTTTTTAAAAGTCCGCATCATGCAGCTTGATGCAGCTAGAATACATGCGATACACAGTTACTTTGAAATAAACATAACCTAAAACTTTGTTTTTCCTGCTCAGAGTGTGAAATCGTTTCAATTTGGAATGTCCGATAATGAGGATGATTTGCCACAGTTGTCGGCAGAAACCTTCGCCGCATTGCAACAATTTTATAAAGAACAAGAAGAAAAAGAGAACAAATTATTAAATACAGATGTTGATCCAAATAGTCTAATTGAATTTGAAGAAGATTGGGTATGGTTTACTAATTTATCTATGAATCGGTTTAACAAAACTATATAATCTTATGTAGTCTATTGAACCTCATTACTTTATAATGAGTGTGTAAATCTATTAGTGTTTATCTGGTCATGTTGAGCGTGTAAAGTATGTCTGTAAAATATGTGTAAGAGTAATATAAAAGATGGTTGAGACCTTTACTATGTGGTAATCCATGTGTGTAAGAGTAAGTCTGAAAGCATATCTGAAAAAAATTGTGGGTGTACTGCCAAAAATGACCAAGTCAAAAATGAGATAATGTCCTCAAGTTGTTATACTGGCTGCTACCTTTATGGAAACAATGGGCTAAGCAAATATATGTATCTAATCATAACCTTCTAACATGGACAAAAAAAATTACCAAGTCTTTTAAATCAAAATCTCTATGGTTAAAACTGTGCCATATCATTTTTGCCAATTTTTGACTTGGTCAATTCTGTCAGTACAAATGTTATGCTGACTATTAGTTACCTATATAGTTTTGTTTTGATAATTCATTATTTTCTTATTATTAGTATCCACTCCTGACTGAAATGTGTATTGATTAACACTAAAAACACAACCCAAAATGTTAAATTAATTATTTAACAGGTTGTATAAATACAAATAACTTCATAAAATTATAATTAACTAACTTCATAAAATTATTTCACGGAGGAATACTTCTGTGTGTGAACCTGCTATGACAAAGATAGTTTATAATTCTAGTTACAATCGTTGTCATTGAGGGTGCTGTTCCATTTGTCTTAGGCTTATTAGATTCCTTTTCTTCAATATACCACTTTTTTTAGGTCACATCCTAATATGTTGAAGGTCTTATAGCCTACATAAATATGATTTCATCTTCCTGTCTCTTTCTTAATTCTAGGTGGTAGTATTTTAACATTTCTCTTTCTTCTGCTTGATGTCTCATATTTCTGTTGTAGTCTAGAAAAATTTGGTTTAATTGATTATTCAGTAAAATAATTTATAATTGTTATTAGATTATTATTTATAAATGTAGTATTTGTGTAGCTTTGCTCTTTTTTTCTATATACAGTATTATCTTGATAATCCGGAAATTGGTTAATCCGAAACGTTCAGTAATCCGGTGCTCTGGGGAAACACGTGTCTTTACTTGCCCCGCGCCGGATATAAACCTTGCGCACAGAAGAAATAAAGTCAAAAACAACACCATCCAGTGTTCTTGGAAAAAGGTCTCTGGCCAACACACACTGCTTTTTTCTCTGAAAACTTGACCAAGCTAACTCCATTCTACAATTGTCTTACTATCTGTTCTAAGTTTGTAGATATTTTTTTGTATGTATACACATATATATATATATATATATATATATATATATATATATATATATATATATATATATATATATACATATTGTATTCTTTCTGAAATACAATTTTACATAAAATATGTAAAATTGTTATTGTTTTGATCTGGAATTTTTTGATAATCAGGTGCTTGTCTGGTTCCACATGTGTCGGATTATATAGTTTATAATGTTTTTTTTGTATATTAAATAGTGGTTTTGTTTTTTCATAAGCTCCTTGCCAAGCAATTATGCCGTAGGTTGCGATTGACCAGAACTGTACATAGTAGATCGTCAGCAGTTGTGCAGTACTAAGAATATAAGTTTTTTTATAATAAGTATATATAATATAAGTTTTTTTTGTATGTTCAGACTCAGACAATTGTCATGTAGCCATTAGGCTCGTGTGGTTCGCAAAGGAGATTAGTTTTCCTAACTCTAGGGTATTGTGGATGTCATTTACAAGATGAAAAGTATGGAACCAAGCACCATACCCTGAGGCACACCACATTTAACAATTAATTCATCACTTGTGGCATCAATTTTAACTCTTTTTGGTCTGTCAAATAGCTTTCTATTAGTTTGTAGGCAGTTCCTCGGAATCCTAGATTATACAGTTTTTTCAATAGCATTTTATAGTTAATTCTATCGAAGGCTTTTGCCAGATCCAGAGTTACATACAGGACATTAATCTAATAATTTATTTTTTTAAGACTTATGTACATACCATGTGATCCAAACAATTTAATATAAGGTAGCTATTGAAATTAAAATGTGTTTTAACTTGGTTCAATAATTGATATCAGATCACTTACTTCTGTCAGTTTTAATGTGCATATTTTGAAAGTATGTTCATTATTCTTTACATATTTAACAAGTTTGAATTAAAATAATCAGATATGGTCTGTCTATCTACTTTTACTGTCTACTTCTTTTTCAGGTCTTGTCTAATAATTTTTGCCTATCCATATTTATCTGTTTAATCCAGGGTGACCAGATGTGTATTTTTTTTTATTTATGCCTATTTTTCATTTGTATTTTTGGTATTAGTATGTCTATGTCTATCTGTGGGTTGCAGGTATAGGACACTATGTCATATTTAGTAAATTTTACAGAAGAGCAGTTTTAAGATTTTTTACTGTGTTCTCGTAATTATCTTGCCTGTTAATAGAATCATCGTAGCACAATTTGGTCAGTTTACACTTTTAACATTATGTATCATGTTGCATTTTATGAATATATATTGGACATGGTGACATAATATACTTGACATAAACATGTTTCATTATATGACATAGTGTTCTTGGTATTTATGAAATAATTATTGTAGTCAACCATATTAATTTGACTGTAAAATTATACTACATGAACAGAACATTATTCACATTGTGGTATAACTTGCTGTGAGAAATTAAATGTCATATTTGATTCTAAATCTCATCTATGTCTTCTTTTGGACAGTCCATTTTGTGTGTATTACTTGTATGTTCTTATATAGTACTATTACTACCTTTAAGCAATTTCATAATTTTGTAACCATAAGAGTATAGATTCATAATTCTGAACTCTTAAGAAACACACACTGGAGATAATGATGTCAAATTACATGTATAACTGCACTGAACATAGTTCACACTTCAACATTTTCAACTCTAGTAGACTGTGCAGAAGTATACAACATTATGTCCAGACTATACAGAAGTGTACAACACTATGTCCAGATTGTGTTGTGTACCTATAAATGTAAGTGGACTTGGTGTTATTTCAAAGCACCGTAACTTATCCAATATTTGATGTACATAGTGTTGTATACTTCCAGGTAGAGGACAAGTTACCCATATGATTGTGCCAATCATCCCATTTTGGGAAAAAATGGACATAGTTTTCTATACCTCCAACCCACAGATACATATATACAAGGTTATACACCCCTCTTGGGGTTGCAACTGCTTGTTACAACTACAACCTCTTAAAACTCATTTCGTGTGAGGACAAGTTACCCATATGATTGTGCCAATAATCCCATTTTGGCCAAAAATGGACATAGTGTCTTATACCTCCAACCCACAGATACATATATACAAGGTTATACACCTCTCTTGGGGTTGCAACCGCTTGTTACAACTACAACCTCTTCAAACTCATTTCTTGTGGTGAGTTACTTCATGTTCATGTGTTCTGTTCTTACTCTGCCAAGTCACTTGACTTTACCTCTTTGTTAGTTTCTTCCATGTGGCTTGATCTACAATCTTGCTCCTGCATGCCTCTATCTTTAGATTCTTATTGTCCTCTAGTACCTGATCCTCCTTTCTGCTTTTTGGTCTCCCTCTTGCTCTGAGAATCTCTTGTTTCTTGATATGTAGCCATATCAGTGGAGTCTTTGTACTTTTATCAACTTTACTATGTTTTCTCCTTTTAGGATGATTTGTATTTTCCAGTACATTAGTCTTCTGTATTCCCCTTCAGTGTGTGGTGGTGGCTCAGATAGCTAAGCACTTGGTCAGACAGCGTGGGTTCAAATCCCATACAGAACCAAAGCAGCAAAAATTAACTAATGGCTGCAACCCATCACCCTCATTTCCCCAATCCGGTTTAGGCAATCGTGGGGTCTCAACTGCCTATCACCTTCTCTGGAAAATTTGTCGTTCGGATGCGACGTTAAACCGCTAGGTCCCCCATATTAAAATCTTGCCTAGCAGTGGGTCATAAAGGCTGATAGAGGTTCCCATTCAGTGATTTGTTTGAATATTCCTTTCCAAGATTCTTAGCTTTTCCTGTTCTGCATTTGTTAGGTTCATGATCTCTGCCCTATAGGTCACTAGCAGTCAAATTCCTGTTTTGTAAAACTTAATTTTTGTATTTGTTCTTATGTTCTTGCTTTTCATGATATTTTTTGTATTTGTTGTACACTCAATATCCTGCTTGCAATCTGTGCTTTATCTGTATCCTTAGGTCTTTTTTGTTTTTTATTATTATTATTTACCTTTATTGGCATTATTCTTAACACAATACAGACTTCCTCCCTCTCCAACAACAAAACAACACTAAACAAAAAAAAAAGAAAACACAATAAAACATAAGAAAACAAACAAAACACAGAACAAAACTAATAACCCGACCGAAAAATACCCCACATACATGTATTCAAACTTAAAAACTACCCTTTAAAGAAACAAAAACATTAAAAAAAAAATTCGTCGGCACTAACTTTTCTCCCTCTTTCCACAATCACTCCTTTCCGCTCTAAAATTTCCCGCATTATTGGCCACCCGCTACCTGACTCCCAATCTTTACGTTTATTTTTCTTCACTACTCATTTTTGTTGTTTATTATTATTCCTAGGTATTTGAAGTCATCTACTATTTCGAATTCGAAGTTTCCTATGTCTACTAATTTGTTTATCATGGTCTTGAATTCTCTGCTAATTTCCATGAATTTGCTTTTTCCTGGATTATTTTTACGCCATTTTTTTTTCTTGTCCAAGTTTTCGAATTACTGCTTCTATGCTTCTCCTGTTGCTGGCTAGTATTGTGATATCATCTACACAGACCACGACTTGTATCATTTTATTAATTAAGGTTTCTTTTCAACAATAATTGCAGCATCCAATACTAAGATGGATAATGTCGTTGATATACCGTCACACTATCTTACACTGAGATTGATTTCAAACACTTTAGTTGCCTCACTGGCAACTAAAATTCCTGGTATATTTGTGTCTTTCATAGCTTTTATTACTTAATCACGTTTCAGGCTGTGAAATGTTTGTTTACAGTTGATATACATTATTTGTAATCCTATACCGTATTCATAGCACCTTTCGGTTAACTGGTTCATTATCTGTACAGAGTCTCGATCGTCGATCTTCCCCTTCTTGACAATATTATCGCTTCCCTCTGCTTAGTTCCTTTTGAGCTGTGTTATTAGTTTGTTACAGGAAATTTAATGTCGCATAATGTAGCATAGAATTGTCGATTGTCAAACTTTAGTTATGTTAATGTTTAATGGCAATAAAGGTAAAGGTTATTTATTACCTGTTGTACGGTTGTAGGTTATTACCTAAATGTTCGAAAAACATCTGATGATGAATGTTAGCTTGAAGAAATCCTTTGGACGTTTACAACATAAAACACATATCACAAAGAAGAATTAATATTATCTAATAGTGGATGCTTTAATCTTTTAAAACCAATGAAGATGTTTAATTACATTTTCCGTATATTATTAAATTAAATTTGCTAGCAAATCTTCCGTGGATTTTCTTCTTTCTTTCAACGACATTCTGTCACCGTCTATTCATGCTTTGTCGTCCGTGAATAGTTTCTTGAAATGATTTCTCCATTCTATACCGCTTATGTTTGTTGTCGTTCTTTTTGTGTTTTGTTTCTTGTATTTGTATAGTTTTGTGTTATTTTTATATATTTATCCCTTTCAAATATGTTCATTGATTCCTTCAGCAATCTTTTCTTAATTTCGTTCTATCTTTTCTGATTGCCTGCTGTGTGCTATAGTCTGTCCCGATTCCTGTTCTTTTTTATTCTCGCGGTTTTCTTTTTCAGTAGCAATCCCTTTGTTGAACCATGCCTTCTCTTTTTTCGTAGTGTTCATCCCCAGTACTTTGTCTGTGGCTTCTCCCAGGACTATTTTTATGTTACTTCATTCTGCCTCTATATTTTCCTTCTCCGTTTTTTTATATAAGTTTTGTTACCTCCTCCTCATACTGCTGCTTCATTCCTATTATCTCTTCAGTCTTCCACCTCTTCCTCCTCTATCTATGTGCTTTTTCTTTTCTCCTACTATTCTTACTACTATACATTATAGAACTTTAATAAATACTTAAATATTTAATTCCAAAAGGATTATATTTAACACAAGTCACATACTTTAATAGTAATTAAAATTTAGATTAAATAAATAATTTTATTTTGCAGCAACTAAGTCAATTTTGGTACGACGATACTACGATAGATACTTTAGTAAAATTATCCATAAAAACAGTAGGTAATAAAGGTAAAATAGCACTAATATCTTGCCCAACACTGTATAAAAAGATGAAACAAGAATCTTCAGGCAACTGTGAAAGTTAGTATCAAGTCATTAACCTTTTCGCTACGGCGTGCATTTTTACAAGTTGTGTCCTGTGTACGGCATGCAGAGGGTAGTGCAGATTCGTACGGTTCCCGCCGTTAGGTACTTACTCTATGCATTAAAATACGGTGCCCGCAGTTTGTAGTAGTTATAAATTCATTTTTTTATTCTATTTGTTTCATTTTATTTTCTTAATGGGTAACCAAAATAATATGCAATGCAGTTCTTCGTAGGCTTAGCATACGTCCGAAATTATAAATGAAAGACTGGACAGTCCTGGTTTAGGCGTTTTTTTGAAGAGGCTGCAAGTGAAATAATAACAGCAGATTAGAACGGTTCGCGTAGTTGCCAAAAAAGGGCCAAAAAAATTGATTACGCTGAAATCAAGTTTTGATATGTTTATAATATTTTTAGTAGTCTATATGATAATTATAATATAGCGGATGAGTTGATTTTCCATATTAATTGTAAGTACAAAAAAAAAAACGCTTGCGTATTAATCCGGTTCCAGTACACGGGACATAAAAATATTGTATGGCTTTATCCGGTTCCCGTAGCGAAAGGGTTAATCATATGTAAATATTTATATTATATTACAAAATACATAAATTTGTATCAATTTTAGTTAATTTATATGAATACGATAAGAGATTCGCTGCATTCGGATCGGATTTTGTATTGTATGATTATAAAACACCTTTAGATATTCCTCGAGATAAAAGTAGCTACTACGATTTAGTTATAGCAGATCCACCATTTTTATCTGATGAATGTTTAACAAAAACAGCAATCACAATGAAATTTTTGACAAAAGATAAAATTATTCTATGTACAGGTATTGAACATTTATCTATATTTTTATCTATGAAATAATATTTAATACCAAATTCTATGATTAAATTTCAGAAACGCATTTAGTTACATTGTCTATTGAGCTTGATTTATAATCATATCATTATGCTAAAATTTGATTGTCCTGTATTTATATGATTTATTTTTATTGATGTTTTAGGTGCAGTGATGGCTGATATGGCAAAACGATTGTTAGATTTGGATAAATCTAAATTTGAACCTCGCCACAAAAACAATTTAGCCAATGAGTTTTGGTGCTTTTCAAATTATGACATTGATTCTTTATTATAGCATTAAAAATATAAATATATATTTGTATTTTATAAGAAATCATCCATAAATATCGTACTTATTAAATATTGTGTTCATCTACCAGGTGTGCCATTGAAAACGAAACAGAGGGATTTTTGAATAGTTAAAGATGGATTCTCAAAAAACGCTCAGACATGTCAACTTTGTTTGTCAGGCGGACAGAAATACAAGAAAATTTGTAGTCAAATCACTTAACCCCTTTGCGCTTGGACCCCTAAAATTTTAAATGGCACGGTGGGGTAAGTGATATCTCATTCATTCATCCCATTTTGTACTGAACTATAATATACTAAACGGTTATTTGCCAAATTTTTCGATTTGTTGTCGAAATTTTTAATTTCAAGTTATGAACGCGTTCTTCGTTTATGTCGTTGAAAAGAAGTCCAATTGTTCAATCTGTCCTTACAAAAACTGCTAATGTGAAGGGGAAAAAACACAATTCAGCGCCAGAAAAGATTTTTATTAGTTTAACAAATGCTTAAATTGTGCGCGAAACGTTCTCATTTTGGAGGATCCGTGGCGTAATTTGACGGCATTCTTCAATAATGCGTCGATGTAACTTCCGGATACTGTTTCATAAATTCTACTCTTTAGATGATCCCACAAGAAAAACTCCAGAGGACTTAAATCAGGTGATGGGGCGGCCATTCGAAAGCACCTCTTCGTCCAATCCATTTTACCGAGAAAACTCTATCCACCAGAAACTCCCGAACAGCCTGCGTATAATGTGGTGGAGCTCTATCTTGTTGAAAAATCAAATGTTCATCTAAGAAACGATCATCATTTTCAACGATATTAACATGCAATGGGTGGACAACATCTGCCAGCACTTCTAGGTAACGTTACCAGTCAAATTACCACCAAGAAAAATGGGACAAAGAATGCTCTAAAAATACCGGCCCAGACATTTAGTTTTAGTGCATTTTGAGTATGGAGTTTGTGGAAAATCCTTGGATTCACGTCCGACCAAAATGGACAGTTATGGCGATTTACAGTAGAGTTTAGGAAAAATGTACAATCGTGAGAAAAACAAATGTTTATAAATGATAAGAAAATTCGCATCAGCACCTATTCTTTCAGTCTTCACTTCGCAAAACTCCCTTCGCCTATCGAAATCATCATCATTCAGTTCATGTACAAAATGAATTTTATATGGATGAAATGTAGGTATGTTGTTTTAGGATTCGACGAATATTTGTTGTAGGGATGTTACAGTGGCCATTTTCCTCGTACTCAGAGTTGGGTCTGCAGTAGAGACGAGCAAGGGACGAGTTTCTCGTTCCAGATCCCATCCCGTAGACAGATCCCTGTCACTGTCCCATCCCATCACATTTTCGTCCCACTGTCCCATCCCATCACATTTTCGTCCCACTGTCCCATCCCATCACATTTTCGTCCCACTGTCCTATCCAAGAAACCTTAAATTTTCGTCCCATACCATTCATGCAATTCCATCCCGGTCGCGCCGCCCTTCCCATTATCCCATTGCCTACATAGTGAACACAAAAATAAGTAAAGCCGGGGTTATATTAGAGCCACGCTGCGTGTCGCAACGCTGCCTCACGCAACGGGCTGCGATTGTACTACAGTGTCGCGTCGCCGCGCGTGCTGATGAAATTTTTGTGTCAGTTCAGTGGTGACCGCGTAAACGTCCGCACCTATTTGCAATGTTCTCTTCCGACTCGGATACGAATCTTGAAGAAGATATTGCCTACATATTTCTGTTAAGCCTACTCAAGAAGAAAAGAAAGAAGAGGAGATACTGGGTGCACCCAGTAAATGCATTAGGAGGAAATTCACCAATATTTCAGGATGAGAAAAACACAATTTAATTACGTACATTCTTTGATTGAAAAAGATATTAAAAAAATCCTTATTTTTCGAATCATATACAAATTTATACTCTCTTACTAACTCAATAATTTCGTCAGCGGACATTTTGCGCGCGTACTGAAATGTGGTAGACGTCTACTTGCTTGCTTGTCAACACACCGCGCCAGAATGCGCGTAACCACGTGGTGATTATACTAGGGCCGGGCCAACCAACGGTTACTTCCCCCACCAGCGATGCCACGCCGATCGAAATCGAGTGGTCTGCGTGGAGTCAGCTCGCTCGGCGAAACGCGGGACCAGACGCGGGACTGAGCTAATGAAATCACGTTCATACTAAATGTATGTAACCGATTACAATCCCACGCGTTGCGACGCGCGGCGTGGCTCTAATATAACCCCGGCTTAACGTCGAAATAAGTAACAATTTATTTGCAACTCTTAAGTACTTCTAAAGAATCTGTATGTATGTTAGAAACGTTAGATATGGTTTGGGTTTTTAAGTATGCTATAGAGCTCGTGAAGCTTTAATAACATTTGTACCTCTATTTGTAGCTAAAACACAATTTTCAAAACTGTATATGAAATGTTATAGGAATTCAACATCTTATCCAACATATTTTTTATGTTATTGCTGGTCTTTTTTTCATAAAATTCTTATGTTTTCAATAACCGATAATTTAACAGAAAATTTTCTGTGATGTAATGATCTCTAAGCCTACATTTGTAAGAATTTTCATAAACTGAGAAGAAATCTGCCAAAGTATACACAAGCATCTTTTAGTTTCATCTTTGTGGAATTCATAACTGTTTCTACTTTTTTTTAGAGAAATCCTACAAAAGGTAATAAACAAAGAGGTACAATGAGGAAATTACGTGTATTTATACTGGTATCCCGTTGAACAAATTACTTACCTGAAATTTTTTGTGATCAAATAGCTACCTGACTTTTATGCCGATTCAAACCACTCCTACGACTTTCGTTTTTGAATGTATAAGTTTTTGGACAGCTGTTTGGAATGCTACCAGAGATTCACTGTCTCTTAAGACTAGAAAATTTTTCCCCTACAGCAGACGTTCTTTTCGGTTTTTCTAACGATAATTTCTTCGAATTTAATTTTTCTTTATCTGACAATGAGTAATTCTTTTCGTCGCAAACAGATCGGAAGATATTTCAGCTTAAACAAAAAATATATGCACAGCAGAAAAACAAAATCTAGAATAGCTAAAAAGAATACAATGCTTTGTATTTTGATTTCTACGTGTGTCTACAAACAAATGAAAACAAAGAGCTTCTTACATGATCTTATATGAAAGCAATTAATTAAGCACGAACTTGATTTTCAAAACTCGTCCCACTCCGTCCCATCCCATCCCACGCGACGCTCATACCACTGATCCCATCCCATGGGACGATGGGATCCCATGCTCATTTCTAGTCTTTAGCAACTTGTCCCAAAGCTCCAACCACAGTAGCCTCATTTCTCACCGGAAGTTCACGTTATGTGTCCCGTTTTTTTTTTATTGGCTACTGAACCTGTTTCTTGAAATTTCGTGACCAACTCCAACACGTATTTTCTGCTTACGTGTTTATCGGGATGCTATTGATTAAATAAGTCTGCCGTACGATTGCCGTTCTCACCATTTTTTTAAATACAACGCGATCATTTCGACCCTCTCCGCAATGGAATAAACCATTTTTGCCATCATGTTTATTTTGAAACACATTTTAAAAGCAGCTTAAATGGAGATCAGCTTAAATGAAGATCAAAGGGGATCTGTTAGGTGGTAAGAGACTAATAAAAAGTAGAATTAAAAATTATCTGTAATATTTCGGTAACAGAAAAACCCACTCCTTAATAGAAAAACAAGTGTACATGTATTTTGAGTTTTAAAAATGTTTTAATTTTAAATAAAGATTAAAGATTATTAATTTAATTTTGAATAAAGAAGAATTATTTTATGATTTATCATAAAAAATTTAGGTGTAGATTGGCGGCATTAAAAAATGTAGCGGTGGCGTTCATACGTAAGTACCGAAACAATTTGAGTATTTGTTGGATTAATAAAAATATCGTCTGGTCTTGAATGATGATGTTTTTTTCTACACTTTTTTCCAGTACGAACAGATTGAACAATTAAACTTCCTTTCAACGGCATAAACGCGTTCCTAACTTGAAATTAAATAATCTCGAAAACATCCATAGATTTAGAAAATGTTAGCCGTTTAGTATTCAGGTCTAAACGGGCTTTCAAATGAGGTATAACTTGGTATGAGGTATAACCCCACCGTGCAATTCAAAATTTTAGGGGTTGTGGTCACAGCGCTTGGGGGTTAAGTGATTTGGGTACAAATTTTCTTGTAAAAGGTGTTCCCCTCAGAAATAAAGTTGACGTGTCTGAGCTTTTTTGAGGATACATCTTTAACTATCCGAAAATCCCTCTGTTTCGTTTTCAATGGCCCACCAAATGGCATAAATTTAATGAATCTTGAAAATTTTAAGTTACAGAGTACAGTTATAGAACTAAAGAGTGTTATTTATAAATAGCGAGAACATGAGTATTCTTTAAAATTGTTGAGTTATCATTTATGATTAGAAAACAATTGATCATTACCTTATCTAGTATAATAATTCTGAAGAGTAAAACAATGCAGTGTTGTACAGTCTAATTTGTTAAAAAAAAATCTGAATTGTGAGAACTTAAGCTGCAACGAGATATAAACTTTCTAGTTTTGTAATTATTGTACAATAATCAAAATTAATATATTAATTTTGATAAAAAATTAATATAATTATTATTATTTATTCGTTTAGCCCTCTAAGGAGCGCATAGAACCATTACTTACCACTGGTGATCTTGTTCTTTTTATCTTCTCAAAATTTCCTCATCCTTTCGCTCTGGGCCTTTCTTCTTTCTTGCGTGCATGCGTTTTTTAGTTTCAAACTCTTAGCTGTTGGATTCTTTGATGTGAATTTATTTCCTTCCTGTATTTAGTTCGCGTAGTTGCCAATGGCTCTATATTGATTACTGAGAGGTCATGTTGTGTGTCTACCAGCCAGCGTACTTTGGACTGTCGGGTTCCATTGATGATGTGGAAGATTTTCTTGGTCAATCGAGAGTCATCCATTCGTACTATGTGACCGTAGAATTTCAGACGTCTTTTCCGTGCAACTGAGGAGAATCGTTCTGTCAGGGAATACAGTTCTTGTGAGCTTTTACGCATCCAGATACCATCTTGTACCTTGGGTCCAAATATTTTTCTCAGTATATGACGTTCTACTTTCTCAATATCATTGATGTAGATGGTTAATGATGAAGTCTCAATTGCATAGAGTGCATCTGGAAGGATGACTGTATGGTAGTGCCGGAGTTTTGCTTTGGTAGAAAGTGTTTTCTTGTTGTACATATTCCAGGTGATTGCATAGGCTTTGCGTAACTTTTCTGCAGGTGTTTTGTTAGCCATTCTTTCCTTACCAGTGTTTCCAATTATTTTACCTAGGTACTTGAAGTGCTTAACTTGTATGATGTTGCCATATTTGGTTGCAAGATGTGTTATATTTGAGCTCTTGGAGTCAACATCATGTATTGCGTTTTCTTGTAAGAGATTTGAAGGCCGGTCCTGATGACGATTTCATGAAGTTCCTCGATGGCGTGTTTGGCTTCTTCAGTAGTCCGGGTGATTATTGCAAGATCGTCAGCAAAAACGAGATCGTCAGCAAGAGCGAGGCACTTTATGTTGATTCGTTTGTCCTTTGTTCCCATATATACTCCAGGTACTTCTTTCTCCCATATTTTTATTATCTTATCTAGTACCAGGTTGAAGAGGAGTGGGGACAATCCATCACCCTGTCTTACTCCAGTACTGATTTGAAAAGGCTCGGAGATTTCACCCATGAATTTTACTTTAGATGTTGTGCCTGACAAAGTCTGTTCGATTAACATGGTTGTTTTACTATCCACACCGTATTCATGAAGTATATTAAACAGAGTTATGCGGTCAATCGAGTCATAGGCTTTCTTGAAGTCTACGAAAGTGACAACTGTGCGGTTGGGCTGGCGATGTTGCAGTATCATCTTCAGGTTCCAGATTTATTCCGCGCATGATCGGTGCCCTCGGAAACCTGCCTGATATACACCGATCAGATGTTCTGTCTGTTCTTCCAGTTTTGTGAGGAGGGCACGTGAGAGAACTTTGTAGGCGATTGATAGAAGGGAAATGCCTCGGTAATTGTTTGGATCAGTCTTGTCGCCCTTTTTGTGTAGTGGGTGGATCAAAGCATTTTTCCAGTCCGCTGGTATAATGCCGCTCTTCCATGTATTTCCAATGATAGCTTGCAGTCTGTCAATCAAGAGTGCACCTCTGATCTTGAGCATTTCAGCGATAAAGCCGTCTTCCCCTGGTGCTTTGTTGTTTTTTAGGTGTAAAATTATGTTTCGTATTTCCTCATGTGTTGGTGGAACAGAGTCCTGGTTTGGGGCGGCTATGTGGCATTGGAGTCTTTCTTCAGGGGTTCACAGTTGTGTAGCTTCTCGAAGTACTGTTTCAGAATTTCGCAGTTCGCTTTAGTGTTGGTTTCAAGGGTTCCATCAGGCCGACCGAAGCAGAAGCTTCTTAATGCGTCTGATCGTTTTGGATGTGTCCCTCTGCATTTTTAGGAAATTCTGCCAATTCTCTTGTGTTTTGTTGCTATGCCAAGTCTTCCACGTAAGCATACGGGATTCAAGGGCCCTGTCGCATTCCAATGTCCACCATCTGTGTTTTTTTGTTTTCGTGGCGGTTGACCGAGTTTCCTTGCTGATTACTGGATTGTCTGAAGAAGTTCGTCCCATGTTTGTGTGTCTGTCTGTAGTGATTGTGCGAAGTCCTCCGCGTGTTCTCTTAGGTATTTTGGATCTATACGCGGGAATTTAGATTTTTGACACTTCCTTCTGTTAGGTAAGAAGCAGGTTTCAATTTGTGAAAGATAATGGTCGGACTCCACGTAACCCTTGCGTACCCTCACGTTCATGATTTCTCTGGAGGATTTTCTGGTTATCGCTACCTGATCGATTTGGTATTCCCCGATGTGGTTGATTGGTGATTTCCAGGTTGTCATCTTGCGTGGTGGTTTCTTAAAATTAATATAATTTTAATATATTATTGTACAATAATCGAAATTAAATTACTCATTACTGCTAATCTAATACCTATAATCTTTATAGTTCTTTTAGGTACATTATTGTGGACACTATTTTCACTATTTAAAATTTTAACTCAAAATTCGCAAAAGCTTGTGGAGCAACCCAATAATTAAAATATGGCAAAATATAGGATTTACTAGATAATCTACGATCATAAACAAAACATAAAACACTTTTTTATGAATAATATTTCTATTTATGTTCAATTTTGATACATGGGTGATATGTGGTTTTGATGTGTATATACATGTATAAACTTACACAGCTTTACCCCTTTAAACATAAACATTATATGTTAAAGTCAATAAAGCTTCATTATAAACTACAATCTAATTTCTAACGACTCTTAAAAACTATATAAAAACAATTATCTTCAATTGACTAAATGCAAGCAATTACATTAAATGAAACAAAAAATGGGGAACCTCAAAATAAAAAAAAAAGTTTTATTATTAAATAAAAAATTGTAACATTTTCACATAGTGGATAATAAATTTAAGTTCTACATATCAATCTTTCCAGTTGCTTTAAGTAAATAAAATTTGCTTTAAGCTAAAACACAATGAATTGCTAAATATCTAATAGCACACTTATTTTAAAGGCCACACTACAAAAAGCATATTGATTGGTCCCTCCAATGGAGCACTGTTATTACTTCCATATGCTTTTACTTATTTCACCAATAAATCCATTGTTGCTTTCAGCAAAATTGCTTTTCTTTTTCTACCTCACTATTTTAAACTCGTCAGAATTAAATATATAATATTTACATTTTACAACCATCATGGAGGGAATTATTAAACAAATTTTGGGAAATAATTATAAAAGAATAATATAGTTAATTCTTTATAAATAACGTGTTGAAAATTCTTGATTGTGTACAAGTTGTACCATTTTTATGAAAATAATTTATATTTGTTTTAGAATTAGTGTATTCCAAGAATAAAAAATTAATGATTATTTGATATTGATTTGACTTGTTTAAAAAAAAAGCATTTCAATTAGCTTTTAAACACTTTTTTGTTTCTAATTGCATCATGCAATTTTCAATGAAATTTCTGTTCTACTTGTTTGCTTTTGTTTGAGCAGTTCTGATCCTTACCTAATCAGTACAAAATTTTCAAATTTTGATTTGTAAATTTCTTATGGCAGATTTACGTAAATATAATTTTAAAATTAACTCTTAATCTAATAGTGCATTTTAAACCAAACGTTAATTAATACAAGTGATAAAATATCTATAGAAACTGCTATTACTAAAGGCATCACATGATTAACGAAATTTACTTTTCCTCTTTTTTATGAAAATATATCTTAGACTTTTCTACTCCTTGTGTTTACAAATACCCAATAATAGTATGCTTTAACAGTCTTAAATAAACCAATGAGTGAAATATCCTCCTCAACAATATCACGAACTAACTCATTGTATACTTGCAGTTAATAATCATAATCTATTTCAACTCGTTCATAATCAGCTGAATAATTTTTTCCCCGTTTCTTCAAGTGTTTGTGACGTGAGTCTCTCGATTTCACTTAATAGTAACTGAGTATCCGTGTCAATGTCAGACTGTGGTGGACTGGGATGAAATGACTGATGTACATTATCCCATTCCAGTGAATTCATAGAAGATACTCGAGACCAATCAGAATCGCTATTACCAGCTGGTACTGTATTGTGAGTAGTCGATTCACTTGCGCAAGTTTCTATTTCATCTTCAGGTAAAGCAGTCCTAAAATGTAATAGAAAACAAATAGAAATTAAATAAAAAAAAGAATTACATTAATTGAAATTGTAGTTTATATTTAATTGCAATAAAATTGATTTGAAGAATAATATGAATATTAGATAGTATGAATCATTCATTTTTTTTCATATTACAAATCTCTATGGATTATTTCGTTTAATTGATTTTATGTATTACAACATATGATTTATTTTTCTTACCATGAACTTCCTGAAGCATCATGAACCACTGAAATTGGCAATGTTTCATGTTCCCACTCTAAATCTAATGAACTCGCTGGAGTAGACATACTTGTCCTTGACAGCAATGCTCTTGCATCTAGGCATTGTAACGGAATATCTTTGTTGTTATATGAACTAGAACATTTCACATTAAAAAAATGATCTTATTTTAATATATCAAATATTTTACTTGGTGCTTGGTAATCGTTGTTCACTTAATCTGCTATAGGAAGTAACTTGTGGATTTAATAATTCATCAACCAATTCCAAGACTGGTTTCTAAAAATCAAAGGTTTATATAAAAAAAACAATAATATTGGAGCAATAAGCTTTGTTTTCAGTGCATTTTGAATGTATTATTTTGATTTGTAATATTTAGAAATAATACCTTTGATTTCTTTCGTGATTTTCTCTTGGCAAACAACCTTGCCATAAAACCTCTATAGTAAGCATGAAAAGAAATTTTAACAATAATAATGCATTTTCACGTCTAAATAATTTTATACGTGGTAATATATACTTGACATACGTTTATACATTTTTGGGTAGAATAAAAAATACAAAGGATATTTAAAACCTAGTTAAATAAAGCAATTGTAACTTGGTAAAACAAGATCGTTCTCGCAAAAATCGTCTGAACTGCGAATACCTGGACACCAATAAAGCAATTGTAGCCATGTTCTATTTACATGGGTTAGCCCAGAAATTCCCATACAACATAGTTTGAATCAAAATGTCATTTTTTCTCTTTTACATTTCAACTGATGCTCAAGATTTAACCTTTTCCATATCAATATTTTTTTTAATAATGATAGCTCATTTAAAAGATTAATTTCGGAAATATTATCTACTAACTGGGAGATGTTGACTAATGTGATCATCTTCCCAATAAAATTCTTGTTTTAATATTGGGCATGGGAACAAGTTTCAGCCATTTCTTTCTCCAAGTTTGTTATTTATTCAAGCAGTTTTGCACAAAGTGATGTAATTAAAAATATGTACTATTGGAACGATACTCTTTCCACTTGATTCAATTTTGGAACAATTTTTCGACGTTTTCGTGACAAGTGCTTTTCGTCTCCACATAGAGCTGATTGCATGGACAGGAACAGGTGAAAATCCGAAGGGTCAAAGTCTGGCGAGTAGGTCAAGATTTCCCATTTCAGTCCTTCCAGACAGTTTTTGACCGATTTCAACATGCGGCTTGGCGATGTGGTGTAGCAGAATCAACTGTGCGTGTCCATTTTTGGTTTTTCGTTTAAAACTCAGTTTAAACGTAATAACTACAGTAGTAACGAAACCTTTCAAGCAGTTTAAGAAGTTCATAACACACAACACCTTTTAGACCCCACCAGATGCACAACATAATCATTGCCCATAAGAGAGTATTGCAACAAAACTTCCCACAATTGCCGTTTTTTTTTTATTGAAAGTTTACATCTTTGATGCAAGAAATAGATTGTCTGTTTCTCAAACAATTAATGTCAACTCCTGCGTTTCGAAGCTCAAATACATACTTTAAAAATACATAAAATACCATTGTAGCATCGTACGCGGAAGTAGTACTTCAAGCGACACTTGCTGCAAATGGCCGAAACTTATTCCCACATCCAATGCAAATTTTCAATATCATTATAATGTACCGTCCACTCTTCTAAATAATCAAGCAGTTGCTATAGAACTTTTTGACGTGATTTATGATTCTATGCGATTTATTTATTGCCTATTCCTTGTTCTACTAACAGACTTATTATTTTCCAACCGTTCTTGCTACTGAAATTTACAATAAAAGAAATTTTGACACATTCAATAAATTACTTATTAAATTTTTGAAACCTATATCAAAAACTTCTAAAATTCTAGGACATTTATCCTTTAGTAGAAGGTAGGATTTCAAAAGATCATATGAGCTAACTAGCGCGTTTTACTATAGTTATATAACTAGTATACTATACTATATTATAATATTACAATACTATAAATATTTTCTGATACATATTTGACTTTCCACGGTTTTTTACTTTCAAGTTGCGTTTTAACACCCGACACAAAAAGAGGGGTGTTATAAGTTTGACGTGTTTGTCTGTCAGTCTGTCCGTATATGTGGCTGTTTATGGAATAGTAGCTCCTAAACGAGTGGACCGATTTTGATGCGGTTTTATTTTTTTGAAAGCTGACGTGATCGAGAAGGTTCTTGGTTATAATTTATGAAGATCTGTTCAGGCGTTTGATAATCATCAGCTCATTTCCTACTTGACAAAACTTAATTTTTTTTTTAAAACAATCCTCACCAATCACGTATTTGCGTACGAAATTTCAAAGAGGTAACATTAATCACGTTGGAATAATAAAATTAAATTAAAAATTTGAAGAAACCCCCACCACAAAAATCCCTATAAAATACTAGTTTCGGCAATTTAAAATTTAATCAAACAATTTCGCCATCAGGCTATAAATAAAAAGCAATAGAACAGCAGGCTAATTAAGACAAAAGCATAAAATATTTTGTAAAACTTACCACAAGTAACAGTTTTTTTAACAAGATTGTAATCATTGTTAATAGTCCTGTGAAGTTAGCAGCCGAATTTGCAAAAATATAATATTACATCGGAGTTCCCGGCAGATATGAAATAGTTCTAGAGTACTTTGTGGAAAATTTCAATAGCTCTGCAGAATTTCGCGAAAAAAATGGAAAATACCAAAATTGAGCTAGCAACCACTTTTGAGAAAAACTGTGCGTTTTTTAAATATTCCTGTACCTCGACCATAGTTCTGGAGTACTTGATCAATTTTGCAAAAAGTTCTACAAAAATTGACATTTTGCAAAAAATTGAATTTTGAAACTTGCAAAAACAGTTCTATTCGCGGATCTAAATAGCACCCTAAGAGTTCTATCAAAGATCCCTTTGTCATTTTTTGATAAAAACCTTAGTTCAAAAGATATTTGCAATAATAAGGGACCCGTTATTTTGAATGAAAATTAAAAAAAATCGCGGAAAAGTTCTGTTTGCAGTTCTCGATAGAACTCTTAGAGTTCTATCGAAAATCCTTATAATTTTTTTCTGTAAAGTTAAAAATTAGAAAGATTTGCGAAAAATTAGACTTCACCAATGCGACGAAGTGAAGATGAAAAAAAATCGCGCGACAGTTTGTAGCTCCCAGTAGAACTCTTAGAGTTCTATAGAAAATCCTTATAACATTTTTCTGTAAAATTAAAAATAGAAAATTTTGCGAAAAAATGGCCTTTACCGACGCGACGAAATGAAGAGAAAAAAAATCGCGCAACAGTTCTGTTTACAGCTCCCGGTAGAACTCTTAGAGTTCTATGGAAAGTCCTCACAAGATTTTTCTGTAAAATTAAAAATTAGAAAGAAATGCGAGGGAAATTTCGACTTCCCCGATGTAACGAAATGAAGAGAAAAGTCGCACAACAGTTCTGTTTGCAGTTCCCGGTAGAACTCTTAGAGTTCTATCGAAAATCCTTATAACATATTTCTCCAAAGTTAAAAATTCGAGAGATGGGAAAATTAGACTTCACCGAAGCGACGAAGCAAGGAGGAAATAAACGCACAATAGTTCTGTTTGCAGTTCCTGGTAGAACTCTTAGTGTTCTATCGAAAAACCTTATAACATTTTTCTGTGAAATTAAAAATAGAAAATTTTGCGAAAAATTGGACTTTACCGACGCGACGAAGTGAAGAGAAAAAAATCGCGCAATAGTTCTGTTTGCAGTTCCTGGTAGAACTCTTAACAATTAATAACAATTTTATGCAAAAAATACTGCGATATAGTGACTGCTTTACCATTGGACAATTGTTTTCTGTCATTCGTTCTACGTATAATTCAGACATTTTAACAACAGATAACCCACTTTCGTGAAGGAGTTGATGTGGTCAAGGAGAGATAACCCACTAGCCGGCTGAAGGAGTTGATGTGGTCCTTGACTGCTTGAATCAATTCTTCAGATATTGTGTTCCTTGTGTACATTCTTTGTTTGTTTCTACTTGGAGTATTCGTGTTCGAATTTCTTTTTTGAAGTGCATTGTAAATAGTTTTTTGGCTAACAGCCAATGTTCCCAGGGAGTACTTCTTACAAACCTGGACTTTTCTCCCGTGAACAGTAAAACAATATTTGATTGAATTTTTCTTCTTCGAATTTTCATTCGTTTTCCCTTTTCTTCGTCTTTCGGGCGTAAAAATTGAACAATTTGCAGTGAAACACATTTTTTTTTGCAAAATTATCAAGTCTGTAAAACTCATTGAAGATCTCTTGTCTTTCGGTCTTTGTAATTATTGAGTCACATTTGTGAATGCAATTCGTACAATCTTTTAAATCCCTAACTGCTTTGGCTGGAACAATTTTTTTTCTAGAAGAAATATATTCTTAACCCTTTTCTCTTTTCTTTCGTTATTTTTCTACATTTTCGTAAATCTCTGCTTTTTTCGAGTAAGTTTCTTTTCCTCTTCCTCGAGGGTGAGGTCCATCATCGAGTCCTCATCGCTTTTACTAAATTATTTTAAGAAAAGAAAAGTTATAAGTTTAACACAAAACATAACCTCATTTATTTTCTAAATTACCTGAAATCTTGATTATCGGGAATATATTCACGATCTTTATTAGAATCGTATCCGCCTTCATAAAAAAATCTTCATCAACTTTATCGTGTTCGTTATCACTCATTTTGCACTATAATTAAGTTATTTATAACGTTTTTATCACACTATATTACACTGCAATGTAAAAGTTACTTAGTTCCATGTACTGTGCTAGGATAATAACTCCCAGTATATTGAGCAGTCAAAGTTCTATGTGCTAACATAGAACCTTTTGCTACCATCATATTAACTGAACATTTTTCCATGTTCCATGTTGTACTTATAACTTTGTAACCTAATTAAGAAAATTTCGCGACAAACAACTTTGTAACAGTGAACATAATTCTTTTGCTATTAGAAGTGGAGTTGTGAAACTTGGTCAGGAGGTACTATCTCACACATAAAACGTTGTGGTCCCAATAACTCCAATAGTGTCAAAATTGTAACATAGAACCTTGTAGTTCCAAGCCAGCGAAAACGAGAGTCCGACCATTGCGTCACTTCAGAAAGAGTCGATCTCAAAAGCGCCGACGACCAAGCGGCGTTTTGAATCTTTCTTCTTTGTTGTCGGCAGATAGTTTTAGGGCCGCACGAAAATCTGGGCGCCGAGCTGGTACAATAATTTAAATTAAGAAATTTTATTAAGAAAATATGAAAATGTGAACATTTTGCAGTAAACCAACGAATTCAAATATGAACACAACTGTTTCGCGAGTATTTACTTTTTCACTTCAATGGTGAATTAGAAATTCAATCGTGAATATATCTTTCCAATGTATATCTTTCCAATTTTTAACTTTAGAGAAAAATGTTATAAGGATTTTCGATAGACCTCTAAGAGTTCTACCAGGAACTGCAAACAGAACTATTGCGCGGTTATTTTCTCTTTGCTTCCTCGCATTGGTGAAGTATAATTTTCTCATATTTCTCGAATTTTTAACATTGGAGAAAAATGTTATAAGGATTTTCGATAGAACACTAGGAGTTCTACCAGGAACTGCAAACAGAACTATTGCGCGATTATTTTCTCTTTGCTTCGTCGCATCGGTGAAGTCTAATTTTTCGCATATCTTTCGAATTTTTAACTTAGAAAAATATTACAAGGATTTTCGATAGAACTCTAAGAGTTCTACCAGGATCTGCAAACAGAACTATTGCGCGATTTTTTTCTCTTCATTTCGTTACGTCGGGGAACTCGAAATTCTCGCATTTCTTTCTAATTTTTAATTTTACAGAAAAATCTTGTAAGGACTTTCCATAGAACTCTAAGAGTTCTACCGGGATCTGCAAACAGAACTGTTGCGCGATTTTTTTCTCGTCACTTCGTCGCGTCGGTAGAGTCCAATTTTTCGCAACATTTTCTATTTTTAATTTTACAGAAAAATGTTATAAGGATTTTCGATCGAACTCTAAGAGTCCTACTGGGAACTACAAACAGAACTGTCGCGCAATTTTTTTTCACCTTCACTTCGTCGCATTGGTGAAGTCTAATTTTTCGCAAATCTTTCTAATTTTTAACTTTACAGAAAAAAATTATAAGGATTTTCGATCGAACTCTAAGAGTTCTATCGGGAACTGCAAGCAGAACTGTTATTATTGCAAATATCTTTTGAATTAAGGTTTTTATGAAAAAATGACAAAGGGATCTTTGATAGAACTTTTAGGGTGCTAGGGTGCTTATAGGTTTTTGCAAGTTTCAAAATTCATTTTTTTTGCAAAATGTCAATTTTTGCAGAAGTTTTTGCAAAATTGATCAAGTACTCCAGAACTATGGTCGAGGTACAGGAATATATAAAAAACGCACAGTTTTTCTCAAAAGTGGTTGCTAGCTCAATTTTGGTATTTTCCATTTTTTCGCGAAATACTGCAGACCTATTGAAATTTTGCACAAAGCACTCTAGAACTATTTCATATCTGCCGGGAACTCCGATGTAATATTATATTTTTGCAAATTCGGTTGCTAACTTCACAGGACTATTGTTAATGAGATTATAATGGGATAATAAGATTTAAAAAAATGTAGAAGAAAGGTTGAAACTCGAAAAGCTCGATAAAACAGGCCAACGTGCTAGCAACATGACTTGTTAGTCAAGCGGTTGATACGCAAGACATTTTGAAAACTTGAGGTGCAGTGTTTTATGTGCTCAAGACGGAATTAAAAGATTGCAAAAGATTTATATATCTGTAATACCGGCGAATTCATAAATCAAGAAAAATATTTTTACATAGTTTTCAAAAATTAATATTACTTGAAAATATGACTGGAATTTGAAAGATTCTAATGCAGCGTTTCTCAACCTTTTTTGGCCCACAGACCAGTAAAATTAAAAAAAAATCGCGGACCAGTGATATTTTTTAACAACACAATTTGACTAGGTGTTAAAGAACTACTACATAAGTTAATTGTAACATTTTCATTATCATTTACTTACAATAATATTTAAATGTAAAGATATGTAATTTTTTTTTCTTCAGTGCCGTTCTAATCATAAATTACATGGAATTAAAATTAGTTTAAAATATTTGTATTTCGTAATTTTATAAATCAAAATTTAGTTTTTTAGTTTAGTTAAGTAAATTTTTTTGCGGATAGAAAAAATTTTCCGCGGACTAGTAAAATTTCTCCGCGGACCACTGCTGGTCCGCCGGACCAGCGGTTGAGAATAGCTGCTCTAATGGACTTCTTTTTTTAGGACGTGTTGTAATAGAAAGCAATAGATGCTGCTAAGGTTCTTAATGTTAGTTCTCTAATTAATTAACAGCATTATTGTGTTTTTGTATGAAAATCATTCCACTAATTAACCGTTTTCCTAAGGAAGTTTCTTTATCTAGAATAGAAATACAGTATAATCTTGATAATCCTACATATATGAGACCAGACAACCGCCGGATTATCAATAAATTCCGAATTATCAGGTTTAAAACAATAACAATTTTACATATTTTATGTACAATTGTATTTCAGAAAGAATAAAATATGGGGAAAAGTATATAGGTAAACGTGTACATAAAAAAAATAAGTACAAACTAAGAACAGGTAGTATTAAATAAAAATAACAGAATAAATAATATATAAAATAATTTTGCTTTTTGATTCTTTTCATTAAACATTTTATCAAAAAAGCACTGTGGCAACCTTTTCCGCGGTAACACATCATCACTTGCAGTGGCGTTTTCTTCCTTCCATTTACAACAAACATTGAGTACGTTAAACGCGTCACCGTTTGTTACAGTTCGCCGAGTTCAAGCATTCAAGTCATCCTTAGCTTAAACATCAACCGTGGAACAAAATAGGCATTTCTTCGTCAGAAAAGAAATGAAAATTTTCCTCGCTTATACCTTGAAGCCAAGCTATTTCATCGTTTGTCAGCGTAACACCAAAGCTCTTGTAAAAATTCCGAAGACAATTGAGGGGTAGAGTCAGCCTGGTCAGAATCGCGAATCAAGTTTTCATAGTTTAAGGGTGTCCCTTTTGACTTTATTTCAGCTGTGCGCGAGGTTTATATACGGCGCGGGACAGTGGAAAGAAAAGGCACGTTTTTCCTCAGAGCGGATTACTGAACGTGTCGGATTAACGGCCGGATTATCAAGAATATACTGTATTTTCAAAGTCAAACGTATGTTGGTTCATAAAACAATGCTGTGTCAAAGCAGTTTTATTAGAGTTTAAAAGTAAATTAATAATTTTACTGTCGTGGATAAGATTTCTTATTCTTTTATGAAGATATTGCTTGGTTTGCTGTAGCAAGAATCACAATCATTACAGTTGATTTCATAAATTACATTATTGATTTTATCATTGGAGTAGCTATCATTGATCTTAGTAAAGAGTTCAATGTGTTGTGTTCAAACCCCCCTCCCCCACCGAAATATGCAAAATATAACATAAATATTATATTTAAATAAGAAGACGACTCTCTTCAAGAGAGCATGGTAGATGTGGAGTTTAGGAACCCTTGTGTGTCAGTTTTAAAAAGTAAACTGGCGCATTTCCCCCTCAAACCCCCCACCCCGAAACTAAATCCTGGCTACGCCCATGAGCCTAATGGTGAATTTGTTTATATAAATTTTAAGTCGCCGAAACTAGTAGCTAGTACCAAATTTTAGTTAATTTTTTCAGTTAATTCCAGATTTAGAATATTATGTAAATTACATTAATTTGTTTGTGACGAAGTTGTTTCAAATATTTCAAGAAAAAAAAAAAACAAAATTCAAAAATAAATTTCAAAGAATTTTATGCTTTTACATTTGTTTATAAAATATACCTTTAATTTTACACAAGGCAGTGCCAAAATCAGCATCCAAAAAGAATAGCTGAATAAAAGAAAAAGCCGTTGTTTCTAATTTTTCATGACCTCATGGCATAAAATTTACAAGTCTTAGTAAAAATGAAATATACATATCACACTTCTTTTCATTTGACATTTTGAGGCACAAAATTTTAGATAATTTTTAATATTCGACTATGCATGATAATTTATAAATGATGGTTATTGGCATTTCAGTTTTGTTGCTTATGATTTTTTAAGATACGGAGTATATTTTTAATCACTGGATTGGTCAAGGTGGGCCACACGCATCCACCTTTAGTATGCGCCAGCCCGGTATCGCTTATTTTTAATTCATTCAGGGTGGGCAGCCCGGACGAGGAAACCGCCCTAGTTGTTGAGATCTAAACCCCTAGATTATTTCTTATAGGGAAATCTGAAGTCATTAGTTTACGCTACTCCAGTGGAGAATTTGGACGAATTGCGAAATCAGATAATTGCTGGATGTAACTCAAGATTGAATGCTTGTATCCAGGCTGGAGGAAGTCATTTAGTCAACATTTATTGTAAATTGAGCAATTTAACAGGTACTTTTTGATAATAAAATGTTGTTACTGTCTCAAATTTTGTTCAACCAGAATCTTTGAAACAAAGAGCTTTTCAGAATTTGTAAGACAAAATATTCTTATGGCTCCTCTACACTATGGCTCATCTTGAGCCACTGTGAGCCATCACCATTGTGTAAAGGGGTAGATGGCCTGTAGTGGCCTAAGTAGTGGATGATGGAGATGGTGATGGCCATGGATGGCGTTGGGAGCGGTTCGACTACACACATCAAAGGACGCCATGGGCCATCATTATTTCCTTTATCGCACGCTTATCAGTACCTGCTGCTTGTTGTCATGATAACACTGATTTCAGTAACTATTATTATTTATTTATAACGAAATATTTAGTTTATTGAAATATTAGTTTTTTTAAATAATTAGTTTTCTATAACAAGAAATAGCTGTTTATTATTAATCATGGCAAAATCGAAGTAATTATAAATTTCAACTTTATTAAATTTGAATATTAACTTTATAATTTCAATTCAAAATTTGAAGTTAATTTTTATCAACAATATATGGCCCACTATGGCTCATTCATGCACATCTAGAATGGTCCATCTAGATTGGTGGTTCTTAACCTGGGGTGCCCGCACCCCTGGTGGTGCGGGAAGGTATTTTTGGGGGTGCTGGAGCAGCCCCTAACAATATAAATTATTAAATATCGTTTATAAAATTTTTGATAATAAAGTATTTGAAAACTATAGTAATCTCCCAATAACGAAAACGTCGGGATCGCGTTATTAGATTTATTGAAGCTTATAGAAAAATTAGGGTTAAGGGTTTTTCGCAAAAAAACAAATATACCAAAACGAAGAACAAAGTAAAAAAAAAAAAAATTAATGAAATATTTATGTATGTTCAAAGATTTATATTTAGCCACATATTTTATATGAAATAGGAGTTAATAAAAAATGTATATGTTACGGTAAAGTACATAGTTTGGAAAATGTGCACATTTACCGGCATATGTACCTATATATGTACACATATACCTTCTTGGGTGGTAAATGTAAGTTGAACTTACATTTACCAACTATTTCCGGCAAATGTGTATATATACCTAATGATGTTGGCAAATGTATAGAGGTTCTTAAAAAACACCTGAATTATGTGTGTTCCTGAATTAGATGAATTTCTAATTAAAATAAACAAAAATATATTATACAAGTAGATAAAATTATAACGAATAAGTTATAACGAAGGTATTCTTATAATATTTGTTTAAAAAAATTATGTTCAAAATGTATTAATTGTTTTTATGTATAATAAAATAATATAAATTATTTCAAATACATTTTAACCCTATTATACAAGAAAATTTTATTTCTGTTTATTACCATTAACTTTTACCTATATACTTTGGGAAAAGTGTACTTTTACCGGTAAAAGTAGATATATGAAGCTGATCGCAAATTTTACCTATAAAATTGGCAAATGTATACATATACCGGTAAATGTTTACATTTGCCGATTTTGTACTTTTACCGTAACATATACACTTATACATGACATACATGAGTGAAAACTAAGTGATGAAATTTAATAAAATCTATTGTTGAGTGCAATATCTGTTAACGATAACATGATTTTTTTTAAGAAATATCGTTTTTTCAAGTATTTGGAAAAGTACGATAATTTTTGCTTGTGTACGATTATTCTGTCGTAGTATTTAAATCGTAGCTGCTCATACTGTTCTTCCATATCACACCGAAATACGATGGCTCTCTAAGGGCCGCATGCTTAACAGGGTTTTTTTAATTGCGTGAAGAAATTATTCAGTTACTGACTATATATTCAGTCAAAACTGTGAATTAGTAAAAAAAATAATTTTTAGTAAGGATGCAATTCTGAGACTAGCCTACTCCTATGGGAATTTTGCAAACTTTCCCATGCTTGATTCAATTGTTGTGGAAAATGAAAAAAAAAAAAACAGTTATACCCAACATTGCAATACACTTGAAACGATTGCGCGAATCATTCAATGGATATTTTTCTACTGGAAATATTACCTCAGAGATGGATACTGGATCCATTTCTATATAACTTAAATTTGATGGATTCAGTGGACATATGCAAATGAATTTGAACTATTAGAAATACAACAATTCTGGTGTACACAGATCCAGTATGCGAAATCGTCAATTATAACTATGCCTTTTCAAATCACTTCAAATTAAAGGATATTACTCCAGTAACATCGGACCCCTGGTGTACACAGTTTGAACATTATCCAGAGTTGGCGAAAGAAGCATTGCAATTACTTTTACCGTTTGCCACCACCTATCTGTGTGAAATGGGATTTTCATCGCCTTTGCATATAAAAACTATAGCGAAAAATCGCTTAAATGCAAGTGATGTTTTAAGCATGTCTCTTTCAAAAAAAGAGCCTCGCCTCACAAGTATTATAAAGAACAAGCGACAATAGCCTAGCCCTTAATAAATTTTTTTTTTTTGTATTTGATATATAAAATGTACAAGTTTTTTAAATAAACAATAAATATTGCAAAAAATATATTTATAAACTAAAAAATTGAAACACATTTTTCAATGGGGTGCGGGCAACTATTTTCAGATTGAAAGGGGTGCGGCTCACTTAAAAGGTTAAGAAACACTGATCTAGATGGACCACTGTGTGGATGCGTCCATTCAGACCATCATAATGGGCCATGATAATGGTGACCATCATGATGGCCCACAATGAGCCATAGTGTACAGGAATCATTAGAATAGGCGTAGGCATAACCCCTTGAAATTTTGCCACATGTTTACCTAACACCCTGTATTATAATTATTTTTTAAATATATAATTTTAATATAGGGATATAATAATATATAATTTTATATGAAGTATACATTTTGCAAAATTTTAATACCATCAAAAATTATTTACCTTTTATTATCCTGTGATGGTGAAGCATTCTAAAAAGAATATAACATATATATATATATATATATATATATATATATATATATATATATAAATATTAGTCATATTAAAAATTTTTTAATCATACCTCTTCGATAAGAAACGTAAAGTCAACACTATTACATCTAGATCTGAATAAACTATCAGCTTGGGGTAAACAGCGTCCCACACAACTTCCCATTTTTCAAGCAGTCCCGATGGGACTGCATTAAAAACCAACCCCATGGGCTCGCAAACACTTTCTCGATGAATCCGTGATTAACTTATTATAATATTCCTATTAACAAAAAACAAGAAATTATGAATGTTAAAGGAAAAAACCTTGGATGTTGTTAATTGAATAAATATATTATTATTTCGCGAGTTTTATACAAACCTTTTTGAATAGAAGGAAAATCGATTTTAATTTGTGAGGATTGATTAATTAAGGTAATTGCTGAATGTGCGAAATTAAATGATGTTTATTGAGTAATATTAATCATTTCTAATGCAATAATCTACACAATAATATGGCTCGGGCACTGACAGCTGTCATTCTTAATACATTTTTTTACTTACGTTTATAAATTATAAGCATATTCGAAAAGATGTATTAAATTATTGTAAATCTTAATTTAATCCGAAAAATATATATTTAAACGAACATTGTAAAATGAAATGAATGAAATGAATTTGTAAAATGAACGAACAATTATAAAATTTTCAAAATACCTATAACAAAACTAATTTTAAAGTTTAAATTAATATTTTTCATCCATACATATTTTATTTCCCAATATTTAAACTTACAAATAAATTGTTAATTATTTACAATTTAAAACAACAAATTTAAAATTATATGCAAAACATTTATAACCAACTTCATTATTGATTTCTTGTTTTGACATCTGTCACATATAAATTGTCGCAACTGTGTAGTTTAACAGCTGATTCAAAAATTTGTAGTGTCTGTGTTCACAACTAGCAATATTTGGCATGTTCTTCATATTAATCCAATACGTTTTATTTAATGTAGTTCTTTCAATATCACAACATCCTGTGTTAATCGTTGTGTCCTATGATGCATTCAGATATAATTATTTCCAAAAAAATGCCACCTTGTATATGGAGAAGCTGAGGATGGAAGGAACTCATGCTGATTACTTGATAAATGTTTTTCCAACGAAAACCTTCCCGAATCATCATAGCATTGCCACAGGGATGTTCACGGAAACCCACGGAGTCGTTGGCAATTCATTTTATGATCCCAAACTCAAAGAAATTATTAAAATAAGTGATCAAATGTGGAATTATAATGAAGAAGTTATTCCTATATGGGTAAGTCTCAAATTGTTTATTCGGTTTATTACAAAATTAGAAAGCATACATTTATGCAATATATTTTTGGAACTTTATTATTGTTACATAAATTGTAATTTTATGTTGTGCATTTTATAACATACATAATATTATAGAGATTATATTAAAACAATATATTCATTAGAATTATTTGGAAATCTATTTTTATTATTGTAGAAGATCTATTTTTATTATTGTGAAAGATCTATTTTTATTATTGTAAAAGATCTGTTGAATTGCTAAGAAATTATTTTTGATTAAATTATATAGTAAAGTAATAATTATTTTTTTATTACTGTTAATTTGTATTAAAATCTACTAACGATATGTTTTATAGCTATTCTTAATTTGGGGCCTAAATTTTGTTAGATGTTTTTTAAGATTATTCAATATTTATATTGCACTTTAAAGTTTTTGTCACTATAATATATAAAATCAACTATTTAAAATGAATATTAATCATTATTATCGCTGGAAATAAATTTTAGCTATTTTGAAGGGGGCCACGATTATTAAAAGGTTAAGAACCAATCAATGGTTCTTAACCTTTTAATCGTAATCCCTTTAATCATATAGGGGGACCGTTGTTTATGAATTTTGTAAGTTGTGTAACTTTTTTCACAAAAGTACAAATATTTATGGATTGACACAAAAACTTTTTGTTTTGTGTTTTAGCTGTAGTGTGGCCTGGGCCTTAAGACCGAGGCCGCACAATTAGACCACGATTCGATTAGGCCTAAGGTGTGGCCTAGGCCTTAGGCCTAATCGTGTGATTTTATGAGTCAAGTAAGCTAATAGAAGCGGCCTCACTTGCGGTTTTTTCCCGCGACTGCTTTTAATAGCGTAGTGTGTGCTTCGCGAGCGGTTTCGCAGTTATAGCTGCTAACCGCTCGCTGGAAAAAACCGTAGTGCAGCCTCAACCTTAGTTGGATTGTAACAACAATTTACTTAAATGTTATGCAGTTTTGTCTAAGTCTAATCTAATTTAAACCATTGAAGTCTCTGAATTGAAAAATCCATTATGCTTTTTCCACTAACGTTTGAGAAAATATTATATAAAGTGTGAAGTTATATAAATATATTATATATAGGCTTAGGCCTAGGCCGCACTACGGCTAAACCGCCGCGGTTTTTATGCGCATTATTTTGTGACTCAAGTAAGCTAATACAAGCGACATCACTTGCGGTTTTTTCCCGCGACTGATTTTTCCCATAGCGTACTGTGTGTTTCTCGAACGGTTTAGCGGTCATAGCAGTTACCGCTCGCGGCAAAAAACCGTAGTGAGTCCTCGGCCTTACACGACTCGAGTTTCGACTGTTGATGGTCATTTTCAAGTGGATTACAAATTAATGAGATTGAATTTATACCAAGAGTTTTGGTGGGGAGGGGAGATATCTGTCTGTAGTTGGGGACTTATCTGGAGATGATTTCGTTAGTTTAACACTTATGTCAATACCCGGGTACCCTTTTGCATGTTCTTACTTACATATCTTTTTTATTTAACGAAAAATCTTCAAATCCTTTCAGATCCTCGTTATTTGAGTCTATTGACATCGATTCATATACATAAATAATAAAATGTGCAAAAAAATATATAAACTTTTTGGACTTAAAGTCAAATACCCCGTTGTTCAATGCCCAGGGTACCCGGGTACCCATATATAAATATATAATTAAACTTATTTCTAGGGATAAAAAATATTACTTAATATATAAATAAACGGATTTATTTAACTTTTAATTAATTTTATTATAAAACTTATATATAATAATTATTATTTATATATAATAATATTTTTATATTCAATTTATTATTGGCAACATGCGTCACATTTTACAATTGGTTTTGAATGTTCATCGCAAACCGGTTTGTTACATTCTTTACACGATTTTGTAACAAAACGATCCTGGTAACAAATATGACATGATCCTACAACAATTTTTCGTACAGTGGAATCTGTCTGTTCAGTAGACCCGCCTGGCTCACTTGATGTTGTTGCCCTGCTTGTAGGATCTATTGGTATTCCATATATGCTTTCTATGGCAATCCTAGTGGTGAAATTTCTCATAATTTGCATATTTTGAGATCGTTCTTCAATAGCTGTCATATATAATTCTTCACTTAATTTTCGTAAAAATACGTTATTTAGATGATAAATTATATAGCTGGCAAGACTGGCGATATCCAAAATATTTAAAAAAGTCCGTCTGTGGATTGTGTAACGGCCCAACATCTTATCCATTATATCCACACCAGTTTTTGGTTTATTATAATACTGAACAATTTCTGGTTTCTTTTTTTGTCTTCGCTGCAAATCTGAGTGCATCGTAGATAGAAGTATAACAACTTTCTTTTTTTTAGGAACATAAGAGCATAGAGTAACTTTTTCATGAAACCCAAATAGAGAAAAGAATTCTTCGAGATCTTTAGATCTTAGCATGTCTACTAGAATGTATTTTTTAATATTTCTTCCGGATCCTTTATATTTTGCAGCTAAATCTTTTACTCTCTTTCAATCTTTCGCCTTGACTTTATTTCACGGTCAATTGTTATTTTGCCAGTGTAAATTTGACCTTTCAATGGATATGAATTTTTGGCGTCGCTTATCCACCATGTTTTGATCCCATACCTTGCCCATCCGGCGGTTTTATTTATAGAAATAGGGTTTTTCGGGTAGTGGAATACTCTATGGGTAATCCTGAGTTGTAATGTGAAAGTCTCCGGGTATTAAAATTATTTTATTGAATGAAAAACCCATGCGGATACACGGGTACCCTGGTATTGAACAACGTAGTATAATACGACTGGGTATTGACATAAGTTAAAATATTGTAAAAAGATTAGGTCGGTTTGCTCGTTAAGGAGATTAACTAATGAATTACGGCTTTGTCTGAAAATTAAAAAAGGAAAATTAGGAAAAGAGATTAAGCTTTGGGTCTTTGTTGCAATTATGCAAGATTTTTTGATTATCTATTTCAGGGAATTTTCGATTACATTCTTGACTAGGGGACTTAAACTTATGTAGTCTCAGGACCCCCTTTTCAACAAATTTTTATTTGCGGACCCCTCTTGAACAACTTTCTTTTTGCGGACGCCACATATACCCTGGGCATTTCACGTCGTTCTTAAGACTTAATTTCTCGCTCAATAATCTCATACACTACATTATGGCACTACGTTATAATACATATTGGTAAAAATGTATCTCTGGTATTTCTAATAAATGATAATTTTTTTGTGATGACACAAAAATTTGTATTAGGATATAGAATAAAAAACATAAAATGAATGTTAGTAAAAAGAACTAAAAAGTGTACAATATATCTTGGTCTTCTTAAACTGCTTCCAACCATTTTTTATATCTCGCGGTCTCACGGTCACGCAATGGCTACGCGGATTTAGAAAATTAACTTTTGTCTTTTTTAAGACGAAACGCACGAAAATGTTCTGAAAAACGAATTGAAATACTTCGCCATGTCTGAATCTGTATTCTGAACAATGAATCTCATATACGTCGGATTTTTTTGAGGGGGTTGATTTTGTCTTTGAAAATTGTTCAAAAACCATTTGTTCGAAAGAAAAATGTTTGAATGGCAACTTGTTTGAAAGTAAATTTGTTCAATAGGAAATTTATTAGAATTAAATTTTTATCATTCAGTTATTTGTTATAATTTATATGTATTATATTACTAATAATGGGTGATTTTTTAACCGTTTGGGTTTTGAGAATTGAAAAAAACAGAAAATTTTCAAAAAGGCATGAAATATTTATTTATGCCGATAAATGACTGCCTGTCATTCACTTTTTAAAGATTATTTCATGTAAATGTTGCATGCGGCTACGCTGTAGATGGTCCATCCGTGAGCTCCAATTTTGGCATACTTTTTCCAGCATTTCGGCCGGTATCTTACCAATGGCAGCTGTAATGTTGTCTTCCAGGGCTGGAATTGTAGATGGCTTGTCCCTGTACACGAAAGACTTCACGTATGCCCACAAAAATAGTCTAGTAGGGTCAAATCGGATGACCTTGGCGGCCAATGGACTGCTCCAAAACGTGAGATTAATTGCTCACCAAATTCGCCTCTCAATAGGTTCATGGTATCGCGTGTCGTGTGGCATGTGGCACGGTCTTGCTTAAAAAAACATGTCAACCAAGTCTAATTCTTCCATTTTGGGCAAAAAGTCGGTAATTATCGCACGGTACCTTGCACCATTGATTGGAACGTTGCGATTTTCATCATTCTTTCAGCAGTACGGTCCAATGTTGTCGCCGGCCCACTAACCGCACCAAACAGTGCATCTTTCAGGGTGCATTGGCAGTTCTTGAACTGCCTCAGGCTGCTCTTCACACCAAATTTATCACCACACCATCGCTATTCAGTTTGTGGACGTACCCATTGAGCCAAAAATGAGCTTCGTAGTTGAAGACAATTTTATATAGAAAAATGCATCTTCAACCAACTTTCCTAAGGCCGATTCACCAAATAAACGACGTTGTGGTACGTCACCTGGCTTCAGTTCTTGCAGTAGCTATATGGTTTCATACCGAGGTCCTTACTTAAAATTTTCCAGGTGGTGGAATAACACAAGCCCAATTGTTGATAACGGCGACGAATTGACATATTGCGATCTTCATTGACCCTGGCCGAAACAGCAGCAATATTTTCTTCGGTACGCACTCTTAGCATACGGGTTGGTGGATTAATGTCCAATAAGTTTGAATAGCCACAGCTTGAATAACCTGTTCGGTGAAAAAAATCCGAATTATCAGGATTAAAACAAAACAATAACAATTTTACACATTTTATGTACAATTGTATTTTTGAAATAAAATATGTATATATATAGGTAAATGTGTACACAAAAAAATATGTAGAAAAAAACTTAAAAGATAGGAAGACAATTGTAGAGTTGAGTTAGCTTGGTCAGAATCGCCAATCAAGTTTTCAGAGTTAAAAGCAGGGTGTGTTGGCCAGACCGGGATGGTGTTGTTTTTGACTTTATTTCTTCTATGCGCGAGGTTTATTGCGAGAGTTATTTCTTCGGTGCATGGAGCAACGTAATGAAAAGGCAGGTGTTTCTCCAGAGCACCGGATTACTGAACGTGTCGCATTAACCAACTGTCGGATTATCAAGATTATACTGTATTTACGAACGCCATAACTATCTTATAAAACATTTTGTTTTAGATATATTTTAGTATTATAAATATTTATTACTTATGCATTAAAAGTACTATCTTGGCGCATGTTTTTTAGTGATCAGAAATGCCACTTTTGGTTGTATTTAGGGCATCTAAACCGGTTAAAACCGAACCCGGTTAACCGGGTTTTCTGTTAAAATTTGGGAAACCGTAAAACCTGTTTTTTTCGAAAAACCGAAAGTCGGTTTTTATTTATTTTATTTTTTCCTTCATGTACTCCATTCTTAGATTTTAGTCAAGAATCGTACTTTGATAAATAAATTATATATATATATATATATATATATATATATATATATATATATATACATACATGAGTGCGATACAATTTTCCCAATATGTATCGGCAATTTAAATTATTATTTATTTAGAAAAGGCATAAAAAGGCGCAAAATAGAAAAAATACTATAAAAAAATACTAACTCGTTCCTAAGGCGTTTTTCAGCACTTGTCCGTTGGAGAACCTACCTTGGATGCGTGCTGTAAAATCCCGTATACTGAACTCGTCCTTTAATATTCTATTACGTAAATATAATTAAATAATAAAAAACTATTTTATTTTTATTTATTAAAAAATTATAAAAGGTAAATAAATATTTATTTTATTTGGTTTGGCACTATTTTTTAAATAAGTTTTAAAAGGTAATAATCAATTATTTATATAAAATTTGTACTTAAAACTGGGTTTTAACCGGTTAACCGGTTTTTTACTTTACGAAAAACCGAAGACCGGTTTTTGAAATTTCATCGGTGTTTTGGGATGCCCTAGTTGGATTACCACATAACTTGGATAACGCACGCAAATATTCAATATCGCTAGGTTACATTAAAAAAAAAGCAATTAAATAAATAAAATAAACACAATCAAGACCTCAATATTAAAAAAGTGACAGAAATTTTTTTTCATTACAAAATAAAAATTATAGAAAACGTTTTAAAATGAGTGTCAATTCTATGGTGATACCGGAGAGTGCGGAGAGTTCTTATGACGAGTCCACACCACCGGAGACAAAAGCAAAATTCTTCATTTTTGTTTCTATTTTTTTTGGATGACACCTGGATCACAAACTTAAGATACATCCCCTCGCAGGAGTAATAAAAAATATTGTTTGTAACACGGGCGGTATTATCAATTGCCCTCTCGAGCGAATGTGCGCCAAATTTCGCTCTCGTGTCCAATTGACAACCTACCGTAACAAAACAATTGACAACCTACCGCACCTATTTACAAAATACATTATTGTATAAGATCCATGGCAATATCATTTTTCAGTTCTAGCGTTTTCTTTAGTTAGTATATTAGTAAAGTATGCTTAATCAGTGATTTATTAATTTTATTTATTTATAATGTTACATTTTTTCTATTGTCTAGCAATAAAAAAGAAATGTCTGAAGGAATAGCTTTTTTCTACTGATATATATGAAAATGGCAATTTTTCCACGGCTTACCCTACATGAAAGTGACATTTCATTCATTCTAGAGATGAAAATATTTTCATATCTAGAGATGAAAATGAGCATTTTCAAATGATGATTGCGCAAATTTATGATTTTCTCGATTAAAACACAAAACTAACCAAATTTGCATGGACTTTCTTATTAATTACATCAATTTCAATGGAATATTTTATGTACAAACGTAAAACGAGCCTGAAACTATTAAAAAAACCGAAATAGAATTAGGACATTTGACATGAAAGGTATCACTTTCTATGAGAATGGAACATTATTACCATGAAAACGAACAAACCAACGATTAAATTTTTATTGACAGTTCCGATAGATCGCTTCGAATTTTAAATGTCGAATTATGGATTCTGCAACCGAATATCAGTAGAAAAAATTGCATTTACTACTCGAGACGAAAGCGCATTTTTTGGTTCGGTGTGATTGCTAATTCGCTGGCGCTCGTGAGCAAACTCTCACCTCACCAAAAAAACGCTACTTTCATCTCTCGTTGTAAAATATACACTTAACCGCAAAATTAACGCACCACATATATATACGATTTATTTTAATCGTCGTCAATATTATCATACATTTTGAAAAACATATTAAGAATAGAACACATAAACAGAATTATTTCGATAATAATAATAAATTTGACTTAAATAATTGTGGAGAAAAATCCAAAAATATGGATTATTTAACAAAATTATGTAAAATGATAATTATTATTATACACAGCTTCTTTTGAAACGTTTTTGGCTTATCAATAACTAGTGTTACCACCTGATGGTGGTAATAGATGGTATTATAGCCTGACATCGCCGTGGCATACTTTCATTATCTTCCCATACGCGGATAAGACTTTGTCGCAGCTCATCTAAGCTGTTAGGTGGTGGATGTTGACTTCTAACCGGGCGCCCCATTATGTACCAAAGATGCTCTATTGGGTACAGGTCTGGACTGCAGGCTGGCCACTCCAGGACTTGAATATTAACATAATTTAAATATTCAGCAACAATATGTGCCGCATGTAGCCTATCATTATCCTGCATAAGAACGAATCCAACCCCAATGTAAGATGCAAAAGTACCAATCAGATCAGAATGCGGACGTCCACCATCAACAATCAAAAGCTCTGTTAAACATATTCTACCCCATACCACCAATGAGCCACCTCCATATAAAGTGGTTTCTCAAATATTACAAGCGCAATATCTTTCGTTTGGCCTTCTGTACACTCTTGGGCGGAGATCAGAACTTACAAGGCAAAACCTTGACTCATCTGTAAATATAACCTGCTTCTAATCATTGATTTCCCAATCCACATGCCTCCTTGCAAAAGCCATTATGTTTCTTCGGTGGTCTACAGATAAATCTGGGACCAGTAGCTGCTACCCGAGGTCATAAATTTGAATCACGAAGTCTTCTTCTTATGGTATCTTGATTAACAGTAGTGCCATGAACCTCAACATGTCGTATTTGGAGACTTCGTGCAGTAGTGAACCGTTCCCTAAGTGTTTGAAGCATTAAAAAATCGGTCATCCACGGCATTAGTAGCTCGTGGTCTGCCTTGACCAAGTTGTCTAGCGTGATCTTTCGTCTCTATAAACCTCTGCAGGACCCTACCGACCGTTGTATGAGACATCATGTATTTTCTACCAAGTTCGCGATTTGTTAGGCCATTATAGCCATTGGACAAAGTTACACTTTCAACACATTCACGATTTAAATTTTGAGTAGCACGTTGCATTGCGAGCAGATGTATTTCACAAATGACAATTATCGTATCTATTGATAAAACAAGTGAAAACCAATTTTAGAAGCTAGGATTAATTATTGTAAAAACATACTACTGATGAAAAGCTGCTATTACTTCGAGATTAAATAAAGAGGACATCTAAAACCTACAAAAAACGTAACAATAAACATTATTATTATACTTGTAATTGGTGAATCGGAAAACATATTATTTTTCGAAATAAATCAGAATGTATAAGTGGTGCGTTAATTTTGCGGTTAATTGTACTATTTTCAAGTTCGTTCAAAGAAATTTCAATCCAACAAATTTCTATTCGAATAAGTTACCAATTTTTGTACATAATATATTAATAATATAACAGAATCTTTGTTATTTATTATATATACATATATATATATATATATATATATATATATATATATATATATATATATATATATATATTGTAACAAACAACTGAATTAAATAAATTGGATTAGAATAAATATTCTACCGAACATTTTTTAAAATATGTTTAATCAACCGCATATCTTATTCTATAAATTTCGTATATTTAATGTACAGTTTTTTATAGAATGCATCGAAAATGCGATCCTATAGGTACCATATTTTTTCAGTAATTATGTTAATAATACAAATAATAAATATTTATTATAAATAAATATAAATAATTAGAGTGGTTCCTAACGGTGTCTATGAAAACTTCAGGTTTAGGTTTAGGTGAATATATATATATATATATATATATATATATATATAAAATATATATATATATATATATATAAAATATATAGCCTATATAGACTATATATGATAGAAAAGTTCAACAATTTAATCTAAAAAATGTGAAATGTTTACTTATAATGGTTATATAGTCTGGGAGGTCATGATTTTTTTCCCTTGTTTTTATGAAATCGAAGACAGCGGAATCACAACGATTTAGATTTTTTACGTTTTTGTTATTTGGGTTTTCCCCATTACCGTCGTTATTTAAATGTTATTTACTAGTTTGTTGTTCTTGGAAATCCATAAATAAATAATTTTTTGCTTGTGGTTGTTTATACAGAAATTATACTGTTTATACAGTATTATTTCATTTAATTTCTACTTAAATTTATTTGCATAAAACTCATATTAATTACTTTATTATATAAAATAAAGTACTTTTTTAGTGTATGTAAACATGTTCGGTCCTCATACATTTTTTTCCTCAAACGTTGAAATATCATGTAAAGGATTGTTGCGACCGTTACTTGACGTGGTAATCCATAATTTTTGAATTGACTGAATTGAAAAAAAATATGTTTTTACTACTAATTTTTGTGAAAATATTATATAACTTGTTGTTATATAAATCTACACACTTTACACGACTCGAGTTTCGACTCTTGAATGTCTTTTTCAATTGGATTACAAATTGGTGAGATTAAATTTTTACTAAGAGTTTTGATGGAGAGTGGAGGTCTTTGTCAAAGTTGGGTAGTGATCTGGAGACGATTGCGTTTGATTAAAAAATTGTGAAAAGATTACCTCGTTGTCGGTTTGCTCGTTAAGGAGATTAACTGATGGATTACGACTTTGTTTGAAAATTTCTGACTCCAGTAGAGCTTCGGGCCTTTGTTGCAAAATGAAATGCAAGATTTTTAGATTATCTATTCGTGGAATTTATGATTACATTGTAGAAGACAATGGTTAGAAAAAGAAATTGGAAGAAATCTTTTTTAAGACGAAAAGCATGAAAATTTTCCGAAATGCGAGTTGAAATACTTCGTCCTGTCTGACCTACGTACTCGCTATTCCGAAAAATTAATCTCATATACGCTGAAGTTTTTGAGGAGGTCGATTTTGTCTTTAGCATCAAATAATATGAGGGATAATTTTGAAGAAGGTTTAAATGCTACTGCTAGATTTGTAGTTTTCGCAAAACGTGCTCTCGCAAAGTCATTTTTATTAGTTGCTTATCATTCCATTATACATGGAGCCTTTTCCATCCCACTTACCAACTACAAAAGAGCTAAAGAATTAAACACTATCATGTCAATGGCCCAGAGTGTCAATTCCACTCATCCAAAATTTAATAAATAAAAAACAATGATTCAAATATACCCGAAAACGCCAAATTCAGATAAAACTTTCATTTCTCTCTAATATTTTGGCAAAACAACCGAACAAATAGCAATTTTTTTTAATTTTAGGTATATTATAAATTTCTTAATATTTGTGTCGTTCATTGTAAAAGTGGTGTAACTCCATGTTTTTTAAAAAACCTATTTTTTCGCTTAATGGTATCACATTTAATCTCCATTTTAAGACACCGCGGCAAGACACATGCAACACTTAAGATTACTTTAATTTAAAAATACAAGGAGGTGATGATGAAAACGTCATCAACGAAAAGCAGATTCTGCCAGATAAAACCTTCAGAATTATTCGAAAAAGGTTGATGAAGCATGCAAACTTTTGATCTGCAGAAAGCTTTAGCCTACCCAAAATTAACTACCTCAGTAACATACTATAAAAGAAATCTTTATTTATATAATCTGGGAATACATTGCTTTAATAATAACACAGGATACATAAATGTCTGGAACGAAGTTGAAGGAAGAAGTTCTCAAGACAGCAGCATGTCTTGTTAAGGACAAAACCTTGTTGTTATCAGGACATTCTTGTCTTCCAAATGATGGGGAATTTCGAATAATAGAGAGCGCTAATCGCCGCCGGGCAAAAATGTATAGCCCAGACCTATGGGTCGATATTATAAAAACAGCTAAATATAAAAAACCTTTATTTTGTTGTTACCGAAATGAAAAATGCCGAATTTGTAAGTACCACTGTCTTCTAAAATTCTATTACAAACAGAAAAAAACAACCTACGGTTATGATTTTAATTGCCTAAATATTAGATGGCCGAGGTTTGACAGAAATTATCCTTTACAATTCCAATTTATAGAAAAACAGTAAATCGCAACACACCCTATTATAAAGTAGATTTATGCAAAAAAAAGCAAGAACGATCGACCCACTTGTACAATATTCGACAAGATCCACTCTATCCATCAAGAAGACTAGTTACTAACGCAATCAAGAAAAATACGCTTGATCTCCCACCATACATTCCGCCAATTTACCACCATTACTACAAAAATTTTCCCATAGATATTCCAACTCGTTGAAGCACACGTAATGCTGATGAACGTTCATCTGATGCTGAAATTATAAATGATTGAAAAAGTTTAAGTTCATTTATTAAATTAGTTTTATTTTGATTTTCTAAGTTAATTAAAATTATTATATCTTTGATTTGTATTAAACAATAAAAATTAGAAAACATTGACTGAATGCATATATTTTTTCCTATACTTTAATTCGCAAAAAGCTCGTTATTTCAAAATTCAGTTACAAGGAGTTAATTCACTTTTACAATGAGCGACATATTTATGAATAGGATGGTTGCGACTGTTACTACGTGGTAATTCACACTTACATTAAATTGAAAAATTCACTATGTTTTAACTACACTTATAATATGTAAAAATCTTATATAACTTATTATTCAGTTAAGTTATTTAAATTTCTACATTTATCACGACTCGAGTTTCGAGGTTTGACGGTCATTTTCAAGTTACTTACACATTGATGAGGTTGAATATATACCTCTATAGCCCTATACGCCTGTCCGTAGTTGAGGACTTATCTGTCGGAGATTGGGTGAGCAAACGGACCTAATCTTTTCCCAACTTTTTAATCTCACCCAATCACCGGCAGATATATCCTCAACTACGGTCAGACACCGCCCCTCCCCACTAAAACTATATGTGCATATATATTTAACCTCATCAATTAGGTTAGGTTTTTTAGGTTTAGGTTAGTAACTTGAAAATGACCGTCAAACGTTGAAACTCGAGTTAAAATATAGTGAATTTATCAATTCAATTCATAATATTTTTCTTAATTTCGATTTTAAATGCGATACGAATATTCTTAATTTGAAAGGACTACTAAGGAAAATTTTTATTATAAATTTTAAATGTACTATTTCTACTTATATATTGATTAATACCAATTTGAAATTGATTAATCCAAATGTGAAAACACATCGAATGAAAACCATAAAATACATATTTACTGCAACGATTAAATCCGACCCTGATAACAGGTATTGGTCCGGTTAAATAATTTACAAAAAATAGGAATGGTGACGTTTTCATTTAATTTGCCTCCACATCAAAATTAAAAAAAAGTTTTCTCGTTTACAACATAAACCCTTTACAACATTTTATTTAATATCGACAAGTATTTGTGCTAAATGTATGAATCCATTTCCTTCAATGGTCAAAAATGCACGCATATCTTTGGCAACAAATACATAAGCATCTATACACAAGCATCCTTTAGTTTAATCTTTGTTGAATTCGCAACTGTTTCTACTTTTTAGGGTTCCGTACCGAAAACGGAACCCTTATAGGATCACTTTGTTGTCCGTCTGTCTGTCTGTCCGTCTGTCCGTCCGTCTGTCTGTCTGTCAAGACCATTTTTCTCAGGAACGCGAAGAGGTAACAAGTTGAAATTTGTATCAAATACTCGGGTCTGCGGTCTCTTTCAGCTGTGAAAAAATCAAACTTGAAAGTCAACGCGATCAAAAGATATGACCGTTTATGTCGCATATTTTGCGATTTCACAAGGGAATCAAAACCTATAGGGTACTAAAAAGGTCCCGTTGACCTAGAATCATGAAATTTGGCAAAAAGCGGTGTCTTACAGCACATTTAAAGGGAAAAATCTGAAAACCGTAAATATGTAGTTTAATTACAAGAAAAATGCGAATTTACTATTAGAAACTTATGAAAATACACTAATGTATTGCGTGGTATTGTCAGGCACCAGAAGCATATGGGTTGCATACAATTAGGTCCTCCTAAAGATACCTTACTTACAAGTTTGTACGGAACCCTCGGTGCGCGAGTCACAACTCGCACTTGGCCGGTTTTTTTTTTTTAGAAAAATCCTACAAAGAGGCAATTAACAAAGAGGTACAATGAGAAAATTACGTTTATTTATACTGCTATCCCGTTGAACAAATTACTTACCTAAAATTGTTTGCTGTCTAATAGCTACCTGACATTTATGCCAAATCAAACCACTCGTACGAATTTAGTTTTTGAATGTATAAGTTTTTGGACAGCTGTTACAAGGAACAGTACCGAGAGGTTCACTGTCTCTTATGACTACGAAATTTTTCCCATTCAGCAGACTGTCTTTTCGGCTTTTCTAACTATAATTCCTTCGAATTAAATTTTTCTGCAATTTCTTTATCTGACAATGAGTAATTCCTTTTCGTCGCAAACAGATCGGAAGTTACTTCAGTTTACACAAAAATTATATGCACTGCAGAAAAACAATATTTAGACATAGCTAAAAAAGATGCAGTGATTTGTATTTTGAAGCCTACTTGTGTCTACAAATAAATGAAAATAGAGATTCTTATATGATCTTATATGACGATTAGATCCCATGCTCATCTCTACTCTGTAGTTATCAAAACAATATCAATGAAGTATGTAAAGGTCTATTGATAAATATACGGAATGTTAATTCTGTTTTAGTGTTTTTCTTTTAGTGTTTAAAAAACTTACTGGAATCGAATATGTTTGTTATTAAGGCGTTTGTTTATAATGGGGGGGCAATTGTCAGTCTTTCAAATAAAATTTCATATATTATCATATAATAAGATCCGTTGTTGAGAGATGAACCTTTTTTAATTTTGAAACGTTTTTAAGCACGAATATCCAGTTACATTTAATTAATTTTTCAGCATGGTAGGCTACAAAAATTAAAAAAATATAATCTTCTGCATATATTGTTAGTTATCAAATTTAATATAGTATGTGTGTGTATGTGTATACAGGGTGGACCATTTAACGTGACTACCTCAAATATCTCCGTTACCTTTAGAGTGACGAAAAAATGTCACAAGGAAATTTTATTGATTTCGAAGGGCTGACACAGTGGTTAAAAATTCTTCTTTGTCAAGGTCATAGTTTATGCGTTCTCAAGATCATCAATGGTTTTTCAAATGGGGACATGTTATTTTTTTATCAAGACATTGTTGCCATAATTCAGACGAATCCAGCGACCCATTATATCTTTTTTTTTGGGCTTATTTTTGTCCTGCGAAGGATTTGCGTGGCTTAACACTGCCCGTTTCACGGAATAAATGAATAATTCGATCGAAACATCGACGGGAAGGATGATTTCTGTTAGGATAACGTTGTGCATAAAGTTCCTGCGCTCGCACAGAGTTTCTGCCGGTCTCACCATAAATCAGAATCATATCCACTTTCTCTGCTTGACTGTACAATACCATTTTCGATACGGTTATTCAAAGTTATTTTCCATGAATACACTTGTCAAATCATTTCTAAGTCATGATATCATGGGTCGCTGGATTCGTCTGAATAGTGGCTACAATGTCACTAGTTTGTGACTCCATAAAATTCAAACGGGAAATTACATGCAAATAAAATTAAGAACATCTGAAAGACTCTATTTAATTGTTTTAATTAAACCAAAACTAAAGTGAAACAATGTATTCCAAATTTGATTCAAAGAGCTAGAAAGGTCTTCTTCAGATCAATATACATACGAAAATGTTTACAACTGATAGTTTGACTTAAGTGAAGTGAAAATGAGGCATCTCAACGAAGTGGAAGTTGTTCGTGCTATAACATTAATTGAAAATGGAGAAAGCCTTCGATAAGATTCAAGAAACTTTAACGTAAGCCTGACTTTTATTCAGCAATTGTCGAACAGTTACGTGGATACAGGTCAATATTCCAGGCGCGGTGGACAAGATCGCAAAAGAAAAACAACTCAAAATCAAGAGCGATTTTTACTGATTTCGAGTCTTCGGAAAAGAGTTTTATTAAAAAATTTAAGAGGAAATCTTAACGCTAATCTCTATGTTGACATTGTGTTAGGAGAATATGTTGTCCCTGTTGTATATGGAATAGGTCAAAATTTTTTGTTAATGCATGTTAACTTCCCTGAGGACTACGTATGGAGTCACTGTAACACACAATTAGAATACACAATTAGGAATAGGTTGAGAGAATCAAATTGAAGGGCAAGACGACTTTGAGGGAATCAAATTGAAGGGCAAGACGACCCGTCCTAAAACCCTCTTTGACACGACGCCACAGAATAGCAAGAATGAATTTTGCTCGTGAACATGTCGCATGGCAACTTCGACAATGGAAGTCTGTTTATCTGAATGGCTCTTCACGGATGAATTAAGGTACCGTATTTCTCGTTGCGTTGGCCGAGTAGGTGTTTACAGACGCCCAGGAGAACGCTACGCAGCTACTACTGTCCAGGAAGTCGAAAGATTTGGAGGTGGTTCAGTTATTGTTTGGGGTGGGATTAGTATCGACAGTAGAACCTACTTTGTTGTAATTCTAGGAAATCTTAACGCTAATCTCTATGTTGACATTGTGTTAGGAGAATATGTTGTCCCTGTTGTATATGGAATAGGTCAAATTTTTTTGTTAATGCATGTTAACGCAGGACCACATACTGCGCGAATCACTTTAGAGTTCCCACAAGAACTGTGGAAAATGTGAAAATTCAAACAATGGCATGGGCTGCGTTAAGTTCTGATTTCAATATATTTGTCATCTAAATATATTGTCATATATATATATATATATATATATATATATATATATATATATATATATATATATATATATATATATATATAATATATATATATAGATAAGAAAATACTACATTAAACATATTCAACTATTCAATTATTTTCAATTACTACTTTTACGGTATAATCTTTTAGTTTGAATAGTTTTGTATATGCAAAAATAGTTATCGTATTTTCAATGTAAAATTATAATTTCTATTTATTTCAAAGTGAAATTGTAATTTTTGTTTAGAATGTGTTTCTTCAGAAATTCTTCACATTTTTCAAATAAGCACCGTATGAAATAAATAAATGTTTAACAATTTTAAGGTTTTATAGTTAAGACAAATCTTGGCTATTTAAAGACTAAACTTGGTTTGTCGGCCAAAAGCCTTACAAGAGAAAACAACAAATAACTTAAAATTAAAAAACTTAAAATTAATCATAATAATAATAAAACTCAACTCTCAATTGAAAAATATATTATAATATATAAATTGTGAGGTTATCCACTTTACCCGACTCGAGTTTCGACTGTTGGGGGTCATTCACTCATCCAAAATTTACGAAATAAAAAACGGTACCAAATTACAATGACCCAAATATACCCAAAAATTCAGATAAAATTTACATTTCTCTGACATATTTTGGCAAAATAACCGAACAAATATTGCTATTTTGAATTTAAAATTGAAACGTTCACAATATATGAACGTGGAAATTACAATTTGACATTAGGTAATAATGTGATAACCGTTTGGAGTAATTTGCATATCCAAACTATTAAAAAATGAAAGATTATAGTTATCGTAAAAGTAAATGAAAATAATTGGAGGTTGAATATGCTTAATGATGTATTTACGTAGCCATTGAGCCAAAAATGAGCCTCATCGCTGAACAATTTTTTTTCGTAAAAATGAGAATCAAGAACAATCTTGTTTTTGGCCCATTCTCCGAACGTACGACACATATGATGGTCACGCGGCTGCAGCCCTTGCACGAGCTGTATCTTTTGTATCTGTGGCCTTTTTGTATTGCGGTTTCCTCTGACTATTGTTCATATATAGTCATTGAGTCAAAAATGAGCCTCATCGCTCAACAATTTTTTTTCGTGAAAATGAAAATCAAGAACAATCTTGTTTTCCGCCCATTGTCCGAACGTACGACGCATATGATGGTCACGCGACTGCATCCCTTGCTTGAGCTGTATCTTGTAAGCTCGTAAACTTAGATATACATTCGATATTTAGACGACAAATTCTAAGATTTGGTCCGACATCCCTCGTCAGTTGGCCCCGAAGTGGCCTTTTTGTATTGAGGTGGCCTTTTTGATTTCCTCTGACAATTGGTTTATGCAATGTTTTGTGTCAGTTTTAGGTTTCAGGTTGACTATTAGTTACGTATAGACGTATGTAGGGTGAACCACGGGTAGGTTATCAACTCACACCCCGGACATAGATTTGTTACGGTGCTAAATGTAATACAGTAGAACTTCCATAACTCAAACTTCTATAACTCCAATTTTTCTATAACTCGAATATTTTTAGAAATTCATACGTTTAGATAGCATTTTACATATAAATTAACTTCCATAACTCGAATTTTCTCGTAGTAAAAATTTTTACAATGGTAAAATTTTACATACAAAATAATCTCTTTAACTCAAATTTTTTAACCGCTGCGTATTTTCCAAAATTTATGATGCCGGATATTGCCTACTATAAACCGTCGATAGTGTTATCCTCGGGCAGATTACCAAACATTTTATTTTTCATGTTTTATGAGCACCAAAAACTCGAATAAAGCAAAACCAACGGGTGTACTTTGGGAAGATTACGACAAGATATTATTCTCCCGAGAATCGGTAATCCAAAAAGAGACGATATAACCGAAGATCACCCACAAGGTGCTATAAAACTATATTAATTAAAATTATTTAAACTCATTGTTTCTTCTTACAATTTCAAATATGAGTTGCCACAAAAGGAAACTTAATACGATCTCGTTATCTGACAAAGTGAGATTGATAAGTGAAGTTGACAAACGTGCTAAAAAGAAAAAAGTGAATGCTGAAGAATTTAAGATTCCTCCATTTACACTTTCTTCAATTATCAGAAATTCTGAACAAAGCCGAAAATGGTGCAACTAGTGATCGCAGACGTTTGAAAAAGTGTACCTACGAAGACATTGACAAAGCTACTCTGGAATGGTTTAAAATTGCGCGGGATAAAAATGTGCCAATGTCTGGACCACTTATTAGGAGAAAGGCTCTTTATTTTGCTGAGAGTCTGGGAGACACTAATTTCATCGCTAGTGTAGATGGGCTCCATAAATTTGAGAAAAGGCATTATATTATACAAAAGGTTATGTGTGGTGAAAGTGCAGACGTTAATGAAGATGACTGTGGAGAGTGGTGCAACAATATCTTGCCTCAACTTTTAGCATCTTACCATGAAAGAGATATTTTTAACGCGGACAAGACGCGCTTATTTTTTAAATGTTTGCCTAATAAAACGTTAACATTTAAAGACGAAAAGTGCTTCGGTGGAAAACACAGCAAAGAAAGAATCACCGCCATGATGGGAGTCAACAATATGTGTGGTACTGAAAAACTGAAACCGTTGGTGATTGGAAAATCAAAAAATTAACGATGCTTTAAACGCTTTTTGCTAGTGACATACAGAAGCAACAAAAAAACTTGGGCAACATTGGCGCAATTCATGAAGACTGACTTTCTAGTTTAGGCAAGAAATTCAATGCCGAAAAACGTTATATCTTGCTGTTTGTGGATAACTGTCCGTCACACCCAAAAATTACCAAGCAGCTAAATTCCATTCGTGTTGTTTTTCTCGCGCCAAACATGACGTCAAAGTTACAACCTATGGACCTAGGAATTATTAACAATATAAAATTGCACTACAGAAGAAGAATTCTGAGAAAAACTATAGTTGCCCAAGAAGACAATCAACAGAGACAATCTGTTACAAACTTGACAAAAGCGTAGGACATGTTCAGCAAGCAACCATAAAAAAATTGTTTCAGAAAGGCTAAGTTTAAAAAACAAGACGATACAAACTGGAGTGAAGAAGATGATACTCTTCTGCAAGAATTGAAGTCCGCGTATGACACATATAATCAGTATAACGTGGATAATACAGTGCCTTTTAATGATTATTTATCTGTTTTTCAATATATGGTTATAGCGGACTATCCAATAGTTGTCGATATTTTAAACAAGATTAGAAAGCGCGAAGATGAAGATAAAGATGAAGATGTCGTATCTAGCAACGAAACAGTGGCAATTCCACTCACGAGCAAAGAAATGCGTAATTATTTAAATAAGTGTAGTGAATATCTGTAAACTAAAGATAATCTTCCAGACGAAATATACCGAGCATTATCTACTTTGGAGAACTTTGTAGATGTTGGAGAATTTTTTAATGGAAAGCAATTAAAAATTCGTTACTTTTTCAAAAACTAATATATAAATTATAATTATTCTTAATTAATTAAAATTATATAAAATCATATTAATAATGTATACATATTTCTTTTTTGTTTATAAATATATACAAATGTACATATTTACATTGAATAAATTGTGTATTTTACTCATTTTGTAGTTATGTATTTCTATAACTCGAATTATCTATAACTCGTTTTTTTTCCTGAAGTATGGTAATTTGACTTAGGGTCGACTGTATTAGCTAGAAAGTTTTAAGGAATGTTTTACCCACCTTGTTATATGCACGTGCCATACGATAATAATAATAAGCTCGTAAACCTAGATCCTTTTGCAAAATCTTACATAAGGATGGACACAGCTTCAATTGCTGTGCACGATGACGAATCAACTCATTCGGAAGGGAAAAAACGGAAACACGTTAAAAACGGAACATTACTGTCAATTTTTTTTCGTTGAAAAATTGATTTGGGTTTGATGCTTGACGGGAAAACGGACAACATTTGGAAACAAACCCACTAGCTGCCGACTATCCTGTTCAAAATGGTACGTGTGGTCAGCTTAGTCCTATAGCTTACAAATTTACCTAATTTGTTTTTCAGCAGTAATCTTTACTCAATATCCCACTACATGTATTTTTCTAAGCGTCTTTCCTGCATATTTTAGACTGCTATTATATTCAGTAATTTTTATTTGGCAACATTTTCAATATTGGAGCGAAACAAGCATTTTTGTTGTTTAATCTTTTCGCTATTTAAGTCAGACACATGTGGCATTTACCACCAACAATTTTTACATCTTTATTCACACTTTTGTCGGTTGATGTTTGAAATCAACAGGTACATTTTTTTACTGTTTTGGACACAGCTTCAATTGCTGTGTACCATGACGAATCAACTCATTCGGGTCCTCCTCGACACTACGGTCCACAGCTGCAACAACTTCTTCGGTGCGCACTGTACGACGTCTCTGCGGATGCACATTATCAGTCAGACAATGTGTAGTGCTAAAACGATTCATGGTGTTAAAACGAATAACTTGCTCAGATGGACGATTATGTCGATCGTAAAATGGAGGTAGCGCACGATAGGTTTAGCGAAGTGGAGCACGACTTTGGAAGTAAATTTGCATAATTTGCAATAGTTGTTCTGGCGTAGTCTATTCATGATGAAATGGCAAAACATACTGAGCAGCAATCAGCTATCACCTATCAAATTGACTGTCAGTGGAAACAGTGTTGCCTGGTCGAAATACAAACCTCTAAAAAAAAAACCAATACATTCGATCATCGTTACGACCTTAAATTAAAACATGCACAAAAAGTAATAATTTATAGAAATTGCTTTCCTTGAATAGATGTTTTGATAGAAAGATGTGCCTTTCCGGAGCCTCCTCCTTAAAGATATACAGGAGAAAGCAATTTGTTGTCAACATCCATCTAACAACTGTCGTATAAGTTCAATATGAAGTTCAAAATTATATATATTTTTATTAGTCATGCGTTAAAAGTACTATCTTGGCGCACGATTTATAGTGCGACTAATGCCATTTTTTGCTGTATTACCACATAATTTGGGTAACGCACGCAAATATTCAATATCCCTAATTGTAAGTTACATTAAAAGAAAAAAAAACAATGAAATAAATAAAATAAATACAATTGAGACCTCAATATAAAAAAAGTGACGTGAACGTGAAGAATTTTTTTTTCATTACAAAATAGAAATTAAGGAAAATGTTTTAAAATGAGTGTAAATTCTATGGTGATACCGGAGATTGATGAGAGTTTTTATGACGAATCCACACCACCGGAGACAATTGAAAAGCAATTTCTTCATTTTTGATTCTATTTTTTTGGATGGCCCCTGTATCCTGGATCCCAAACTTGTAAGATACGTCCCCTTGCATAAAGTAATAAAATATATTACAGTAATAATATATAGTAATAAAAAATATTATCTGCAACACGGGCGGTATTGTCAATTAGTATTTCGCTCTCGTGACCAATTGACAACTTACCTAGTTGCAAAAAATACTATTTTCGTTCTAATTCGATCTTTGAGATCGTAAAGACTGTGTGGCAGTAAACAGTAAGTAAACGTTCTTAACTTAAAATAGAAAATATTTAACATTTTCTCGAGACTAAAAACGGAACATTACTGTCAATTTTTTTTCGTTGAAAAATTGATTTGGGTTTGATGCTTGACGGAAAACGGACAACATTTGGAAACAAACCCACTAGCTGCCGACTATCCTGTTCAAAATGGTACGTGTGGTCAGCTTAGTCCTATAGCTTACAAATTTACCTAATCTGTTTTTCAGCAGTAATCTTTACTCAATATCCCACTACATGTATTTTTCTAAGCGTCTTTCCTGCATATTTTAGACTGCTATTATATTCAGTAATTTTTATTTGGCAACATTTTCAATATTGGAGCGAAACAAGCATTTTCGTTGTTAAATCTTTTCGCTATTTAAGTCAGACACATGTGGCATTTACCACCAACAATTTTTACATCTTTTTTCACACTTTTGTCGGTTGATGTTTGAAATCAGCAGGTACATTTTTTTACTGTTTTTATGCCAAAAATAGTTTCCCAATAGAAATGAAATACGTTCTATTAATAAACAATAGGTTTGATTTATCAGCAACATTATTTTAAAGTTATACAAATTCGTGAATATTTTAAAATACATATATTGTGAATCTTGTTTTAATGTGTAATAAATAATCATTAATTACAGTTATTAAATGAAAGAGCTGGGCCAGATCGTTATTCTGGAAGTATGATGTGGCCAGGTGGGTTCTACAAGTATCAAAACAAACAGTCAACTTATTCTGTAGATTGGGATCCCAAAGTAGATTATTATAAACGTGTCGACACCGTAAGTTTCATATACATCTTAAATAATCACATATTTTGTTTAAAATAAAGCGTATATTTATTCAAATTTAGATAATGTCGTGGATTAAAAATCCCGATAAACCAGCAAATCTAATAATGTTCTACATAGAAGAACCTGATTCCCAAGGCCACGCTTACGGCCCAGAGTCCTCTGTGGTTTTGAACATCTTAAAGAAATTAGACAATGTCACAAAATATTTGGATGTAAGTTCATCGCAGTTGTTTTAAAAATACATTTAATGCTTTGCAAATAACATTTCTTTAGGAACAAATTAAAGCGAATAAATTAGAGGATGTTGTAAACGTTATTCACTTAAGTGATCACGGCATGTCTACTGTAAGTCTAGAAAATGTTATAGACATAACTAAATATTTACAAAAGGATACATATGAGATAGCGGATAGTTCTCCATGTCTTCACATTATCCCAAATACAGGTACATTTTGAGAATAAATACATGTATGTTTGTTGTAACAAAATTATATTTGTTTAGATTATATGGAAGAAACTTATAATAAGCTAAAAAATCAGTCAAGGGAGAGCGGACATTTTACTGTATATAAAAAACAGGACTTGCCAGTTAGATGGCATTTTAAAAATAATAGACGAACACCACCAATATTTGTTTTATCTGATTTAGATTATGGATTTCAAGATCTTACTGCAAGTGCCGAGTATTATTCCAAAAATATGCACATAAAAGGTAAATCTAAACATTAATTAAGATTGTTTAAAAATATACTTGTTTAATTAAGCTCTAATATCACATTCTACATTTTCATATTAATTAAACCTTCATCATTAACGAATTTTACTATATATATATGTAAAATACTAATTATTCTATTTGTAATTAAGAAGTCAATATGAAAAGCGTTAAGATGAGAATAAAGTTGGAGCTTTGTTAGACAATAAAAATCAAAACTTTTAGTTGATAAAAATACAAAGCTTGGTGTACATGGATATGATAATGACTTAATGGACATGCATCCATTTTTTATGGCTAGAGGACCTAAAGTAAAAAAGAACTACAAGGTGAAACCGTTTCATACAGTAGATCTGTACAATCTTTTTTGTGATATATTGGAAATTAAAGCACCGCCCAATAATGGTACTTCTGCTAATATTAAAGACATTCTAGTCAATTCTTCAAATATTGGACGAATCTCAACACTTGGAATTGCAGGTAATGTTAAAAAATCTGGCACAGGTAAAATATCTGTAGAAAATAAAGGTATTCCTGTGGGAAAGGGCAGATCCTAATTATTGATATTATTGCTTTGTGTCTTTTTTAGGTTTTTTATTATTATGTTTTTTAAGATTTTTTACTTTTCTGTGACCTGTGAATTTTTTTTTTTCACAAAATCAGTTTTTTTACGCTTATTATTTTGTAAAGAATATTTTACCATTTTTTCTTATTTTCTATGTATCTGTTAATTAAAAATGCATTTCAAATTTATTAATAATCCTTAGTTTTCAACTAACAGGTCGAATAAACTAACAAACTGCTTTATTCTTCAAATTTCTTCTATCTAGCACATGATTCTTCTATTCCATTCAATGTTTAATGTCCTATATTCTTTAATATATATTAAAAAATTAAGTAAATATTGAGTTGCAAAATAAGTTCTTATAAGGTCTACATATAGATTCGATATATTATTATTCATAAAATTTGCGATAATTATTATTTATTAATTAAACTTATATAATTACAACTTGGGATTGTAATCCGGTGTCATTTTCAATCCGATTCGATTTCAATTTGATTCGATCAAAATAATTTTCCTTTTTTGTTCCAAAATGGACTGTTTCCAGCATAATCGAGTGAGTGTATTATATAGGTACTTTACACACACACACACACACACACATTTATAATTAGACAAACAATTAAAAATCTAACACAGTGTAGGTAACTAGTTATGTAATAAAGAAAGTAACTAGATAATTTCACTGAGAGAATGTTAATATTTAACTTTATTAAATCTAACATAATAAACTGTACTTAATCTACCCAGATCACAACAATTATGTATTTGAGCATGCTAACAAGTCTTATTCTTATATTTATGACAGATATCGTGATGAATCTGTCTAATGAATGGCACAATTATCACAATAATGAGTAACTATTTAATTTAATCAATTTACTAATATTATTATACAGTTTATACGTTATTTATAACAAAATCAATTTTGGTTTTGAAAAAAAGCATTTGGCGCCATGCACACCACCCTTTTAAAGTACCTACTCTTGCAACAGCGCGATTATTTTACCAAAAATTAGTATCACCGGATCCGGTATATTGGTAGCAGATCCGGTAAACGTTTAGTGATGCCGGATCGGCCGGATTATCGGATCTTGTTTCCGGATTGCAATCCGTAATTACAACGTACATGTTTTATAAATCAAATATTGTACTTATAGGTATTTTGATTGTGCTTAAGGAGGGAAAGTTAGTATTGCCAATGAGTGAGACGGATTGACAATGAGTGAGTCATTTAAGCGGATTTCTAGCCGATTAATTTTTGAGACTGATTTGTAATTATTAATTTGAGAGAAGTACTTGGATTTTACAAATCATAGTTGAGTACTCTGATTCAACATCTTTCATTTATCCAAAAATTATTAATTAATTAATTAATAATTGATACAATCTACTGATTTATATAAAAATTTCTATTTTTTTCATTCTTCAAAATCGTCAGAACTGATTGATTGAACTCTAGATTCTAGAGTGAAAATAGTGACTACAACATGTGACATGACTTCTAGAGTCTAGAAGAATGTCACATGTATTAGTCACTGTTTTAAAGTAGATACATTATTTGTTTTCAATCATCCTTATATACTCAGTGACATCAAAAATAACACTAAGAAGTCGTAGGAATTTTTGGACCAAACTTTCGCAGAAATGTTGTACTAGTGAAAGGTGGTGTAATTGATTCAAATTTCATTTACTGCAATTCTTTTCTTTTTGATATCTTTTTGCGTTTTGAGGTTGCGATTATGCCTTTTTTTTAAGGTTTAACATTTATTAAACACAGCATACATAAATAAATATGGTGGTGGATAACATATGTCGACCCTCTGCATCGCGCACATCTCGGAACCGCTCTTCGCATTTCTTCAGGATGGCGTTGTATAGACCTATATTTGTTCTGCTTCTGTTTTCTGCCGAGCCCTTTCGTCGCATACTTTCTGTGACATGATATTGTATATTATACTTTCCATCACTTGCCACTGTTCTTCGGACTCGAGCATCTATTGTACCATTGTTGCTGAATCGACCCTATTTTTAATTTTTTCGCGCTCCGCATGCCACCTGTTGCACTCGAAGATGGTATGGGCAACTACGTCCTCCTCTCCGCAGTATTCGTAGAGACTGTCTGTTGCTTTGCCAATTCTATGGAGGTAATCCCTATAGCACCCGTGGCCACTAAGTACCTGGGTTACATAGTAGTTCACTTCGCCGTGTTTCCTCGTCGTCCAAATTTTCACATCCCTAATTAATTTTCTTGTCCATTATCCGGTTGTTGTTGTGTCCCAGGTTTTTTGCCATTCTTCGTATGATTTAGATTTTGCTGCTTTTTTCCTTTCAGTTCTTGTCCGTTTGTCGAAGTTTCGTTGCGTCATGTATATGTTTAATCTCTCACGTGCCATTAAGTCAATTGGAATAATTCCAGCGATTACTAGAGCCGCTTCTCTGGACACTGTTCGGTACGCGCTGCACACCCTCAATGCTAGCTTCCGTTGTACCGATGCCAGCTTATCTCTTAAGGTTTTTGTCTTCATTGCCTTTGCCCATATCGGGGCTCCATATAACATAGCAGAGTGGACAATTTGCGATTATGCCTAGAGTACGGCAACGTGAAAATCATCGACAACTGAGTGAATTCGACAGAGGCCGCATTATTGGCTTACGTGAAGTTTTTACGTGAGGTTTTTCATTCAGAGAAATTGTTAATCGCCTTAACCGTAACCAATTCTCTGTAGTACGGTGTTATCAAGCCTGGTCTACAGATGGTCAAGAACGTCGTTGAAGAGGAAGTGGACGGCCAAGACAGACAAATGTGGTCCAGGACCTCCATCTTCAACTAATGGCATTAAGATTCTCGAGTACAAAATCAATAGCTGATCAATGGTTTGGAAACGAAAAACGTCCTGTAACCCTTCGTATAGTTTACCAACGAATTAGAGCTTTTGGCTTGCAGTCCTATCGACCACATGTTGTGTTTCTGCTGACGGCTCGTTATCGACAGCAACGTTTGGAGTATTCTATCTGGCGACTGGATTGGGACGTGGAATGGCATAGAGTGGTCATCAGTGACGAATCCCGATTCTGTTTGGGAATGCACGATGGTCGCATGAGAGTCAGACGTGGACATGGAGAACGTCGTCATGTGCAGTTTTTTGTAGACTGGCATGTGCACCACACAGTGGGGGTTATGATATGGAGTGTTATTGTTTATGGAAGCAGGTCTCAGTTGGTATTCATCCGAGGCAATTTGAGTGCCCACCGATAAGTTGATAAAGTGGTAGAACTCCATATCCTTCCATTCTTCCAGGAGCTGGAGGACCCGATTTTCCAACAGGATAATGCCTGTCCCCACATTGCAAGGCATTATATGGAGCGCTTCGAAGAGGCCTTTCCCGACCTTTCGCCCATCGAACATGTGTGGGACATGATGGGTAAAAGACTCAAGCAATTAGCCCATCCTTCAGAGACACTAGAAGCTCTCCGGCATGAACTACAGATTGCCTGGGATGCAATACCTCAGGGAGAAATCTACAACCTGGTGAAATCCATGTCCAGAAGGGTACGGGAGTGCGAAACTAATAGAGGTGGTCCATCATATTATAATAAAAAATCCCTTTATCTTTTGTTTATTTTTTTTAAATGTTAATCAATTCACTACCTTTGAGTAGTAAACATTTCTGCCAAGTTTGGTCCAAAAATTCCTACCTGTTCTTGGCATTTTTTTATGTTACAGAGTATATATTTAGACTTGTCCTAATCGCTTCTAAAAATCGACAGAAACTTTCCGAACAACTCAATATGCGGCTACAAATAGCTAAAGTTTACTATCCTGTAAAGGCTGTCCAAGCTCAAAGGCTAACTTGGGCAAAATAAACAAGGTTTAACTATATGTGGGCCGCAAAAAAATGAATATTCATAGGAAAGTACATAGGTTTATTTCGAATAATACAATATAATAAACAAATATCAAAGAACAAGAAAATTTAATGTTTTCGTCCTGACACTTCTACTATCTCCTGACATCTCTGCTACTATCTTTCCCATTCCAGGAGAAATTTTGTTCGGGGCAACTTATTTGAAAACTAACCCAAGGTGGTGATGGTCATTAATACTGTTTCTAACAGGGGACTTATTTTCTTTCATAACAAAAAATAACTACTACAAAAAATAACTAGAAAATAACTGTTGTAACTGTTGTAACATGGAAATAATTTCCTATGCGACATTTTGAGTATTTTCAAACCTGGCTGGTAAATATTTGTAAAATTCAGGCGATGTGCAACTTAAATTTGAAAGCAAAATACATTGAAGTAGGTGTCACTTCAATGAATTTTGCCTTTACATTTGACTCGCACTGAATCTCGATTACCTCCATTTGCATATGGCTGGGCACTTGAGTCGAAAAATCGAAGAAAACAAACAAAATTTGTCTTCCAAAGAATTAAAATCTTCAACTCTTGTTTCAAATTCAGTTATAAGATTTTTTCTGCGAATTTTTGATACTATGCAGTATCATCTAAACTTGATTTGTTGACATGTTGCACGTCGGGAAGTTTGTTAAATCTTCATTTTTCCGTTGCTTTTCTCAAAGAACTAGCACACATTTGAATGTTTTAATTATGTCAAACATGTTTCCTTTAACGATAAATTCAAATCCGTTAAGTGTTTGGTTATATAAACTCTGAAAGATAAATATTACAACCACATTGGATCGGGAAATAAACTTGATTTTTAGTTTTTAAAAACTGACATACTGTTTCTTTCAAATCCCAGAATTGTTTTAGCCTTTTCGCTACGGCGTGCTTTTTTACAAGTCGTGTCCTGTGTACGGCATGCCGAGGGTAGTGCGGATTCGTACGGTTCCCGTAGTTAGGTACTTACTCTTTGCGTATAAATACGGTTCCCGCAGTTTGTAGTAGTTTTATTCTATTTTATTCGTTTCGTTTTATTTACTTAATGAGTAACCAAAATAATAAGCAATGCATTTCTTGGTAGGCTTAGCATGCGTCCGGGATTATAAATAAAAGGCTGGAGAGTCCTGGTTGATGCGTTTTTTTAGGGGCTGCAGTGAAATGATGCAAGCGGATTAGTACGGTTAGCGTAGTTAGGGCCAAAAAAATTGATTACGCTAAAATCAAGTTTTGATAAGTCTATAACATTTTTAGTAGTGTATCTGATAATTATAATATAGAGGTTTTGTTGATTTCCCATATTAAGCACAAAAAAACGTTTGCGTATTAATCCGGTTCCAGTACACGGGACACAACAATATTTTACGGCTTTATCCGGTTCATAGGGTTAGAATCTTGAAGCAACCAACTTACCTCGTTATAGTAAGACAAACCTGAATATGCACTATCTAACTTACTTAAGAAAGCAGCGAATTGTCGCTGATTTAAGCTGATTGCTGTGATAAATTTAAGCTGATTAAAAGTTTATACATGACAAAACATTCTCCATGTATATTACCTTTGTGTATAGTACTTCTTGATGTATAATGTCAATCAATGCGTATGATGAATTTTTGAACCTTGAATTTCACTTATTATTCTGCGTCGGTTTGTTAATTTATTACATATTGTTGTGTACCGATATATTGGCCGGGCCGTGGGCCGCCACTTTGATACCCCTGCTGTACTGTAATAGAAAAATTTAAATAACTCCAATAGTGATGCATGAGGTTCTATGCATGGAAAATATTCTTTTTATATTTGCGTTTTGTCGTATCTTTCGTTTTATTAAATAGCAAGGATTCAAATCTTTTGTAAACAATTGTTGTCAATATTTAATAAACATGAAATTAAAATAAATACGCATACATAAATGTTTCTGCTATATTATATTTTTAAGTTAATACTAGAAGCGCCGAAGATTATGACCTTTGGACCGCCGCCGCACAGTGGGATAAAATCTCAAAAAAACTGGCCATAAATAAAAAGTTTCATTCTATCCACACCAAATTTCGTATGGAAGGGTTTTTGGGTGGCTAATTACGAATTTCAGTTCCATTTTTCCAAAAATAAAATGGCGGATCCAATATGGCGAACATTTTCCTTAGAAAATGTTTCCATATGGCGAAAATTTGACAGGAATGAGATTTTTGGGGCACTGATTTCGAATCTAAGTTTCATTTTTCCAAAAACAAAATGGCGGATCCAATATGCGAACATTTTCTTTAGAAAATGTTTCCCTATTGCGAAAATTTGATAGGAACGAGATTTTTGGGGCACTGATTACGAATCTGTTTTATTTTTCCAAAAACAAAATGGCGGATCCAATATGGCGAACATTTTCCTGAGAAAATGTTTTCATGTCTTGACAATTTGGACTATCAAATCAAACATCCAATAATTAGAGATAGTGCCTCGACATCAGAAAGTTGTTGTTCTGGGACAAATTTTAGAGATTTTCTATATTTGGAAGGTTTTGATGGACTGCCATACGTGATGTCATGTAAAACCTGTGCCGCAGCCGATTTTCCCTCTGCCCCCAAACTAATTCGCGTTGCATATGCCAGTTCTGCGCTGCTCCTATCTTTTCGTATGTCCTCTGTCCTTCTGCGTTTTGTTCTCTCACTCGCTTCGGAGAAGGCTATGGAAGTCCGACTCCGGCTAGCCGCAGAGGTCGATTGTTGAGAAGGTTCCTATAGCGATTCGTCAGTGAAGGTGATAAACTTGTCCAGCCAGTCCTTAAATTTATTTAGGAATTTGTCTTCTATGCGAGAAACTTTCTGCCACCTCACGTGCATTTCTCTCACAGTTATGCGTAAAATAGTTTTGTCAACTCAACTCAAAATTGTATTTCAATTTATTATTCAATTCTCTTTCCACGGTAATAAATATTTCACTTATTTTGTCACTAAAACGACCTTTCAATAAATAAAAATGATCCCTCGTCGAGATAATACCTTTGTCACTTGAATCTGAAATAAAAAAAGTTAATATATTAAAATAAAAAACTGACTTCAAAGAAATTGTTTCAAAAACAAAAACTGCACTAAAAAAAATTCGTGCCCAAAAAAATTTCATCCCCTATTTTCACCCTTAGGGGTGGTACTTTTTTCTTCAAATTTAAATGGATTGGTCCCATTTAAATCGTGAAGTATATAAAATATATAAAAGTAAATAAAATTTATCGGTTATTTAGTCGGTGCATTATAAAATATAAATGAGAGAGTTTCTCAATTTCATAAATGATTTGATAAAAAATTATACTAAAGACAAAGTAGCAGCTAGTAGTAGCCAATTCTTAATTTTCTCAAACAATAAATGTCTAATAAAGCAAACTTGAGCAAATTTAGAGCACTCATTTGCCCTCTTTTTTTTGTATCTTTCCATAAACTTGAATCTTTGAGTTCAAAACGTTGTAGTTTTTGCTTTGAATTATTCTTAAATACTTTTTTTTTAAAGATTTAAGAAAGTTTAAACATATTTTTTATAATATTTGATTATAAATAAATTTGTAATTTAACAGAATACAATATTTATATGAAGTTGTTTGCCATAAATATTAATAACCCCACCGTGTGATATAATTTTGATTTTTTTTGTATAATGCTTTGTTACTTATTTTTTTCTATTAATATTAATGTTTCTCATTATATAATATTTCCTACGTGTGTTACTTAATATGTCTTTTTTTTTATTTCAATTCAATACACACATATATTTTACTTAACATGAAATTTATGTTAAGATTCAATAATAAATTCAATAAAAATAAAATTTTAATTTTAGTATTTATAGATAATGTTTTCAGTAATACTTTATCTGTTACTCTATCTCTAATTTTAATATCGTTTTTTTCTTATTCTCTTAAATATAATGTATCATTTGCGATATAGCTTTTATTTAACGATTTATAAATGTATAAGATCATTGGAATAATGGTTATTGCTACGGAAAGGGTTTGAAAGGGGTGTGTTTTAGGGATGTAATTGAAAGAGTATATAGATGTGGCAAATGAAAAAAAAGTAATAAAGTTAAATTCCATCTTCAAATTATTTTAAATTATAGAGAAACTTTTGTGGCAAGAATTCTTCTTTGAATGTATTTAATGTTCCATCATTTGTTTTCAAATGTTTCAAAGGTCTATAAAGGGTGCCAGCCCACCTCTTAAGAAATTAAAATTTGATTAAAACATAATTATGGGTTGTTTTTGTGCTGATTATGTGCCGCAATGTACTAATTTTTGTGCTCCAAGCGTTCAATGAAAAAAATCAAATTTGACTAGTGGGGTGCTAACTTATAGTCAAGCTAGCAGCAACCCATCTGAAAAATTGGGATACCGATACCAAATAAGCACTATAATTATGTACTTTTAAAATACCCCAGAGCGAATTCAGTAACTTAACCCCTTCGGCGAAAAACACACCGAACCGAATGAGCTACAAGAGGTGAAATCTTTAACGATAAAGTACAAAAATTTTAAACGAAGGGAAGAATAATTATGTGCTCATAAGATATCCTATTCAAGATTTTTGTGCTCGCATCCTTGCACGAAAATTCACCCCAAATTGTATGAGCCATATGAAATGAAATTTATAATAATCGAGCACAGAAATTTTAACCGAAGCAAAATCGTTGCAATAATTATGTTTTATAATTATTGCAATAGTAATTGTGCTTTCGAGATATGCCATTCGCGATTTTTGTGCTTTTATGAAAAATTCATCCCGAACTCTATGAGCCATAAGAGCTGAAATCTATAATAATTGAGCACACAAAATTTAACCGACGCAAAATTGTTGCAATATTTATATGCTCTTGAGATATCCTATTCGCGATTTTTGTGCACGCACCCTTGTATGAAAAATTCACCCCGAAGTGTATGAGCCACAAGAGCTGAAATCTATAATAATCGAGCACACTATAATAATCTGTCATATTACGAGAGCACATACTTATTGCAACGATATCGCGTCAGTTCAAACTTGTGTGTTCTATTATTATAGAATTCACCTCGTTTGACTCTTACGGTTGGAGGTGAATTTTTCGTTCAACGGTACGACCACAAAAATCGCGAATAGGATATCTCGAGAGCACATAATTAATGCAAGGATACCGCGTCGGTTAAAACTTCTGTGTACGATTAATTAAGATTGCCGATTAAGATTGACCTCTTAAAGCTCACACAGTTCGAGGTGAGTTTCTTGTAGAAGGGCGCGAGCACAAAAATTGGAAATTTTGAGTCCGTTAAAATTTGTGTGCTTGATTATTATAGATTTCACCTCTTTAGTCTCATACAGTTCGGTGTGAATTTTTCGTACAAAGGTGCGAGCAGAAAAATCGCGCATGGCATATTTTGAGAGCACATAATTATTGCAACGACTTTGCGTCGGTTAAAATTTCTGTGCTCGATTATTATAGATTTCACCTCTTATGACTCATAAAATTTGGGGTGTATTTTCGTGCAAGGGTGCGCACAAAATTATTGCAACGTTTTCGCTTCGTTTAAAATTTTGTACTTTGTTAAAGATTTCACCTCTTATGGCTCATTCGGTTCGGGGTGAATTTTTCGCACAGGGGGTTGAGTAAGCGTATTCGCTCCGGGATACTTGAAAAGCATATAATTGTAGTGCTTATTTGGAATCGGTATCCCAATTTTTCAGATGGGTGGGTGCTAGCTGTAAGTTAGCACCTCACTAGTCAAATTTGATTTTTTCATCGAACGCTTCGAGCACAAAAATTTCGATTGCGGCACATAAAGAGCACAAAATTCTCGTTTATTCAAATAGGAATTTTGAAGAGGTGGTGCCAGCTTTATAGACCTGAATTTCAATGAGGGTTATCATATTATTCCTCTTTTCTCTTATCGGCGTTCTATGTATAGGATATAACAAAGGCTAGTCCATGTTTTTCTGACCCTAGTGATTTAGCTGCTACAGATTTTCTACTAATATTATTGACATTAAATTTCGAGTTTGTTAAAATCTTATTTAAATGGTTTAACGTGGGTTTTCAGCCAATTTTCTGGTAACGCGGCAGCTTATTTTTCTGTTGAGATGTAGGGGTTTCTAAAGGTTTTGTTTTAAAAAATATCCTATTGAATCTTTTGGAACACAAAAGGTTGTTTTACTGCTTTTGATTATATAGTAGCAATCATCTGGTAAGAAATGTTTTGAATTCTTTTTTCACTAAAATATAAAGAAAATCGAACTCATGGTCTGACCTCATATTATCCTGAATTGGATATTCTCTTTTCTAATTATGAAATTATTCTAATTACAATTAAAAATATTTGATAATTTTTTTTCAAAACAAAAATTAATTTAACAAAAATGTCTGGTTTCTGTTCACTGTTTAAAACTTTTTAAAACTTGTTTGCAATCGGCACAAAATTATTTTAAGCGATATTAACAGCGATTTAGTAAAATTAAATGTGAATTAAACCACCACATAAGCTATAAATAGTATGTTAAGGTAATTAAAATTGTGCTAGTTGCGAGGCCAAAGTTCTTTAAGTATGATTTTTTTCATGTATAATGTATACGAAGAACAGTGACCAAATTATTCTTGAGAGCGGTGAGGTATCACTATTTTTGTCTTAGACATATCTCATTAGCAATATTTGCTTCACGTCTAGTTTTTCGATTTCTTATTGGTGGCTTAGAATTAAACAGGAGAAAATCGAAACGGTTTGGCGAATAGCAAGCACAGTATTTTCAGGAAGTTGCCGTTGATTATTCACAAAAGATCGATAATTTTTATAAAATTATTGTTGAATTGTCAAAGCATATTATTCTAAACAAATGATATTTAGTATATGATATGCAGCCTTAAATAAGGATGATAGGACAACTTCAAACCATGCAGTTCCTATTGAAAAGCCTATATAATTAGCTAAAATATTTAAAGTACAGAAATAATTTGCTTTTAAACAAGTTTGAGGACATTTCTTGCTGCTTTCGTTTCGTGTTTGTTTTTAATAAATTTTACAATTAATCATTGTATAAGTGTTGGCTTATAGCATATATTTTAACTTGGCTTCTGATATATAATTTTAATTTACATCAACATTTAATTATATTAAACATGATTTTTTTGTATTTCCAGTGGGAGGAATAATAGCTGCGCTAGTTTTAATAATTTTCGGAGTTATCCTAAGGAAATATATACTTAAAAGGAGAACACTTTCATATCCCCCGCTAAAACCCCCCCGCTTCAGTAAACTCTAATGTTGAATAAGAAATTAATTATATTTTAAAACTTATTTCTTTTGGTAAAGTTTCTAGGTACATTTTGGGTGCAGTTTCCAAATAGTCATCAGAACTAGGTTTTGAGATACGCCGTATCATCTATTTTAGAATTTTCGCACTTTTGAACCATTTACACTAACGTTTTGCAAGATTTTCTAGTTTAAAGAATTACGTACGCATCTTAAGGATAAATTGATGAAAGGCGGTTGGCTCGATGCGATTAGAAAACTAGAAGTCTCAATCATAAGTTCAAACCATAAGTTCAAAAGCTGTAACGAGAAATCGGCGTTAAATGCGAGTAAAACTAAAATCCGTTGAGCTTCTCAAAAACCAGTTGCTATGCAAAACACGTTGTTGGAATTAGCACATCAAACTTTTAATTTACTATTTATATAAATATGTAATTTTATTTAGTTAATGGGGTAAATTTAAATATAAATAATCAATATGCTATCATATTATTCTATTTGCTTCCTCTTTCAATAAGCCAGTTATTACATTTATTTTAAATAATATACTATTATATAAAAAAGCCTGGTTATTAATTTTTTAATTACTAATTTGATATGTACATAAACTAATTTTCCTTCAGCTTTCATTATCTCGCCATCAGCCTCGACCAATTTCATACTCGTGATCATAATTATGTTTGCAATTTCTTTTTGTAGTTGGAGCAGTAATAGCAGCAATATTATTAATTAGTTGTGGTGCGGCAATAACGCTATTTATGATAAAAAGACAACAAAACATAACAACAACTGCAGCCCTTAATAAAAGATTCCCACAGACATTCAGCAATGCAAGCATTGAGGCGCAACACCTCTTAGAACCCGAAGAGGCGTGAAACAGCTCCACAATTTCCTTTTAGAATCTGTTTTGTTAATTGTTTCGTTTTCTTTTTAAATCCAATGACAAAGAACAACAAGAACATTGTGTTTTTTGTGGTAAAATTTATTGAAATATTGTTATAATGTGTAATGTTTTACTTAATTACGAAAAGCCAAAATGTTTGTTACAGTCGATGAACGATGTTCTGTTTTTAAGAACAAAGAAAAAAGTTTTATTCATTTTGTTTTAAAATGAATTTCTCTGTAAATAAGAATTGCTGTGCATTTTATGGAACAATCACTAGATGTAAATAACAGTCCCAAAATTCTTTGTGATACTTCTTAAATGATTAAAGTGATATTTTAAATCGCTCATAAGATTTTCTATATATAAAATATATATTGGTTGATCTTTTATGTGGGCAAAATCATTGACGTTGTTGATTTTAACCTTTTTTTGAATTTTAATCTAGAAGTGTAATCCTTTATCTTTTTACACACGCTTAGTTTAGTTTTCCAAAGATAAAAAACTAATCCATCCAACCTAATTAATATATTCGTCCACGATTATTTCACCATGTGTTACGCCAAATGAATATTAGTATGTAAGGAATTAGCTTAAAAGAAATATGACAATATAAAATAAACGTAAATTATATAACAAATATTTGGAGTTTGTAAAATAAGCGGCCAAATAATGTTTAAAATTGTTATAGACGATGTTTATATTTGCGGCTTGGAAACTACGTTTTGCTCTAATTAAGCTAAATTCTTAGTTACATTACCTTTATATTGTTAACGCAGTTTATCTCTGCACAATTTCTTATTATTTGCTCATTTTGCCATATTTTATCGATATGTTTCTAGTATATAGAGTTTTATTGCATGTGACTTAATAAACTATATGTATATAAACGAATTTGGTTGTGTAATATTGAAATATGTTTTGCATAGGACCTACATAGAATTATTTATTAAATTGTAATTTTCAATTCTGTAGTGGCACCTTTTACAAATCTTGTTTTGTATATAAGCTCATTTTTAGCATTAGTGGATTGTTGGTTAATGAATAAATTATTAAATATTTAATTAAAATTTATTGATGTCATCTATAACCACAATTATCACCTTGCATAGTTCGCCTAATCGGTTCCGACACTACCCCAGACTGAACGAGGAACTACATACCTGAATATACGAGCACGATAATTGGTTCCTAACAGGTTGAGCGCTAAGGCGAAATTTTAGAAAATAGGCCTCAGATCAGATCTGCTCACCAACCTCAGATCTGCTTGCAATCGGTATTATTGTTGGTCAAAAGTTTGTTATTTTGAAAAAAAAATTACGTTTTCTTGAAAAATAGTGCAGCGGCCTCACGTGACGCGGCCCCGGCGGCCCTTAAAGATGCGTGGTACCACAGCAGTCAGAATCTGCGGTCATTCATGCAAGTCGAAACTTGCACGCACCATGTTCCTTTTGGATTATTTTGATTATTAGTGTTTGTGACGTGGTGTTCAAGAGAGCACGCGTGACAAGGTAGATCGAATTAGCAACCGCACTAGAATCATTAATCCAGAACGCAAAAGTAAAACACCAAAAAGGTAAGAAATTGAATTTTAAATAGATTCAGAATAGATTCAAAAGCGATTCAGAAGATTTTAGTTCATCTGATTCAGTGAAGGATCGTCCAGTTCTGAAGAAATTGCTCTTTCTGAAGAATCTGAGACTTTATATTCTGATGAAGAAATTGATTCAACAAACTATGACAACCCAGTCTTCAACAAGCAACTCTTCAACAAGCAAAAATTTTCAATAAAAAATAAAATCCAAAAGACAGCTGAAAAATAAACGCATAAATTGGATGATTGGAGAATGAATATTAAGAGTATATAAGAAAATACTGACGATGACGAGATGTACGAGAGATGACGAGTACTCCTTGTCAGCTATTAACTAATTCAGAATTGTTTACTCTTCAAGGTAACCATCAAAATTTTATTTTGGATAGTTTCCATAGTCTCAATCCAGCGTGCACTGCACTTTTTAGTACCAAATCTCCATATGGATTCTACTGTAATTCGAATTGTTATTGAAGATGTGACGATTTTCCAACAATTATGAAAGCGATAGATTGCATCAAATTCAACCCTTATTAGATGCATTGAATAAAATCTATCAAGATATGTATACACCAAGGAAAGTTGTTATGAAATAATACATTCCTCAAAAATCCCACAAATATGGCATACAAATTAGATCAAATATACAAAGAGATCTATTGTGGTTGACAATTTTTATACAAGTATTGAGCTATCAAATATATTACTTGATAAAAAGACTAACTTATTAGGAACTTTGCGGTGAAATCGCTGAGGAAACTCAAAAGAAATCATAAAAAAAATACAGAAGTATGAGATTATTGCAAGAGAAAACGCGCGTGGAATGTGTCCTAAAATGGCGTCACAAAAGAGATGTTCTGATGCTTTCAACAAACCATGCTGCTGAGACAGTTACCTTTAACAGAAGGGCTGAACCAATCCAAAAGTCTAAAGTTATAATGGACTACAGTAATGGAAAATCTTGAATTGATTTGTCTGATCAGATGTCCAGTTACAGTAATGCCTTACGACGTACTCTAAAGTAGCGATTGAGCTTTTACTAGGAACCACTTTAGTAAATACTCATTTTATTTATACCCATATAACACGTAGTAAAATAAGTGTAACTGAATTTAGGGAGAAGGTAGTAGAAGATTTGCTCAAGGCACAAGAAGAAAATTTAGGAACAGGCAACGAAAATAATTCTGTTTATTGTTTGTACTCAATTGAGGAAATGAGGAATCACATATTGAAAAAAAACCGGCCAAGTGCGAGTTGTGACTCGCGCACCGAGGGTTCCGTACAAACTTGTATAGTATAGTATTATTATGTAGATTATTAACATATTATGTAGATTATAAAGAAAAATTAGACGAAATATAATATATACAGGATGTTACGGGACTTGAGTATGTCCCATGTCGGTTATAAAAAAGCAAAATTTAGACATAATATATACCCTGTATATATTATGTATATAAAGCGTACGTGATGAAATGCATAACGAATATAAACAAAGAAAATTCAGAATAAACCTAGAATAGGACCTAACTGTATGCAACCCATACGCTTCTGGAGCCTGACAATACCACTACGACAACATTAGTGAATTTTCATAAGTTTCAAATAGTAAATTCGCATTTTTCTTGTAATTAAACTACATATTTACGGTTTTCAGATTTTTCCCTTGACATGTGCTGTAAGACACCGCTTCTTGCCAAATTTCATGATTCTAGGTCAACGGGAAGTACCCTATAGGTTTTGATTCCCTCGTGAAATCGCAAAATATGCAACATAAACGGTCATATCTTTTGATCGCGTTGACTTGCAAGTTTGATTTTTTCACAGCTGAAAGAGACCGCAGACTCGAGTACTTGATACAAATTTCAACTTGTTACCTCTATGCGTTCCTGAGAAAAAGGTCTTGACAGACAGACAGACGGACAGACAGACAGACAGACAGACAGACAGACAGACAGACAGACAGACGGACAACAAAGTGATCCTATAAGGGTTCCGTTTTCGGTACGGAACCCTAAAAAGGGGGCAAAGTCAAAGAAACGCGGAAATATTGTCGTGAGTGTTATAGAAAGAAGCAGAAGAATAAAATCACAAAAAATATGGGGAAGAAAGTAACTAGATACTGTGCGGATTGTGTTGGCTATCCGCATATGTGCCTCAACCGTTTCTACCACAAGCATCATAAATAAACAATTTGTTTAGTTATTTTTAAGTTTCTATGTTTACTCAATCCAGAAGAATTATATTTTTAGTTCAATAAATTTTCTAAAACTGTAGGAATCTCATTGTCGAAAATGTTATCATCCATGCTAATTGGTCGCTTAAGTAAAATAATTTTTTAAACCCAATGTTAACTATACAATCTGTAGGACTATAGCGGTTATGCAACTACAGAAAATGCAAAGAAAGAGCGGTCACTGTGGAAACATCGCTCCGTGAAACGTAAATATGCAGGCGGGCATTATGACTGCCGAAACCTATGGAGCTGGTCTTTCGATCGGGCATAATGACCGCCATGGCGCTCAACCTGCTTGAAAAAGTTTGTACTTTTTTCAATAAATAAAACGTTTAATAAATCAAAATGCCTTTAGAAGTAATTAAAAAAAATGTTTGCCGGATTAATTTGCAATAGTGATCTGCCCATTTTTATTCTCTTCATTCATTTCTTTGTAGAAAAAGACAATTTCGTTGTAAACTGTGTTGTTTATCGTTCTGGGAAATGTAGGGCTACAGTCAATATTCTAAATAACTTTCTGCATAAGTTCTAACGAGTTTTCAAAAATTTTAATTATTTTTAGACTTTTGCAAAATGAGTTTCAATATCAAATAATATCTTTTGCAAAATGAGTTTCAATATTATTTGCACAATATGGTATGATATGTTTCTTGACTTCCCTTATATTGTTTACCGTTTATTCATACAATAAATAAGCCTATATTTTCGATGACTCTTCCGAAATTACTTTAAAGTATGCACATTTTATATGGTTGCAGATTTTATGCCTTGTGAACATGATTTGCAAATACTTGTGGGCGAGGGACAGCCTCACATTGCAGCTGGTTCAATTCCTGTAATATGTTTCTAGAAACATGTGTCCCAATGTTATCACGAAGTTGGATCTTAAGTGATGTCTTATCTATGTTTGTATTTGGACGAAGGCTAGTATTGGGTATATATTTTGCTTAATTTACATCTAGACGGTGTAGTCCGGTTTTTAATAAAGGTTAATAATAATGAAAAATAATAAATCCGGTTAATAATAACGGACTACAACGTCAAGGTGTAAATTAATTTGGTTAATATAAATTACCAAAATTCCGTCGCATATAAAAATGTTCATTTTAAACGATCAACGACGAGATTTTGATTTTGTACGCGGAATTCAAAGTACTTTTGAGTACACTTTCCACAGTTAATAGTCCTTTGGTACTTTCTATTTCTTTAAAGTATTTATGTATTCATTCTTCATACACATCTGTCCACTGATTAATTTACAGCGAAAACACTCGTTCACAGCTTAGATTTCGACTTCTTCTGTCGGCATTACGGTCCATGTAGCACCTTGGCCTGCTCAATTACTTCCTTCCATTCCTCTCTATCTAGAGCCTTCTCCTCCAACTTCTTATTTACATTTCTCTTAGGTCGTTTCCACATCATCGCTCCATCTTTTTCTGGGTCGGCCTTGCTTTCGCGTCCCCTCTGTTTTTTTGTCAAATGCCATTTTTGGACCGCGATTATTTTTCATTCTTATTACGTGTCCCAACCATTTCAATCGTTGGGACTTTACTGTGGCAACTATATATGGGTCTTCATATTGGTTTCTTAACTCGTGATTCATTCGTATCCTCCATTCCCCTTCTTCTTGCACTGGTCCGTATACTCGTCTTAATATTTTCCTTTCAAAGATACACAGGTTTTTTTCGTCTTCGTGTTTTAGAACCAACGTTTCGCTTGCATATGTTACTACTGGTTTTATTATCGTTTTATATATTCTCTTTTTGACATTTCTTGATATATTCCTTGACTGGAATATCTTTTTTAGTCCATAGTAGCTTCTATTTCCTGCTGAGATTCTTGTTTTTATTTCTTCGCTTGTTTAATTGTCTTTTGTGATTGTGCTTCCTAGGTATTTACATTTTTGGCTGCTTCGAAATTGTTATTATTTATTCTTATATTCGTCTCTTCTCATGTCTCTCGTCATCACCATGTACTTGGTTTGGCAGTCTTTAGGGCTTGTTTTGTTCTTGTTAGTATCACTACGTCGTCTGCGTATGCTAGATATTGGCAGGTTCTGTTATAAATATTCCCTCCTGGATTTGTATATATCTTTCTTATACATCTTTCGAGTACTAGGTTAAATAACGTAGTAGACAGAGGGTCGCCTTGCCTCAGTCCCCTTTTCACTTGGAACTGCTGTGACAGGTTCCCTCGGTTTCTCACTCTATTTTTTGTGTGTTGTATTGTCATTTTCGTTAGGTTAACTAGCTTTTCTGGGATTCCAAATTGTTTCATAGTCTGTTCTACATGTTCTCTCTTGACGCTGTCGTATGCCTGCTTAAAATCTATGTACAGTTGGTGGACATCGATATTGTATTCGTAGCACTTTTCCAGGCTTGTTCTTATTGTGAATATGTGGTCTGTCGTCGAATTTCCGCTTCTAAATCCTGATTGGTATTCGCCCAATGTTTCTTCTGCATATGGATTTATTCTTCCCGCTATTATAGAGGCCATAATTTTGTACACAACTCCTAATAAAGATATTCCTCTGTAACTATTGCACTGCAGCTTATCTCCTTTCTTCTTATAGATGGGACATATTATTGCATTTGACCAGCCGTCTGACATTTTCTCTTGTACCCATATCTCTTTTAGTAACTCGTGTATTTGTCTCCTAGTTCTTCCCCTTCCTTCTTTACTAGTTCCGCGGTTACTTCATCTTCTCCAGGCGATTTTTGGTTTATTAATTTATTCACTTGTTGTTTAACTTCTTTCCTCGTTGGTGGTTCTACGTTTATGTGTGGGCCGTAGTACTGAGTATCTTTATTATCGTCATCTTCTTCTGCTTCCTCTTCTCCTTCACTGTCATTAGCCTCTAGTAATTCTTCAAAATATTCTTTCCATCTCGCACTTACACTTTCCTAGTCAGATTCTAATGCACCTGCTTTGTTTTTACATATGTTTGTTCTTGCTTGATATTGTTCTTTTTCTTCTTTCACTTTTTGGTAAAATGCTCGCACAGATTGGTTTCTGTATTCTTGTTCTATTTCTTCTACTCTCTTATTTTCGTATGCTCTTTTCTTTGCTCTGCACAGGTTTTGGGAATACCTTCTCTTATTTTGATATTCTTCCATATTTGCTCTAGTTTTTCTGTGTATAGTTTTCTTTCGAGCTTCGTTTCTTTCGTTATGCGCTTCTCTACATTCTTCGTCGTACCAGTTATTACGTTTTCGTGTTGGACTTTCCCCTATAATTTTACTTGCTGCTGTGTGTATAGCTGTAGTTATTCTTTCCCACTTCTCTTGACTGTCCATGTCACCCGTGCTTTCGTTTAAAAGTGCTGTGACTGTTGGTATCTGATTTGGGTCTCCTCGTCCTTTAGTTTTTCATTATCATAAACTCTTCGCTTATTGCAGTTATTACCCTTTTCCATTGTTGTTATTCGCTGTCTATATTTCCCTTTCACCATAAAATGATCTGAGTCGCAGTTTGCCCCTCGGCAACTTCTAACATCGATGATGTTTGATGCGTGTCTTTTATCTATGATAATATGATCTATTTGATTGCGGGTGTTTCCATCGGGTGTTGTCCAAGTCTCTTTGTATTGTCTCTTCTGTTTGTGTGGGAAGCAGGTGCTGGAGATTATCATATTTTCTCCATCGCAAAATCTATTAATCTTCTTCAGTTTTCGTTGCCTATATCGTGTTTGCTATGTCTGCCTACGGTTGGTCTGTAGCCTATTCCTTTGTCGATTTTAGCATTTAAGTCTCCTAGGATTACTCTAATGTCATGCCTAGGGGCTGTCTCGTATGTCCTTTCCAGGGTTTCATAGAAGGTATCTTTAATTATTGCTTCTTTCTCTTCCGTAGGTGCGTGGCAGTTTATGAATGTCGTGTTGAAAAATTTCCCTTGTATTCTTATTGCGCAGATTCTCTCATTTACCGCTTTGAAATCTTTTACCATGTGCTTCATCTTTGTGTTGACTAGGAACCCTGTGCCGAGCGTATTATTTCTATTACCGCTGTTAAATAGTGTAAATTCTTTCAGATCCATTATCTCCTTTCCATTCCATCGTATCTCTTGAAGTGCTGTTATCTGTACTTTGTATTTTAGTAGTTCATTTTTTACTTTTTGCATAGCTCCGACCCCATACAAGTTTCGTACATTCCATGTGGATATAATCAAATCATTCTTCCTTTTCCATTGCCGAGGTTGTCTCCGTTGATCAGTCTGGTTTTCATAATTTTGAGTTTCCGTAACAATAGGTTTTTTACGGGGCAGCGTTGGTAACCCTGCGCCCAACCCTCCTCCTTTATCCGGGCTTGGGACCGGCAACGGGCTACTCAATCCACCCAGCGGTTCCGCAGGCGTAGTTCTTAGATTTCGACTAGGAAAATAAAATATATAACTGCACAAGCGAAGAAATTGGTTGTTGCAAATATTTAATTTGTTAAAATACCCATTTATTTTTATACATAGTTCTGGGATTTCCATATAAAGGGTGTTTTTTAGAGGCGGAGAACTTGTTGTCAATTGGCAACACTGTTTTCTGTGACTGCCTATTTGATAGTTTCCGATTGTTTTGGGGTTGATTTGGTTTGGCAATTCATTATGAGTAGATTCATGCCGGAGCAACGTTTGAAAATTGTTTTGAATGATAACACTGGCCTACAAAAAAAATATTTTGTTTTGGTGCAGCTCTGTTTGTAACTGTGGTCGGTAAGGTTGTTGGCATGAACTATTTTTCCGTTAGTTAATGTCAGCTGACAGCTCTGGTTTTACAGGGTTTCCAACTTAGGGGTTTCCCCCCAAATTTAGGGGGTAAATAAGTGGGATGGGATTTTTTTAGGGGTTTTATATTTTTAGGGGTATTTTTTGGGGTTTATTTATGTTTATTAAATTTTTATAGAAAAATAAGGGTTTAAAAATTTATGCCCAAGGATAACTCAAGCTCAAGCAATCATAGTTATATATTTGTTGACCTGGCGACTTACCGACATCTAGTACAGTTTCGCGTTACTAAGATTTCTGATTTAAATGAAAAACTTATGACGCAGATGGCTGTAAACGTTTTGAAAATGTCTCAAAATTCGTACTGGCATTTTTCACGGTGCCAATTTCAAACGCAAATGTCGAACGCGGATTCTCCATCTACAATATTGTGAAAAATAAGTTGCGGAATAGACTGTCTATTGAAATGTTACAAAGTTTGATGATAGTCCGATTCAAATTGCAACGAAATGGTGGATCTTGTACAACATTCAATCCATCCTCTAACATGTTAAGTTTATTTAATATCAATATGTATGATTTCAAAAAGTCAGAACCAGATGAAAACGAAATTATATTTGAAGCATTAAGTGATTTATAAATAAAGAAAATTCAAAAATATTACAGAATATTAATTATTATTATTTTTTTCAAATTATTTTTTTAGGGGGATTTTCAAGTAATTGTGGCAATTTTAGGGGTTTTTGACTTTGGTTTAGGGGTAAATATTTTTGGGGGTTGGTAACACTGCTGGTTTACTACTACCCTCATTTTAATTCTTTTCCTTCCGGCATTATTTGAAAACAGTGAACTTTTCAATAACTCCTATGATATTTATATTATTATTTTATCATGGCAAGTAAGTTAAGATGTTGTGCGAACGATCCTGATATGTTTTGTTACATTTGTGGTGAATACATATTGAATGATCAGCGAAAATCTATTACTGACACTGTAATTCGCTTGTATTTTGCTTACTTCGGTATTGAAATTCGCAACCAAGATAAAGTGTGGGTGCCTCATAGTGTTTGTAAAATGTGTATTGAACATTTGCGACAATGGGAAAAAGGAACGCGAAAATCTTTGAAGTTTGGAGTACCAATGATTTGGTGTGAACAAAAAAATCATCATGACAACTGTTATTTTTGTATGACGAAAGTTGTGGGCATCAACAAAAACAATCGCCACAAGTGGAAGTATCCCAATATTTCTTCAGCTATAAGACCTATTCCTCATTCAGACACTGCTCCAATACCAGTTTTTCATCAGGCAGTACAGGATTCTGAAGAGGATCAAATAGAAGTTTCTGAAGAAGATGATGATTTTGAATACTGTGCAGAATCATCAAATCCTAAAACATTTTCACAAGGTGAGCTGAATGATCTCATCAGAGACTTAGATCTTTCAAAAGAGCGTGCTGAGTTGCTAGCATCAAGATTAAAAGAAAAAAAATGCCTTTCGTCTGGTGTACGAGTTACTTCATATCGCACGAGAGAACAAAACTTATTGCATTTTTTTTCTTCTGATGAAAATTTGGTATATTGTAATGATGTAAACGGCTTGCTGACTTTCATGGCCTTGAAGACTTGTCATGCAAGTGATTGGCGTCTCTTTATTGACAGCAGTAAAAGAAGTCTCAAAGCAGTCCTTTTACATAATGGCAATAAGAATGCTTTTATTCCACTTGTCCATTCTACATCTATGAAAGAAGAATATGAGGTAATTTCAGTTACAGAAAATAAAATATTTTGAACATAATTGGGTAATTTGTGTCGACTTGAAGATGGTTAATTTTTTGTTGGATCAACAGAGTGGTTATACAAAATACCCTTGTTTTATTTGTTTATGGGACAGTCGAGCTAAATCAAGTCATTGGACCCAAAAAAATTGGCCTGCTAGAGATCTTATCGTTGGTGAAAGAAATGTCATAAATCAGCCTTTGGTTTCCCGAGAAAAAATCATTCTTCCACCTTTGCACATAAAGTTAGGTCTCATGAAGCAATTTGTTAAAGCTCTGGACCGAAATGGTTGATGTTTTAAGTTCATTTCTCATAAATTTCCTGGATTGAGTACTGAGAAATTAAAAGCAGGAATTTTTGATGGGCCTCAAATACGTCAACTAATTAAATGCTCTACACATTTTGAAGCTTCTATGACTAGAAAAGAACAACTTGCGTGGAAATCTTTTGTAGCGGTTGCACAAAACTTCCTTGGAAACTACAAGGCTGATAATTATAAAGAGTTAGTCGAGGATATGCTTCTTAACTTTAAAAATGTAGGCTGTAATATGAGCATAAAAGTTCACTACCTCCATAATCATATAGATCACTTTCGACATAATTTAGGAGATCTTAGCGAAGAACAAGGAGAACGCTTCCATCAAGATATAAAAACAATGGAGAAGAGGTACCAAGGCAGATGGGAAATTCATATGATGGCCGATTATTGCTGGGGTCTTATGCGTGACTGCCCAAGACAATTACATTCAAAAAAATCACTTAAAAACAATTTCTTGATGTATAATTCCAAAATAAATTGATATTTTTGTAAAAATGTTTTTTTTCTTCTATCTTATAAACTAGAGCTGATACAAAAAATTCGACTGGTTTTCTTGTATCAGCTCACAAGACTACTTAAGACACTCACATACTTAGAATCAGGTCTAAAATCTTCGACACCAAAATGTGTGTAGGCCAGTGTAATTGAATTGAAATTTATTTTGAAAACCATGATTAAATTCGAAAAATTTATCGTACATTTTACGTACATTTAATGGTGCTCATAATCGTCCATTAGTGCGATTAATTCGAGAAAGTATGGGTCATTTTCGCAATATGTTTACTGTAAACCAGGTCTGAGCTTATGTCTTCTAGGTACCATGGGAAAATTTCTTGAACAGCTGCTACTGATAAAAAAGGAGTTGGAAGCTCCAAGAAAATAATTATCCCCAAGGCAATACGGATTCAGAGAAGGTCGCTCCACTTGCCACATGGTAACGGCTATTCTAGACATTGTCGAGAAAGTAAAAGCGAGAGTCCTGTTCTCGCTTTTATAATTTAATATGTGCACTTATTACGTTAGAAGTGCCTTTAACTCTGCGCCCTAAGAGCACATAATGACTGAAATATCTGTAAAACTCCTGTCCCCATATCTATAAAGGATGATAAGGAGCTACCTAAACAACCGTACGATAATACACGAAATAGAAAACGACGCAAGAGAATACAGCATCACCAGTGGGGTCCCTGGGGATCTGTCCTGGGCCCCACACTCTGGAATGTGATGTACGATGGAGTGCTCAAAATGACATAAACCAAAGGAGTAACCTCTATCGGATTTGCAGATGACCTAGCAATAGTCGTGACAGCAAAGAGCCTGATGCAGAAAGCAAATATATCAGTAGAAAAAATGCGCTTGAAAAAACAGAAGCCGTGCTTCTGAACGGTAAAAGACAACCTTAACCGATATCCTTTAGGTTCCAAGAGAAGAAGATCAAACCCAAGGAATGGGTAAAATTTCTGTAAATCGTCATAGAAAGAGGGTTAAACTTCTCGGCACGCATAAGCTGCGATGCTTCAAAAGGTAAAAAAGCGTCATACGCGCTACTAATACTAATGCCAAACGTCGGAGGTCCAAAATGCAGCAAACAAAGGCAGCTTAGTTCAGTGGCCCACTCCATCATGCTGTACTGGGCTCCTATGTGGGCCAGTGCACTGACAGAGAGAAAGAAGCAACATCTGGCCAAGGTACAAAGAAAAATGGTACTGCGGGTTTGCAGTACATACAGGAACGTATCTATAAACGCAGCCCTCGTAATCGCCAGCATAGTTGCCATCGAGCTGACTGCGCAAGAACGCAAGTCTTGTTACCTAGCAGGCCGAGACAAAGTAAAAAAAAAGAAACAGCCAGGCAAAATAAATGAAGCATAAAATGGGAGCATACAGAAAGCGGACAATGGACCGAATAAAATGGAAAGAGAGCAAGCACGGAAAACCCAACTTCCACCTGACACATATACTCACGGGACATGGATGTTTCAAAGACTACTTACACAACAGACAGAGCAAGAGAAAGCAGAGGAAGAGAAGGACAGTGTGACTACTGCGAAGAGGACGACAGGGTGTACCACACACTATTCTACAGTACCATAACCAGGAACAATAATAGACCACATGTTAAGAACAGAAAAAACTGGGACAACGTGAACGAGGCGATAAAATACATAATGACCCAAAAGGAGAAAGACGATAAGTTAAGACAAACGGCAGAGAGAAGGCATCTGAACATATCCACTGAGTAGAATAGGACATACAATCTGCAGTAAGGCCCACTCTGAGCGGGTCGGCAGTGTCTTGTTTTGTTCTTTGTTATTATATAATAAAACTAGGTCTGGGCATATATCGGCCCGCGGGCCGCATGCGTCCCCTGGCGACATTTTAGTTGGCCCACAAAGCATTTTATAATTTAAAAAAATATGTCTATTCATAACATAAACAAGTTAAAAAAAAATAGGTTGGTTTAGTGATCGTGTCGTGTGAAAATATTACTTCACTGAGAATGCAATTACAAATTTATCTATACATAATACCCACAATGGACCATCTTAATTCATATTCCTTACATCTAGATATAATGTTTAGCAAGCCTGATCATTTCTACTCTTTAGCAAGCCTGATCGTTTACTCATTTCTACATGCCACTTCTTTTCACTTCTTTTGCCATTAGGTGCAACCTTGGAGATAGGCCTTTCTCAATTGTTTCCATCTTTCCCTATTCTGTGCTAGTTGGATCTATGCTAGTCCAGCTGTTCCTATGAGCTCATCATACCATCTCATAGGTGGTCTTCCTCCTCCTCTTTTGTGCATCCGCGTTCCGTTCTATGATTCGCCTGTCCCATCTCATCCAATTTCTTCACTTCTTGCAACGTAACCAGTGCATTTTCATTTGAGGATTGCAATTTTCTCTCCAATATTAGTGATTTTAGTTATTGCTCGTATTATTTCGTTTCGCTATCTCTACCTTTTTGTAATCCCCATCATTGACCTCTTCATTGCTCTTTGTGCAGTTTTTTGACTGTTCAAAAACTCTTGATTTAGGTGTTGACCTATTTTCTTATTTCCTAGGATGAATGATAGTTTTGGCTTTCGCCAAACTATCATTCATCCTACGATCATCACGTTGTCCCTGTTTTCTGATAGTTGATAGTAAGTTTCTGTCCTAGGTACATCCGAACACCCTCGTCTTTAGGCATGTGTTTAGTAGTTTCGTAATTTTCTTTATTAGATTATCTCTTCATTCTCGTGTCATTTCCACCGTGATATTCTCATCACCAATTGCTTTATTGGATTTCATGTTGTTCAAAGAAGTTACCTCCTTCTAATCCACCTGCCTTAATTTCATAGACTCTGCACATTAAAATAACTATTAGAAAGCAATTTTTTTTAATGCAGCCCGCGATTAAATTTTCATCAGCAAAGTGCGCCATACAGCCAAAATATTTGCCCACCCCTGCTGTAAACGATAATACACATCATGTAAGACGTCGAACAGTGTGCACAGAACAAACGCGATTGATGATGTGCAGCGTGATGTTGATGATCCAAATGTGCCAATTCGTCATCGTGCTGAACAATTAAAATTGTCTATCCACTTTATGGAAAATTTTGCGTAAAGATATTGGTTTACGTGCTTACAAGATTCAACTTGTAGAGGAATTGAAGCCATACGATCATCGTTCACGTTGTACATTTGGTGAATCGGCCGAAGGAAGCATTGCTATTTCATTTGAAAATTTTGTTCAGTGATGAATCACACTTTTGGCTAAATGGCTCTGTCAATAAGCAGAATTGTGGCATCTGGAGCGAAGATAACAAGCCATTGTCAAAACACCATTACATCCAGAAAAAGTCACAGTTTGGTGAAAATAATGATGGTCAAAACCTTACATTCAACGGTGAGCGGTGCAGAGGCATGATTTCGTGCTTCAATAGGAAGGCATAATATCGCAGACATGTGGCTTCAGCAGGACAGAGCCACATGCCACACTGCGCGCGATACAATTATTTCACCGAAAGAAACATTTGATGGTCGCTTAATTTCACGAAAGGTAACCTTAGTTAGCATGTGCTGTTGCCTTGACAAGGATAAAAAAATTGTTTATGATCCCCAAGTCAAAATTTTGCTAATAGTATTGGTTGAACAAGTTAATTTGACGCGTTGCTAGGATTACGCTCTTTATTTGATATTTTTAAACCCCTAGTTATCCCTATCCAAGGAACAAAACGTGAATTTATAAGGCAAAATTGAATAAACAATATTGTTCAATCATTTATTTTTAGTAAAGAGTACAGGCACTTTTAAAATACTTTTCAAATATATTTTTACTCCAAAATTATAATTCCAATTCTATCAAACAATTCTATCTTAGTGAAACAAAAAGAAACACCAAGAAAAATATATACAAAATATTTGGATGCAAACAAAATTCATTAAACTTTGTTGCTGCAGAAAAGCAATTTCACTACCAATCCAGTTGGAGACGAGATTAAATGAAACACGAATACGAAACAATTTCATAAAAATAACTGCAATATATAAAAACTATTTTTGTGAGATTAATTACATTTACTATCAATATAAATAGATTTTTTATTTGCTAAATCGTTTTGAACTGTAGATACATCAACAAAAACTACTATAATTCCGCATTACTTAATTAAGAGAATGTACAGACAAAGTAAAACAATATGAAACACTCACAAAAAATAATGCTGTCCATAAATTATTTAATATATATATTAAAATTTCTTTAATAAAAATAATATTCTTTCAATTAGATATTATCTATTTAGATATCACCAGTCTTATTGATTATTCTTTTATTTATCACTTTCCATGTGAAACAGCTACATGAAATTTTAATTTATGGACAGCGTTAATTGATATATTTGTATGGCACTAAATAAGCAGATTTTTATTTAGAAGTTTGTGCTTACAGTTGTAGGCCCTGTACTGGACTAATTTATAGTTTATTTTGCTAACCTAAATGTAAAACAAAAAATATGTTATTTTCTAAAACAACTGCTGGTATAAAACAGTTCAGATTTTATGTTAAATTGAGCAAAAAATTTACGTACTAATAATTTATAAACATGAAGCTTCTAAATATAAGATAATTGAACGTTGGTTGTTGAATTATAATAAACGTTAATACTTTATATTCAGGAGTATTCTTTGTAGATATACTCCTATAATTATTTTGTAGTTTATTCCTAAAGTTCTTTATGTTCTCTTATCATTATCAACCTTATTTAAAATATTTTTTAAGGAAACGAAAAGAAAAACAATCCTTTAAATAATTATCTAGACTAAAAACTAACAATTGCATATTTTTTAAATAATAGTAGCCTTCAGAATAAAACAAAAATTTCATAACAAAATATCAATATAACTCAAAATCGGGATACATAATTTTTAAAGGAACATTTAATTCGGATCTTCGTCCCTTCTTATTCGGCGGCCTTGACGAATTTGATTCAAACAAGCTAACATTCTAATCATAAATGCGGCCGGTACGGTTATAGTGTCTTTAGTTTCTTCTAACATTACTTCATTCCTTCGCATTAACTAAAAAAATAATTAAAAGAAAAACAAATGTCAATAATTCAAATTAATAAACATATTTCTATCCCTTACCCCCTGTGCATGCATACTATCAAAATCATTATCATCTAATATTGGAGCCCACAGTTTTATATCATGGTCAATGCCACTGGTAGCTAGATATGGTAAAGTTGGATGAGGCTGTAAACAATTTACTACATGGTTATCTGCTTGAAGTAACATTTGAAGTTCAGCTGTATGGCGATTCCATACAAAAACATGACCACAATCTGAACCTGACATAACAAATTCATTTCCCCAAAATGTTGCCTCCTTAATCATTGTTCTAAAAAATAATAATATTGGGGATAATTTAAGTAAATAAAATATTTTTTTATTACTCATGCATTAAAAGTATTATCTTGGCGCACATTTTTTAGTACGAGAAATGCCACTTTTGCTTGTATTACCACATAACTTGGGTAACGCACGCAAATTTTAAATATCGCAAGGTTTCATTAAAAAAAAGCAATTATATAAATAAAATAAACACAATCAAGACCTCAGAAAATAAAAATTAAAGAAAACGTTTTAAAATGAGTGTAAATTCTATGGTGATACCGGAGACTGAGGAGAGTTCTTATGACGAATCCACACCACCGGAGACAATTGAAAAAGCAAATTATTCGTTTTTGATTCTATTTTTTTTATGGCACCTGGATCCCAAACTTAAGATACATCCCCTCGCATGAGCAATAAAAACTATTGTTTGCAACACGGGCGGTAGGTTGTCAATTGCCCTCTCTAACTAATGTGCGTGTGCCCAATTCCGCTCGCGTGTCCAATTGACAACCTACCGCCCTAGTTACAAAATATACTATTGTTAAAATTATTACTTAGTTGCTAAGCCAAACCAAGTTTCGTTACTTTTTTAATAAAGCATAAAAGTGACACATCCAACTTGTCAATTAAATCGCAAGGGTGTTTGTTTTGGAAATAACATTAACAGAGAAGTATAGTTTGAAATTCTAAGAGCATAATATACTATAATAAGAAAATACGATGTGTCAGGTTGAGAACTCGATATGAGGACAACACATTGAGTTATTCCTTCAAACATTCAAAACAGTTTGGAATTATCTGATGTATGTGCTATTAGTTTGTCATTTCCATAAATCTTTTTCAAGAAAAATTTCAAATGCATTTTCTGAAACATTAATTGCAAGAAAATAAATGCAATAAAATCACCACAGTTGTTTCTAAGTCCAATTATAGACATGGTAAAATTGTTGTAAATATGATAAATTTTACAAAGTAGAAATAATAATATTTACCTTGCATTCCTGTGTCCAACATATTTCACTTTCATATGAGGTTCATAAATATTCTCATATTCTGCAGAATCCTCACTAGTATCTCTGCATTCATTACACTCATCATAATCCAATTCTATATCGGAATTCTAAAAAGAGCAACAATTAAAAATCAATTATATAGGCAGATATGCATAATATATGCAGATATTTACCGGTTCTTGTTGTTTTTGGTCATCGCTGTTGTTTCCGGATGCAGCAGGAGCGTCTTCACCCACGTAACTACTAGCGGAAAGACTAATCGTGGAATTGGAAGTACTTTGATCAGAGTACCTTAAACTGACCGAAGGTTCGGCTCCGTGTTGTCCAATATAATCCTGACGTAAACTGCGCAAAATTGATAAACGGTTACGTTGTTGTCTAGTGACTATAGATGTGTTTACAGTGGATGATACTGATTGGTTACTGTCTGAACTGGGAGGTACGGGTGTGTTTTTTGAACTGAAAAATATTTAGCCTTTACAATATTTTGATAAAAGGTTCAAATTATTTCTAGAAGCGGTATGAAGTTTTTTTTTTTAATATGAATCGCGTAAAAAATGTTTTGTTTGAGTTAACTTATGTATTTTTATTTCACATACAAACAAGTTCTAAGTAGTTACTAAGAGAAGCTATATTATAATCTAATGTCAAGTGTAATAGATTCAAATGCTCATAAACTCAACGCTATTTTTGTTTTCTTTATAGTAATAACTCCTCTTAATTATTCGAAGAATATTCATACCACTTTCATGCTATCAAATTCTTAGTAAAAATAAAAACTTACTCCCTACAATTTTCTCTACTTTCTTCCATATTTACATCCATATTTTCTTCATTACTCATCACTACATCAGCCTCTTCGGCTACACTATCGGTTACAGGTTCATCATTAACTGGGAGCGGCGGTGGGGGAGAAGTAGATTGATTTTCTTCAATCGCTTGAGCCGGAGCTTCCTCGTTCGGTCTCTGATTGTCTCCTTCCTGATCTAAAGAATCTTCTCCTCCTGCGCTTAAAGCTGCACGAGTCATGGGATCATTTAACATACGTGATAAGACATCAGTCATTCTTTGCATTAAGGTCGTCTGTAGTTGTGGCCTTGCTTGACTTATTATACCTTCAATATTTATTTACCATGTAAATTATTTTGCAATTGTTTTAAATTCTAATTCATGGTACGTAATTTAATAAATATTTTTATAGTATATTTCTTTGTTTAAATAAAAATGTTTGAAGTAAATATTGATATAAGCGACGAAATTAAAATTGTTGGCCAATAAGAAAATAAAACTACTTAACTACTTTAAAAAAAATCAGAAGTACCAAAAATATATTAGCGTGAAAATAGTGACGAAAATGAGTCGAAAGAATAACATTTCCATAATATTCGATTTTCCTGTAATCTGTATTAAATATGCAAGAGCGTGATCAATTATAGCAAACGCTGTTTGTTGTCATAATAATTTATTGTTTTGGACATTCAAACGGATCGATTCAGAATATTAAAATTATATGCATTTTTTTGTTGTTGTTTATTTGAATCATACTGTGATATTGAGTTCTCCTAGAAGACTCGCTTAAAATTACTAATTATTAAAACGTTAAAAGGATTGAATTAAAAATTGAATATAGATTGTGATTTAAAAGCCATTACAAATTTAACACATGCAAAAATTGTTGGAAGTTAAAATTGGATAATCAGGAGGAATGTATACATATGTACTACAATGTTCTTTCCTTAGTTTAGAGCAATATTCACAATTTAGATTTTTTGTTAGGAATTTTACGACTTTTTTTTCTAATTTTCTTAATGTTATTTTATTATTTGTGGATTTGACCATCTTGAAGGCTAATATTTGTGTTTTGCTTTGTTAATGCTTAATTTACTTCAAGAAAATAATATAATTAATTTACTTCAAGAAAAAAATATAAATAATTTACTTCAACAAAATAATATAAATTATTCCTTTTCTTGATGTAAATTAAGTATTAACAAAGCAAAATACAAATGTTATTTTATCTCTTCTACAATGTTTTGGATTTTTAATTAATGCGTTAAGCTTTAGATGGATGCTCAACTACCAAACGCAGTGTTTTAGGTCCTACGTTCACATCGGACGGAGTGTATCATTGTACCATAACAAAAATGCCTAAACAGCAGTGTAGCTTTACAATTATTTTGCCAGACAAGTATCCGTTTATAGAACAAAGGAGTGGTACATCTACAGCATACGTTACATGCGAAAAGTGTCGTACTAATTTTAGTATTAGTCATTGTGGTGCCAACGATATCAAGAAACATTTAAAATCGGAAATAAAACACAGGCTTTGCGAATCAAGCTGCGGCGTTAAAAAAAAATCGATTTGCTGACTTCTTTAGATTGTCCTTCTGAAGATTTGGATATAGCTGTAGCGGAGGGTGCGTGACTGATGACTGTGCTTCTTATTTAATTCAAACATGTTTTGAGGAAAAATTTAGATGTGCTCGTACAAAATCTCCGGCAAGGCAAGTTTGAAAGGTGGGAATATGAAAGTTTCGGACACATATTTAGTTATACGTCAAAAAGTTTGGGCACTTTTTGTCGTATAACATGGCGGAAATTGACACATGCGCACAAAAAAATTAACTATGAAAAGGTCTATTGAAAAAGGACCTCCGCGAAGCCCACTGCATTACTATTATATAATTGTTGATTTGTTGAAGGAAGAATTGTCTTGCAATGAATTGAATAAGAAAATTGTGGGATTTTATGGAGATAATACGAACTGCAATTTTGGAGGAAAGAATAGAAATGGGATTAATAATGTGCGCAAAATTGAACAAATCACTCGGAGGATAGCTCATTTGGATTGGATGTGGAGCCCCCATAGTTCACAACGCGATCAGAACAGCCGCAGATTGTCTGCTTGTTGACTTCAAGTGCATCATTGTGGAAAATTATTCTTTTTTCTATATCCACGGTGTTCGAGTAGAAGCTTTGAAAGAGTTTTGTGATTCAACTGACACAAAATGTTGGGCTACAGTAAAACAAGGTGGTTTGCGTTAAAGCCCGCGCTTGAGAGGTCTCTAAAAATGATCCAGCCCTTGAAAAGCTATTTTCAGAGCATTGTGGACAAATGCCCAAATATTTTGAAAAAGTTTTGCGAAAATCCCAGCTCTGAATTGGGTATTTGAATCAATTTTTTTTCCGTTATAAATCGAAAGCTCATATATAATTTACATTTATGACTTACTTTTTAATAAAAAGTTATTACAAATTGAAAATATATTTTTAAACTCGGTACCGAAAACGCATTGGTACCGTTGTGACGTAAAATATGTAATTTCTACCCGCTCCTGACTTTGTTGATACAGTAGTTGTAGTAGACATGTCAAATATTAAAAGTCAAATTTTAAAAGTTATCGTGCTTGTTTCGTACCATTGTGTAGGAGTAGGTACTATAAAAAAAACTAAAAAAATGTTTTTAAATGTCCCACATTGTTAAACGTCGAAACCAATGGTTTTAAACAGTGCGCCGAAAAAAATCTAAAACAATGATTTTATAAAGAATGTTTATGTTTGATTGTTAGAATGAAGTTTCACCCTTTCGACTTCACAAACAAATTATTGCGCGTTTGGAGTCACGTGATTATTTTCAAAATTTTATCACTTTTAAATTGTTTATAATTAATTGAACATTTTTTTTTTAACTTTTTCGCATCGCACATCCAAATTATTTATAATAAAGTTTTAAAATAAATCAAAAAAATCGTTTTTTTTTTATTCAACAAAATAATTATGGTTCTTGCCAAAAGCGACCATTTTTTGCATGCACAGGCAGCGACTTTCCATCATGCCGTGTTGAAAATCGAGGTACAATACAATTCTAAAAATGATCCAGCCTTTGAAAAGCTATTTTCTGAGCATTGTGGACAAATGCCCAAATATTTTGAAAAAGTTTTGCGAAAATCCCAGCTCTGAATTGTGGTTACATTTTTTGCATGCACAGGCAGCGACTTCCTACCAACGTATCTGCAATTGAGTCTGCGATAGAAATTAATCGTCTTAGAGACAACCTGGCACCTAAGCAGTTTCTCTTTTTCTTCCTCACACTGTCCGTAATATTTTAGTAAATTTACAAGTAACCAACACTGTAATACCATATAGGTTTTTTTACATAATTCCGCGGGTGTCCCGCTCTGACGAAAAAAAATAAATGGTAACGTTTAGTATATTGTCAGAAACAAAAGGAGACGAAGAAACAAACCCCTGAAGTCCATCGGTTACTAGAACACAACAAAAGCACGTGGTTTTATAACGTGAATCATAAAAATGTCGATTGCATGGGAATTGACGGCTAATTTTGCTGTTTTTAGTAAGAACAAAAACTATATTTTCTTTTAGAACTTGCAAAACGACGGGGACGCACCCTGAAGTACGAAAATCTTTTAAAAAATCAATAAAGAATTTTTGTTTTTTCATTAATTTCGGTTACCATTTTCTATCCTTAAAATTATTAGAATTATTCCAAAAAATTACACATAACCGATTTATATACATGTGCTCTTATCTGATTTATTCGGATCCATCGATTTTTTTTTTTTAAAGGAACCAAAATAAAATAAAAAATAACAACAACATTAACATTTACAACATGTACAATAACAACATTTTAACGAATGCCGAGAACAAATCCATACACTTAGAGCAGAGATGGAATAGCGGCTAATGCTACAGTGCGTGCTTACACAAATGGTTAACGGGAACGTGTGTTTATTATTCTATGTCAATTCAACGATTTTATACCTGGATCGAATTTTAGAAAATGAATTTATGGCCGCAGGCCTAATTTGCGTAAATTCCTCTAAGTGCGTCGTTTTTATCTTCCACGCTAATAAAAATGTATAACACTTTACAATCATTAATTATATTGTAATTTCGTAAAAATACTAGTACTTCTAGTTCATTCAATGTCGAGAATAGGCCAGCGAAAAAGTTTTTTTTTTTCAGAATACTTGCTTACTTTGTGCATACTCAGATCACAATATTTCTATAAAATAGACCTTTTTACGATTACTTAAGCGCATGCGCGTCCGCTTTATTTAAGAGGCGGGAATGTGAAATTTTCAGACACATTTTAATATTTTCACTGGTTATACATCAGTTCTCGAAAACATGGCAGAAATTGACGCATGCGTATAAAAAATTTCAACTATGAAAAGGTCTATTTAATGAACTGAAGTTTAATTTTTATAAAACTACAAAATACATATGAAAAATATACTCACTGACACTAGAGGTAGTTTCTCTTTCTGGTCTTGCGTCTGGTCCGGTATCAGACCAATCACCCCTTAATCTGAGTCTTCTAACAGGTGGTGGAGATCGATGCTCCCTTTTGTAACCTAATTTGTTTGTCATGTTTCTAACTTTATCCCAATTTGATATGGGACCTTTTTTCAATACTTTTGTTTTGTTTTCCTGAATAAGTTACAAAAAAATGATTAAGAAATTGATGAGCGAGTCAGTTTTTGTAAATTTACTTTGATGGTGAAAAGGTAAAGATGGTCACATGAATAACTAACTAGCATGTCTTGACCATCACCACTATAACTCAGAGATGTGATTCGGTATGGACGGTCTTCTAAATCTGGTGCCATAAAACTACAAAATGGAGCACCACCCTGACCACCTAAAATGAATTACACCACTTCAACTTAAACTTCTTGCAATATTTTCATATGATTTTTTTTTCTATATATCGGGGTGTATTGCCAAAAGTGACCATGTCAAAAATTGGCAAAAATTAGATAATGTGCCTAAATCGTTTTAACGCCTGGTACCTTGATGGAAAAAATAGTGGATAGTCAAAGTTAGTAGTACATAACCTTCTAACATTGGCCAAAAATGTCTTTTAGATAAAAATCTCTAAACTTAAAGTTTCCATGTCTAGTAAGTAATTTTTGCCAATATTTGACATTGTCACTTTTGGCAATACACCCATGATATGGGTTTATAATATATAAACAAAATATGCAAAAATAGATTTAGAGTAAATTTCGAATTTGAAAAACAACCACAAAGTACTATAAGGAATTTCCATTTTAAGAAAGAAACTCTTGTTCAAGGTGGGCTTTAAAGAATGTGGTGCCAGTAATATTCGACTAGACCAGATATATTTTAGCATCCCATACAATTTAATTAAAAGATAATATTTGAAAATAAAAAAAAAATAATTTTAAAGATATTTGAAAATATTGACCTTGTGTTGTCAAAACTCTTCTATCATATAATCTAACGGTGGAATCTGAACAACCAATTGAAAGCTGATGTGAAGCCATAGGATTTATTGCTAATGCAGTAACAGCACATGGTGTGGTAATTAAAATGTCTTCCTTGCACACAGATTTGCTGCATCTGAAAAAGCAATCGAAAAAAAATTAGGTTCAACAGAAACAGGGAACTTCTAAAATATTGCTAGAACCGAACTAGAACAATATTTTATACATTTTTACTTTGTTTTAATGCGCAGATCAAACCAACGAACGGTACCGTCCTCCCCACAGCTGAGAAAAGTATTTGGATCATTTGGTATTGTAATGACTTCGTATGTTGTACCAGCATGGCAGTTAAATTGATTTTTCAGCGTTTCTTTGGGTCTAGCCAAATCTTTAAAACATATCAAATTGGATTGAAAGAAATTAATATTAAATTTTTTTAATTGAAATACTTACCGGTGTGCAAAAGGATTCCGTCTCCGGAACAGGAAATGATTTGGAGATCGTTATGGCAAGGCAAAAACTTGGCGCTAAATATATTAGCGTGATGGCTGGTACGGTAATTGTATAAAACTTTGTAGTTGAAACCGTGTGTGACGACTAGATGCTGATCATCGGAACCAGATAAAATGTATTCGCCATTCGCGCTCCAGGACAAAGTGTTTACGCAACCCGAATGTACCGGCAACTTTTGCATTAAACCCATACGTTGCACCAAATCAAGATTATCTAGAAATATTTTTAGAAATAACAGTTTTATTAAAAAGAAAATAATTTTACATGATATAAAAATTTATTAGAAAAATATTAATATACTTGAAGACTTTTATGCATTGGGGCATTGGGGCCAGCAACAATTAGATATTAATACAAATCTAGATATTTACGACTAAACTTATTAAAGAAGACAATAAAATCAATCATCTGATAAGGAATAAATAGACGGACACGTTATCTGCTCTGGACACTTGTTTGTTCACATTTTTATTGTCTTGTTTGTGGACGAAATAAAATTGTTAAAACTACGTGTATGTACAATATTATTGCAAACAAAATTCCTGTATATATGGCTAGAATGAATAACATCTGAAATTACAATCTGCATAAATTTGTATTTTAAAATAAATTTCTTGGGATTTTTATTATAAATACAAAACAAAATTAATTATTAATTAATTAAAAACTTATATTAGTCCTCGTTGTAATATCACTGTTACATTTATCTTTAATTAGATTTATAAATATATTATGTTATTCGTCTTTTCACAGTAATTTATTTTTCTCAGAAAGTTTTTGATACAGGTAGTTTTTGATTTACGACCAAGTTTCGTCAAGGCGACGTGTTTTGTTCGAAATGCATCAAAACATTATAATATGCACTTATTTACATTTTATTGTGTACATTATTTAATACCCAATAATTTAATACATGTAAAGAGTCAACAACATCCAATAATTATTTTTAAATTTGAACACAATCAACATTATTATTATTACATATTATGTAGATACAATACAGGTTCAGATTTTATTTGCTCATTTTCACCAGTGTTACTTTCACATACGTGGCACAAACACGAGATAAATGGTCGAACTTTTGAAACAGGTGGTGGCTTCGTCCACACTTTTAAATTAGAATACGATTTAATAAAAGACTGATAAATTCGGATCTTTCTTTCGTAAAATTTGTAACATGTCTGTCATAAAAGCTTTTTTCACTATTGTAATTCTTTACATATTAGATTCCTGGACTAATGTTATTTAAGGCATGTTTACATAACATTAGTCCAGGAATCTAATACGGAAAGAACTACAATAGTGAAAAAGCTTTTATGACAGACATGTTACAAATTTTACGAAAGAAAGATCCGAATTTATCAGTCTCTCAGAAATTAACTGGTCCCTCAGAAATTAACCTAAACGCTGCAGCCATTTTCTGCAAAATTTAAAATATGAATCACTTCTTGAAATTTTTCAGTGTTTAGATTTGATTTAATTGATATTAATTCATTTATTGTTAAAAATGTGTTTTCAACAACTATTTTAATTCAGCCAAGTGCCATTTGATTGCCCTGTCTAATCACATGAACTATTCACAAGCTAAGGACACAAGTTTTTCCACACAACAATAAATAAACTTTGATTCTTTCAACAACCATTAAGCTTGGAGAAGAACACAAAGTGGTTCTCAAACTGGGTGCCGCAGCAATAATCAAGAAATGTAAAAAAAAATGTTAAAAGAAAATTACATGAGGAGGTAAACGTGTATGGGTCTTAGTCCTGGGTCCGTTTTAGGTCTCTAAAACGGAAAGATGATGAACTCACTGAACCTTCTGAATCAGTCTGAACTGACTGATTCAATGACAACCAGCATCGTCGGAGAAGACGAAATATCAGAGTAGACACCTGTGGGTCTAAATCATTCAAGTTCGTTTGCGTCAGTTTGCGAAAACGTAACGCACGACCAAAAGATAATCCGAGCAAAATAAGAAAATATGATCCAAGCTACTTCACATTGTTTGGCTTTGTTTCTGTTGGGAACAAAAAAACACCGGAAGAGCAATGCGTTATCTGTCATAAAATTGCTGCTAACACTGGCGAGGGAATTTTAAAGTTATCGACAAATATATTCAGAAAAATGATTTGAAATGGAGCAAGGTGTCGTTATTTGCAGCGATGGAGCGGCTGCAATGGTTGGAAAAGTAACGGGACCTGTTTCTAGAATGAAGCAAGTGGTGGCCAATGCCACCAGCAGCCACTGTGTCATCCATCGACATTCTTTGGCAACTAGAAGGATGCCACAAGATTTAAAAGTCGTATTGGATGATGCTGTGAATAATTAATCATGTTTAGAACCATTTCGAGCACGTCTTTTAAAGCTTATCGCCGAAGATCTGGGTATGGATCACTTCCACCTCTTTTTTTAGCCAGACTATCTGAACTAAAAGATGCACTACTAGTTACATTTACAGAGGAGCCTTTTATCCAACAATTGATGTCGATTGGCTGCTTAAATTGGCATACCTTTCCGACAACTTCGAAAAACTAAATGAAACCGTCACTTCTCTCAATGTTCCATTCTCAACATACTCTTACATTAAAAACAGGTATAGGAGCAAACTCTCTGTATCAAGTGATTTGAGGGTGAAATTAACTAAACTTCCGATAAACTTAAAGGAAATCTTCCAAAAAAATATTATTCATCCCATTAAATACAATTGAGCAGTAAATTTGTATTGTTTTTTTTATTTTCCCGAGTTTTCAAACCGTTCTTAGGATAGCCGTGCCGCGAAATTTTTGTAGCCCGAAAAGGGTGCCGCGAGATTTTTTTAGCTCGATAATGGTGCCGTAGCAAAAAAAGTTTGAGAACCACTGTTCTAAGAGAATCCAAAGAAATGTTGAGAAATATCAAGCAGAAATGGACTGTTTACCTGAAATTGAGCAGAAATAAGCTTAGAATATTGATACACATAATATCAGGACAATATACTATACTTACTATCAGCAAATTAAAGAAATATTTCATAAAGCTTTGGTTAAGCGAAGATGATTGCAGATTCTGTCGGTCGGTGGAATAAACCTGAAAAACTGTGGAGCACTGATTCAGAAAAGGAAAGCTGTACTTCAGGGCCTATTTCTTGAATCAAAGACATGCAATAGAAGGCAATTTCAAATTTGAAAAAGTTCTTTTTAATAAGGATTGGAAGAAGAGATATAAAAGAGAAAAAAAAACTTAAAATTAAAACTAAAATTAAATCAAATCTAAAAATTGGCAGAGAATAAGTGGAAGTAGGCTAAATCACCACCACAAATACAAATCTCCAATTCAAATCTAACGGACAAAAAGGCAACTTTACAAAAAAATATTGTTCGTAAATCGAGTACTTCTTATACCTAAATGGGACGAACATATAACACGGGTTTAATACCTTACCCGTTGTATTAATAACATTTGACGAAAACATTCCTCTTTTAACATTAATAATGTAAAATAGATTATATTATATAATAGTTATCTATGTGCATTATTAACGAAAATCGCGTTATAAAAAAGTCGTCGGAATGTCTTTAGTACAGTTCTTACGGAATATACACTGCGCAAAACAATTAGCGGGTCACTAATTTGTGCCTCCATAAAATTCGAACGGGAAATTACATGCAAATAAAATTAAGAACATCTGAAAGACGCTCTATTTAATTGTTTTAATTGGCATATATGGAAATGTCAGTATCACGTACTTGTATCACGTACAGTATCACGTACTTTAAAGTACGTGATAATAATTAACAACAACTACCAAAACCAAAGTTCAAAACGATTTGAAATTAATTGTTAATGTAAACTTTTGTACATAAAGTGGTAACTTAATAACGGGTGTTTGCTCCCACAGCACGAATAACGGCATTACACAGTCTTGGCATGCTTCGCAAAAGTCTTCAAACGTCTTCTTGTGGTATAGCGTCCCATTCTTGAATAAAAGCCGCAGTTAGCTACTGGATAGCCTGAGGAGGATGCGGGCGACTACGAACACGTTTGTCGAGCATATCCTAATCATGCTCTATGGCAGCGTTTCCCAAACTTTTTTCTTCGTGGCCCGGTTATTTTAATATTTTTCCTTCGTGACCCAGTACCTACCTACAATTTTTTATGAGTTTTTCTTAAAATGAAAGACGATAAACAATGGATCATTTTATTACTGGTAAAACAAAAGTAGCTCCAACAAAGATTGCAAGCAAACAATGCAAAACAGCATTACCAAAATATATAAGTATTTATAAATAAAATAAATATTAATGTGAAGAGTGTTGCTGTTTCTCGTCGACCAAATATTTTAGGTGTAGAGAAAACTATGGCAATTTTATTCTTAAATCTGGTTCTACGTCTAATCGATTTCTAAATATATTTTTAAGAAAAACCAGTGTTGAAAAGCCTGCTTCACACTTGTATGTCGTCACAAAAGGCGTCATATTTCTGCTGACAGGAAAGCCAAAAATCTAAAATGAGATCAGAAATCCAGCTTACATTTTCTAACTTGCAAGAAATAGGCGACTCGTATATGATAGTTAATTGGTAGCCGCACAGTTTACAAAGAATAATGAATAAGTAGTAGTTTAATACAATTAAAATAAAAATAATTTAAGTTTGTGTTCTCTCGCAAGTCGCGGCATTGTGGGACATTATTTGTTTTTAATTGTTTCTTCCAAGAATAGCTTGATATATTCCCAGAAAGTATAAAAATATAATGTATTTTTGCAAACAATTAATTTATTCAATAATGTCGATTTAATTTTAGTTATATTTTACGTTTTCGTGAAAATAAATTTTCGTCTAAATTTTCTTTACGACCCGGTATTTTTTTTTCGGTGGCCCGGTACCGGGTCGCGACCCGGCATTTGGGAAACTCTGCTCTATGGTATTTAAATCAAGACTTAAAAACACGCAAGCCACACCATTTTTTTTTAATTCCCAGTTCTTTTCGTAGTGTGAAAAGTGATTCGCGTAGTATGTGGTCTTGCGTTATCCTACATTAACAACAAATTTCGACCTATTATATATACAGGGACAACATGTTCTCCTAATACAATGTCAACATAGAGATTAGCGTTAAGATTTCCTGGAATTACAACAAGGTCGGTTCAACAGTCGATACTAATCCCACCCCAAACCATAACTGAACCACCTCCAAATTTTTCGACATTATATACAGTAGCAGTTGCGTAGCGTTCTCCTGGGAGTCTGTAAACACGTAGTCAGCCATCGCAACAAGTAATACGGAACATTGATTCATCCATGAAGACTTCCATTGTCGAAGTTGCCATGCGACATGCTCACCAGCAAAATTCATGCTTGCTATTCTGTGGCGTCGCGTCAAAGCGGGTTTTCGGACGGTTCGCTTTCCCTCAAATTCGATATAGTGACCCCATGCGTCGTCCTGGGGGAAATTAAGAGGTCTTTCGCCGTAGAAACTCTATTGCCAAGACTCGAAATCAGTAAAAATCGGTCTTGATTTTGAGTTTTTCTTTTGCGCCATTGCCACCATCGCTGAATAACAGACAGGCTTACGTTGAAGTTTCTTAAAAGTTGTCGAAGGATTTCGCTATTTTCAATTAACGTTATAGCACGAACAACTTTCACTTTGAGATGCCTCATTTTCATTTAACTTAAGTCACACTGTCAATTGCAAAAATTTTCGTCTGTATATTGAGCTGAACAAGGCCTTCTTCCTAGCTCTTTGTATCAAATTTGGGATATATTATTTCACTTTAGTTTTGGTACTTCTTGGTAATTATTACGGATACTCCGAAAGTATGCGATGCTAATAATTCCCTATGTGTCAATTAAAACAATTAAATAAAGCGTCTTCAGATGTTCTTAATTTTATTTGCATGTAATTTCCGTTTGAATTTTATGGAGGCACAAATTAGTGACCTGCTAATTGTATATAATTATACTAGTACAGAAATTCGCGTTATTTAGAAATTTACTATTTTTGTTTATTTGTAAATACATATTAATATTTAAATTTTTCACTCGTAATTGGAGGGATATTAAGCATTATAATTTAATTGGAAAAACCAAAGTTTTAAAGAAATAACTTTCAAACGAAATGTTTTGAGGTAAAAATATAGATAATTTGAAATTCACTGGCTCTCGAAAGGTCTGTAAGATTTTTTGAAAGTAACATATTCTCAAGGATATTGTTTTCTGAAAATCTGAACTAACAATAAAATATTTCATTTCATTATGTGATAGCGTAATCAAATATTCCACTTGTTATAATTTGTTATATGTTTTATTCATTGTAATTTAAAATATTACAAAAAATACTTTTTTATTACAGATGCATTAAAAGTACTATCTTGGCGTGCGTTTTCTAGTACGAGTAATGCCACTTTTGGTTGTATTACCACATAACTTGGGTAACGTACGCAAATATTCAATGTCGCTAGGTTACATTACAAAAAACAATTAAATAAATAAAATGAACACAATCAAGACCTCAATATTAAAAAAGTGACGTGAAAGTGACAGAATTTCTTTTCATTACAAAATATACTATTTTATTACTCATGCGTTAAAAGTACAATTTTTGTCACACGTTTTTTAGTGCGAAAAATGCCATTTTTGTTGTATTACCACATAACTTGGGTAACGCACGCAAATATTCAATATCGCTAATTAAAAAAAAAAAAAAAATTAAATAAATAAAATAAACACAATCAAGACCTCAATATTAAAAAAGTGAGGTGAAAGTGACAGAAATTTTGTTTCATTACAAAATATAAATTAAAGAAAACGTTTTAAAATGAGTGTAAATTCTATGGTGATGCCGGAGACTGAGGAGTATTCTTATGACGAATCCACACCACCAGAGACAATTGAAAAGGCAAATTCTTCATTTTTGATTCCATTTTTTTATGGCCACTGGATCCCAAACTTGTAAGATACATCCCCTCACATGAGGGGATACAAAATATTGTTTTTAACACGGGCGGTATTGTTAATTGCCCTCTCGGACAAATGTGCGCACTCACGTCGTTCGTGCGCCCAATTACGACCTCGCGTCAAATTGATTACTTTCCGACGTAGTTACAAAATATACTATTTTGGCCTCCTGACATCATGTATACGTCAAGCGAAAGTAGATTGCAAAGTACACAATGTTGCAAAGTGCGACTACTATACGGTAAGTGTGCTACTATGCGGTAAAGTCTCTATCTCTCTGGATACTAATTCATTGAAGTATGCCAAAATTAAATATTCCTGGATATTTTTGCATTTTTATGGGAACACTATTCTTTGTATTGGAATATTGCTTTTTTTGCAGTTCTGAAGCAGCATTTTGGGCCACTTGTTTTAAATATGGCGGTGTTGCTTCAAAAATTTCACTGTCTGCGTCTAATATGTTGCAAAATGACATATTATGACCTTTGACCATATATTGACCTAATAAATTTGAATTGGTAAAAATGTCAAAGTTGCAACATTAAAAAAATTAAATACACATACCATGCAATACAACGCTCCAGTTAATGGGGAACTCGGCCTTCGGGCTCGTTCCCCAAACGAGCTGTCGCTTTGTAAAATCAACTTTTCCGCACTGTAATGTAAATAACTATTTATTTACACTATAAATATTCCTACAAATTTCGGCCTTTTTATTTAAATTGTTGTTAAAATTTAAAAAATAATATCGAACACAATATGGTGACAATTTTTGTCAGTCAGTTAACGAGTAGCTTTTGCGATGAAAATTGACGATTTTCTAATGGCAAAAGCTGATAACGCTGACTGACAAAAATTACCAAAAAGAGTCCTACTATGAGTTGTACATGGCAAGACAATCTAAAGATTTACTCATAAATATCAACGGTCGCGGTCGGCTGATTATTTTTTCTGTATTAACGTTGCTAGGAAAAACAATATACGTCAAAAAGCGTAAATTGATTGACAAATTGTATGCATATTGTGTGATATTACAACGGAACAAGATGAGAAGGTTTGGAAATTCAAGTGTGGCAAGCGTGGACATCACCCTACGTTGAATTTCCAATCTTGCTAATTTTGTTTTGTTGTAATAATCACACTCTTATAACACATATGACATTTGAATTACGAAATTTTTGACAGGATGATAAGCATGTATTTCTGCGGGCATTTTAATTGGGCAACTTAATTTCTTTTCAGTATAATCACTTCTGATTGGATTAGAATCTCAGACTATAGCTACTTGATTGGCGAATATTTAATGATGTGGATTGTCCAATAAAAAAATAGTATATTTTTCAACTAGGGCGGTAAGTTGTCAATATCACGCGCACATTCGCTCGAGAGCGCAATTGACAATACCGTCGGTGTTACAAACAATATTTTTTATTACTAATGCGAGGGGATGTATCTTGCAAGTTTGGGATCCAGCGGCCATCCATTAAAAAATGGAATCAATGAAGAATTTGCTTTATCAATTGTCTCCGGTGGTATCGATTCGTCATAAGAATTCTCCCCAGTCTCCGGTATCACCATAGAATTTACACTCATTTTAAAACGTTTTCTTTATTTTTTATTATTATTTTGTAATTAAAAAAAAATCTGACACTTCACGTCACCTTTTTAATATCGAGGTCTTGATTGTATTCATTTTATTTTCATTTGTTTTTTTTGTGACCTAGCGATATTGAATATTTGGGTGCGTTACCCAGGTTATGTGGAAATACGAGACGTGACATTTCTCGTATTAAATAATGTATGTCAAGAAGTACTTTTCGTGAATGAATAATAAAAAAACTATACATGAGTATTGAAAAAACCGTTCAAATAACTAAAAATACTTAAAAATATCTTATTAAAATTCATTACACTGACTGATAAATCGATTCCATTTAATCTTATTTATTTAGTTACTTTATGGAATTCTAAATTAACACGTATATCAAATACATTAAACAAACATCCAAAACATAAAAAACATTTTTTTCAATTTGTTATTGCACAATTTAAATTATTTATATAAATTGTATATTTTTAGAAAAACGAAGTAAATATTTTTCTTACCTTTCGCATGGTTGTACAGTTTAACTCTGTTCCGCCTGTATGGTACATAGTAGATTTCCTTAAATATCGATTTATGCGGATTGTTCATGTTTGTAGTATTTCTTTCTGACTAAATTATTTATCACAGCGGAATGAATTAATTGTAAGATTTAAACCTCCATCAGGATTTATTTCTAGAAAGAAGAGAAGTATTAGTATAAAACTAAATAGACTATTCCACACATTATGAGTATTAGCACATAAATAAAAATGTAGACGACTAAACAAATACAACTGTAAAATATTTACTATAAATATATTCAACAGCGCATATATGTAAGGTTTATAATTACATTTTGAGTATTAATTATTTAGCAAGTTATCTATGGATTGAGTTACCGACGCAAGAGACAGTTTAATAGATAAAGTTTGTTGTATAAACTAACATTTTACATTCAATTGTTTTTTACTCTTTGTTTGGCTTCTGCGAAAGTTTCCGCAAAACTTAAATAAATCGAATTTTAGAATTATTTCAATATTTTATCACAATATTATTACTTAAGATACTTTATTAATCAAGATAGTTTGCTAATTAAGATACTTTTTCAATTGTTATTTTAAGTACTCAATAGTTAATTAGGACGATTGTTAATCAATATTTTTTTAAAATTAAATAATTAAATCCACATCCACTTTTTACGTTATACTTTACAGAGAACATTAAAAAAAAAACTATTAATAAGCAATTATCATCAAAACAATGTTACAAAATGAAACTTAACATTCGCACCTTTTATTATTATTTTTATAATTTCATTTACGTTGTATATTTGAACTGTTGACATGGATACAATCAAAGATACGTACTGTTATAATCGAACGATTTTATTTAGTAAAAAGGAAAATTGATGACAGTGGACAAGGTTTTTATATTTAGCAACTTTGATATAGCAAAATTGGATTGTCCCTGGCGTATGTAAAATTTCAAACAACGATTTCGTCCAAATTATATTTAATGTGTAATTACGAAAACATAGCCACATCTGGGTATTTTTGGAAACTCATTATCAAAAACATGATTAATAATAACGAACTATTACAAAATGAGGTTGCAGTGTGTAAAGTTTAATACCTTTCTATGGTTCTAACATTGTGCATCGATTCAATAAATGTTGTGTTGTTTATGGATTTAATAAAACCTTGATGATGAAAGTAACATAACAGGAACTGGGTGTTTAACTACCGAAAATCTAAATACAGCTTTTACAAATAATTGTAAACTAATCGCATCATCGAAATGTTGAAATTACTGCTGCGACATTTCGAATAAAACAGTAAATATAAATGAGGTATTACCCCTATGTAAACTTTCCGTTTTACGCTTGCATCTAATAGAAATATGGAATTTATTTCACAAATATTTGTTATAGAAAGTTTGTTTATTATAATGAGTGCTACCGATCCACTGTTACCCAGAAAACCGTGAAATTATTAAACAAATACTGTATATAAATAACTTTAGTAACTTTTTTAATAAAAAAAGTTATTATTTGAGTTTAACTACAAAAAAGGAGACTGAAAAACAAAATAGAATAGTAGAGTAGAGAGATTGACCAATGGACAGGTTACATAGACTAAACATACAGTACAAAAATACATAGTATGTGGCTGTCTAGTTTTCTCTGGCTCGTCTTGTATGTCCATTCTTATCTCTCTAGTATTGTCTGTTTAGTCTTCTTGTTGTCTGTCTAGTATTGTATGTGTTTGTAGTTACGTCTATCTAGTCCTGCCTGTCTAGTCTTATTTCTCTAGTTTTGCCTCTCTAGTCTTGTCTGTCTAGTTATGTCTGCCTAGTATTATCTGTTTAGCCTTATCTCTCTAGTCTAACATGTCTAGTCTTGCCTTTATAGTCTTGTGTGTCTAGTCTTGTTTGTCTATTTTTCAGCTTTGTCATTTTAGATTTGTAAATCTAGTCTTGTTCTCTCTTGTCTAACTTTGTCTGCCTCTACTTAAATCTTTAAAAATTATTATTGAAATAAATAATATTAAACAACACTAGGCAATGCAAATGGTAATAACAATAACAAGGAACTAGACCATAAATAAAAAAGAACTTAAAAAAAGTATCAAAACCATACGATTTGAATGATAATAAACGAACGGATAACACAAATTTTACGATTTCCATGAAACTTCGCGAATATTGACTTTGGAGCATTCCAAATATTTTTAAAACTAAAATACATTTATCTGCATTGTATAATAAAAAAATAAGAGTAATAAGAGTAACATAATAAATACAATAAATAATGGCAGAAAATATTTAAAAAAAAAAAAATAAAAAATGCGGAGAAAAAATTAACGCACCGATTGATAGCCTTTTTGATACCTGATCAGACAAGTCAAATTTAAAACGTTCCCCTTTATAACCATATAATTAAACTATTCTCACAAACTCTTAAAAACAGAGATATTTTCCAAACTCGTTTGCGTACTATTTTGCGTACGGCACTATATGAATTTAGAAAAACTAGAATACGATTTTTATTCGTGCACGTTACACTTGGCAAACCGCCCAAAATACTGGACTCCCATACACATGAATTGTAATATTTAAAAAGTCTATTATACATCATTGGGGATAACATGCCAGATATTATCGAAATCAACAAAAATAATTCTTTTTTAATATACATTTATACTATTGTCATTGTTTGGTGAAAATATTATGAACAATGTTTTATTTTAATATTTTTGTTATTACAATGAAGTATTAATGACCTATGGTTGAATAAAGTTATGTCCTAATTGATCAAATCAGACCGAATATAGAATATATAGAATAATAGATTGTTCAATAACCTATCAATAAAACAGCACTGAAAAATTCATAGATGTGCGAGAGAGTATTGGAATATTTTTAAATATATTTTATTTATTTAAATTATATTTTTCCCTTTTACATTGAAAGTTAAATTTAGGTATTCTGCTAAATTGGTACTGGTTGAATAAAAAAGATTGGTATACTGGTTAAAAAAAAATCATCTATTTTTTTTATATATTGTAGAACCTTATTAAAAATAATTTGTATGTTCGATGCCAAAAAGTTGAAAAACATTTTTTCAATTTTCAAACAATTTAAAAGTGATAAAAGGTGAAAAGTGATTTTAAAAAGAATCACGTGACTCGAAACCCGTCATGATTGGTCGTCTTGTTTATGACATCGTAGGGGTAAAGTAATTTCAAAATAGTACACGGTCGACGTTTCTATATTGTTGTCTCTTTTGATTGTTTCTAAAAACTAATTTTATCAACTAAATAATGTGTGATAATAGTAGTTTATGATACAACTGTGTGAAGAAGGGCTTTTGTGCATGAGTTGCGAACTATAATCGCAATGAGATCAGATTATCGGTTAGATCAATGAGATGTGATCTTACCGATAATATTGAAATATTGTAATTTTGACATACGACAAAATATTTCACATCACTGACACAATAACGTTAGGCGCCTTCGTGGCGAAGATTGTTAACTCGTAAAAACGCATATTGACGGGAACACTATTTTATCGTTGTCAATGTAACCTTGGTTAGCCTAGATTTAATCTAGATCAGGTTATGGTTAGGTTAAGGTATATTGCAGCCAGATAAATCCAGACCGAGACTTGATTCAAAATATGAAAAAATAATTCAATTTTCTACATCAGAAAATTTATTTTCACCACGTCTGTTTTTTTTTGTGAAGTGAGTTCTTGCTATAGTAACAACAAACAGAAATCGTTTAATAATGAAAGTCCATTTGATTTAAATTGGACTTTTATGCACGATTTGGATACTTTGGCACACGATTATAATAATGGCATCCTTCACATACAATAATTATTAATGTGTACATTTTGGTGTGCGAGATAATGGGTTTATAAAGGTCAACTCAACTAATATTGATCATATTGTTAATTTAAGTAAAGAACTTCTTTATAAAATCGTCGTTTTAGGATTTATTCGGCGTACTGCTTGAAACCATTGGTTTCGACGTTTAACAATGTGTGGTACATTTAATAAAAAAATTTGAGGAGTTCTTTTTGTAGTATTCCTACATGAAGTTACAAAACAAGCACAATTACATTCAATATTTGTCTACTACAACTAATGTATCAACAAAGCCATGCGCCATTAAATGCGCAAGTAGAACACTTATCATTATGTTACAACGCGCTCGACCTGTTTTCGGTACAGAATTCAAAAATTTATTTTCAATTTGTCATAACTTTTTAATTAAATCGAAAAAAAAACAAAAAATAGTTTTGTTATAAAAAATAAATTACTATTTAGTTTATGATTATTATAAATTATGATTTTTTCAAATGTTCCACCAATGGTGGTTATTAAAACAAATATGGATTTTAATTTTCATATTTCAACAATATATTTATAATAATTAATAACATATTTTTCAAAAGACTGTTGGTTATTATATATTTATTTTATATAATAATTTTACATGATTTGTTTACTAAAAATAATTTACATTTATATTTTTAAGGATGGGTCCAGAAAATTTAAATTACATTTTTAATACAATTTGTGTTTTTAATATAGTATTAATAGTAAGAGAAGCCGAATTATTTATAAAGATTATAGACAGACAGAAGTAATGAAATAATCATTGACAAAAAATAATAAATATTTAATCTGTTTGCAGTTGTCCAATTTACTATTCTGGTTTTGTATGTTCAATTATATAATAAATAATTGCAAATAATATAAATATACGAAAGGAAAAGAAAATATAGGTTTTGTAAGTACTTTCTACCACGAGTAGTTGTTTTCAATAAATATGTTACATATATGTAACATATTTATTATACTATAGTATTTCTTGTTTTATCTGTTTTGTCTAGCAACTAGTCTCTTAAAATTAGTTTTGCTATTCTAGTTTATTATTCATTTCAGACATCAATGCGTAATATGGATTATATTGCCTATCAGACTAAATTTTACCATCGTGGAAAAAATTGCTAACTATAGTCCATTTTTTTAAAGAATGCAGTAACTATAGTTTATTTTTTTTAAGAATGCAGTACAGGGAAGATTGGGCTTATTTGACCTTGTTCTCTGATTGGCTTAAATCGAGGAGAAGTTCATACCGACGATATATACTCCATCTCTATCTTTTCACATACATTTGCAGTGGCTGGCGTAGAATTTGGTGATATGTAATTAAATGATACAATACTACTTATAATATCTAAATATAATAGAACGGTAAATTATACTATGGCTAATAAATACTATATTATACAATAAATTAATATTCAATTTTAAATTTAGATAAAAAAATTAATTAACACCAAGTATATTTTTTTGGTACGCCAATGCATGTAGAGCTGTTAGTTGTCAATGGCTACCGTGTCAATTCACAATTGTCATTTGATCTCTTTGTATCATTTAGATTTGCGTTTTTCTCCATATATTTGTTTGTATTTTATTACTATTGTTGTCATTTGGTGTATTTAATAGATATTCAATCAAACCATTAATAAATTACCAATTTTATATTCAAGTAACTATATTTGAATTTAGCGCCAAAAATTGTAATTAGATTGAACATTTGTCATAGTGTAAATCGGATATCTTGTTACTGCATTCTTAAAAAAAATGGACTATAGATACCTGATTTGCACTATGACAAATGTTCAATCTAGTTACAAAATTTGGCGCTAAATTCAAATATAGTTACTTCAATTTAAAATTGGTAATTTATTAATGGTTTGATTGAATATCTATTAAGAACACCAAATGACAACAACAGTAATTAAATATAAACAAATAAATGGAGAAAAACGCAATAAATCTAAATGATACAAACAGATCAGATGACAATATACCTTTTCATAGTTGATTTTTTTTGTGCGCATGTGTCAATTTCCACCATGTTTTTCGGGCACTTTTTGACGCATAACCAATGAAAATAACAAAATGTGCCCGAAACTTTCAAATTCCCGCCTTTTAAACATGACGGACGCATATACGCCTAACTAACCGTAAAAAGGTCTATTTACTGCCAAGCTTGAACGGTCTAAAAAGTCTTAACGATCTTAAAACGGTTACATTTTTTTCTGTAAAAAGCGAACAGACGAACGCATTTTTATCAAAATTTCAGGAATTATTCTTGAGTCTCTTTTAATTCCCTGAAAAGTTTCAAATTTGCAAACTGGAAATTACCGAAATTACAACTTTGCAAATATTAACTTGACTAGTTTTACAAGATATTCTTGAAAGGCGCGGAATGTATTTCCTGTAAAAGGCGAACAGACGAACAGATTTTGTTGAAAATTTCAGAAATTATTCGTGAATAATAACACAAGATTAGAACAAACTGGACAAACCTAGTCAAGAGTGACATATTTTGCTAATAGACCTTTTCATTGTTTTTTTTGTCCGCATGTGTAAATTTCCGCCATGTTTTTCGGGCACTTTTTGATGTATAACCAATGAAAATAACAAAATATGCCCGAAACTATTAAATTCCCGCCTCTTAAACATGACGGACGCCCATGCGCCTAACTAACCGTAAAAAGGTCTATTGTGAATTGACACGGCAGCCATTGACAACTAAAAGCTAAACATGCATTGGCGTACGAAAAAAATATACTTGGAGTTAATTAATTTATCTTTAAATTTAAAATTGAATATTAAATTATATATAAAACATAATATAGTACTTATTAGCCGTAGTATAATTTAACGTTCTATTATATTTATAAATTATTCGTAGTATTATATTCATTTAATTACATATAACTAAATTCTACGCCAGTGACTGCAAATGTATGTGAAAAGCGAGAGATGGAGAAGTAAATATCGACGGTGTGAACTTCTCTTCGATTTACGCCAATCAGAGAACAAGGTAAATAATCCCTATACAAGGTAAATAATCCCTATACTCCCTGTACTGCATTCTTAAAAAAATGAACTATAGTAAAAACGCACAGTGACGGGAATATTATTTGGTCGTTGTCGATGTAATCTAGGTTAGTAGATTTAACCTAATTTTAATCTAGATTAGGTTGTGGTTAGGTTACATTATATTAGAGCCAGATAAATCTAGACTGAGAGGCCAAGACTTCTTGATTCAAAATAAGAAAAAAATAATACAATTTTAATATACTTCAGAAAATTTATTTTCACTACATCTATGTTTTTTGTTTAGTGACGCAAGTTGTTGCCATAGTAACAACAAACAGAAATCGTTTAATAATGAAACTCCATTTGATTTACATTGGACTTTAACGCACAATTTGGATACTTTTACACACGATTATAATAATGGCATCCTTCACTTATAATAATGTATTTATTAATGTATTCATGTTGGTGTGTGAGTAGATAAAATATGTTTATCTATTTTGCATCTATAAATGCACTCATTGAAGCACTCAAAAGCATACAAAATTGTATCGCACTCGTTAATAGCTCGTCGAGCGCGATATAATGTATTGGCGATTTTTTTATTTAGAAATGGCATAAAAGGGTAAAAATAGTATAAAAAACTCGTTTATAAGGCGTTTCACGCACATATCCATTAGAAAACATGGACGCGTGTTGAAAAATCGCGCTTATTGAACTCTTTAGTTCCTTAATATACTAATTTAACCCTACAAGCCGTTTTATAAAGCCAATTTATTTCAATTGTTTAGCGCTCATTTATTAATGTAAATAAATTTCATTATGATGTTCGTTTAATTAACAATTACATGTCTCTTAAAACATGTTACATAGTTTAGACTAATTTTATAATTAATATTAACAGAAATCAATGAGTTGCATCAAAGACATCAAAGATTCATCGCAGAAGCGTTATGATATTGTTTATAAAATGTTTCAATTATGTTTCTAAATCTCTCTAACAATCAAAATAACACGTGTATATAGAGAGGAGTTGATGAGAGAGGCAACAAACACTAACCAGTAAAAGAAATTTTATTATCGAAAACAAAGATTCTTAATTAAACTAACATATATTATAAATCATCATTATAACATACAAAAATGAAATAGTGTTTTTAACTATTTTTACTGTTTTGTGTATTTATTATTATTAATCTGATCTTACTGGTCTGTTGAATATGAAACACAAACTAACATTTATATTTCTGTTTGGACATGAATCAAGAAATTAATTATAAGTTGATTCTAAAGTTAAATTTGGCCAGACCAAAAAAATATTAAATTAGTAAATTTCCAGTGAAAACTAAATCATTAAATTGTATCATTATGTAATTTTATCAAATTGCAAACAAGATATTATTAGACAATTTTTGGGTCTCAGATTTTTGAGCATATCACAAAATATAGAATAGATTACGCAAAATATTTTGAATTCTTAATTTTAAGCAAAGATTTTAATTTTAAAATTTATAACTTGTGATAAATCTGTTTTTTTTTCTCTTTTGAAAATTTCTCTCTTTTGAGTCTATAATGAAGTCATTAAAGCACTCATGGGTTCGTTTATGGATCGCCGAGTGCAATTGAATTGAAAAAAATGAAATACAATTTTCTCAATATGTATCGGCGATTTTTTTTATTTAGAAATGGCATAAAAGGGCGCAAAATAGAAAAAATAGTATAAAAACTCGTAGGTACATAAAGCGTTTTTCGCACTAGTCCATTAGAAAACTCCTCGCTACGCTCGTCGTTGCTCGTCGTCTAAACATGGACGCGTGCTGAAAAACCGCGGTTATTGAACTCTTTCTTTAATATACTATTATATATTGTTTCTGTGATTTTTAACTAGAAATGATCCCATTAGGTTTATAAGTTTTCTATTTAAATTAATATATACAAATCTATTTATAAAACGCAGCAATACTAAGTAACATATCCTTATTTTTAATGTTCCTATTTAAAAATAAATGTTACTGTTTATATTAACAAAACATATTTCTTTCATTGTATAATTTTATATTTAATTTTGAAAAATACTGAGAAATCGACACACAAGACTAGACATACAAATTATTTTGAACCAGCACTTTTCAACAGGTCAACAAAAATACACTAAATATACACGTTAATATATTCCTTTTTTTTGTTCAAAAAAATAAATACATGATTTTGCAACAATAACCCATAAACACATCTATTATGTGTTTGTGATATTATGTGTTGTGTATTATGGTATTGAAACAGTAACCCACAATATTCTTGTTTTAATTTTAGAATTAAGATGAATATTTCTATCTTGATTTTTATAAAAAAAATATAATAATCTGATTATAATTTCATCCTATTCAATATAATCTATGATTTCTAAGAAGTTTAGAAATCATAGATTATATTGAATATGATGAAATAAATTATAATCAGATTATGATATTTTTTTTTAATAAAAATCAAGATAGAAACATTTTTTCTGCAAAAATAAATCCAAGTTTATAAAAAAGACCATTTACTAATATTTCTTGGATATCGAAAGAAATTCATCAGATTCAAGACATACAATGGGTATTTAAAAGTATAGACATTTTAAAGTAGAGAAATTTAGAGGACTTAGTAATGATTTTGATGAAATTAATAAAATGACAAAGAAATATCCTGCAATATCTTTGTACATCTGTATGTTCATCCTTTTTATTGAATAAAATCAAGCATAGATTAGAAGCATTAGATGAAGAAGAAGGAAGCATAGATCTTATGAGTAGAATATCAATTTCAATTATAACATCAGATTTAAATTGTCATGTACTATAACACATTTATCCAATTAAACATTGTTTTTATTGTATTTAAACATTGTACTTTAAATTTTTAAATATTATTACTGTAATTTTAAGTATTTGATCAATGTTTCGAATATGTTTTGCTTTATTCAATATAAATATTTCTTGTTTACCTTTCCAAAGTAAATGCGTTGTGTAACGTAGTTTCATTGAACTTGATACTATTTCCTTGAATTCTGCTATATTTGTTATTTTGAGTATTAGCACATACTATAAATATATTGGCAATAATTATTTTTTTTTTGCTGGAACTAACGAGACAACTTGCATAATCTTATGATTCTGTGGAACACAATTTTAGAAATGCTATGCTGTACCATTACATATGAATTATGTGGTTTTTAATAGCCTACTTGTGTCACTAAACGACAAAGGATTTCACACCCAAGGATATGACATAGTCATTCTCATCAGAGGAAAATTTCCTAAAATACTAGCAGAGCTCATGCAAAAAGCATATAACGAGGTAGAGAGATAGTGCTGGAGAGTAGACTTTCGAGTAAATCCCATAAAATTCACTCTAGTACAATGGTACTATAGTGGATGATCCATTTCTCTCAGTATTGTAAATGTACAAAACTGAGAAAAATGAAGCAGCTAAGCTTATCAATTTTTTACAATGAGCAGCATCAGGCAAGTGCGGAAGTCAAATATCTAGGTATAATAAAATTGAAAGACTCAGCTGTAGGCACTAATAGAGCCCTACAGTGTTAGGAAGAACCCTACTGCTCGCTGTGCAAGGAAAATGGACACTCGCCGGGAAACAGGAACTGCAAGGCCTTCCAAAAAGCGCTAGCAGATGCTAGAAAGAAGTCGCAAGGCCATAAAAATTCAACATACTGCAACTAAACGCCAATAGAAGCACCAATGCTCACGACATGGCATCTACAATCGCAGCTAAAGAAAAATGCGACTTTATTGTCCTTAGCGAGCCGAACATTGCAAAATGCAAAAACGGTGGCAACCAAACCTACAGCAACCAAAACCACTTAGTTTCCGTCAAAAACATCCGTATAATAAAATTTCCGTCATCCAAAAACATGTCTGTGACTTCGTACCGTACCGGCTCCTGTTTTGTGTCTGTGAACGTGGAAGAGTATACACTCTACAGTGTCTATATCAGCCCTAACTGTCCACATGCAATATTTGAACAAAGTCTGGTAGACCTGCAACAGGACCTGCTAAAATCCAAAAGGCAAAACAAGCATCTGATACTCACGGGGGACTTCAATGCAAAGAATACTTATTGGAGAGTACAAAAACGGACAGACGAGGGGAAGAACTGCTAGAATGGGCTGAGTCCATGGGTCTCACCATTCTAAACGACGGGAAAACACCAACCCTAGTCCGACATAACGGAGTATCATATATTGATCTTACCCTGGTGAATGACGAGGTAGTTGCAAAAAACCCGCGGTGGGCGGTCCTGAGAAACGAACTGTCGATGAGCGACCACCATTTCATTCTAACTAGAATACCTGCCACAAGAAGGAGGACGAGAGCAAGGTGGAGATACGGTTTTACAGACATCGTAACACTAAATAAGATTTTCACGGAAGAAATTAATGACAAGGAAATTAACACGGAGAGCTGTGAAGAGTCTCTGGTGAAGCATACAGGAAAAGCACACCACTCTTAAGGTGTGGAGAAGACTATAAGTTGCCCTACTGGTGGTCAGAAGAAATACAAAATCAGATTTCAGAAACAAAGCGTAAAAGGAGGCGGTTTCAAAGGAGCATAGAAGTGGGAGATAGAGGGAATAGACGATCTGAATACAAACAAGCAAAGCGTGCGCTCAAAAAGTCAATATCAGAGGCAAAGAAAAAAGCCTGGTCCAAATTATGTGACAGCCTAGAAACTGACTTTTTCGGAGAAGGATATAAAATCGTCAGATCCCAATTAAATGCACCAAACCCGAAGATCACACTACCGCTGCCGGACCGTGAAGAAGTTTTCGACCAACTTTTCATCACTAGCGGGGAAGAATACCATCGATGGGATAGACCTCTCCACACTTCCTCAAACGGCCATTATCTTAATGAAGACGAGGTGATAAGGGCATGTAAAAAAATAAAGTTGGGCAAGTCTCCCGGCCCGGATGGAATACCGCCTGAAACAGTAAAGGCAATTATAGGCAGTAATACACAACATTTTGTAACCCTCTTCAACAGCCTTCTGGAGTCGAACCGGTTCCCCGATACATGGAAACTCGCAAAATTGATCCTAGTTGAAAAACCTAGGAAAACAATGGACGAGGCAGTTAAATATAGACCAATATGCCTGATCAATGTACTAGCTAAGGTATACGAAAATATTGTAAACCAGAGAATTCAGGAGGACATTGAGACCAACGGGGGTCTACATAGAAACCAGTACGGATTTCGTAGAGGGAAAACCACAATTTGCGCAGTAGAGCACGTCATCCACAATGCAGAAAAGGAAATGCAACAAGGCCAATTGAGTGCCCTTGTCCTTAGCGACGTACAAAACGCTTTCAATTCTGCCCCGTGGCACATAATTCTGTCCAAACTTGAAAAATGCGGAGTTACCCAGTACCTAATCAACACTGTGCAACCATATTTCAGAAATCGCGTCATCCAGATAACATCCAAGATGAAAAAGAAAATCCTGGGAGGTGTACCGCAAGGTTCGGTCCTCGGGCCAACCCTAAGGAACGTTTTGTATGACGATGTCATCTCTGTGGATACAGAGGAGGGAGTCGAACTTGTGTGCTATGCGGACGACCTGGCCGTGGAGTAAAATCCTGAAGAACTGGTACTTAAGGTGAATGTAACGTTAAATACTATAGACAGATGGATGAAACGGAACGAATTGAAAGTGGCCGTGAATAAAACCGTAGCAATAATCCTAAATAGGAAAAAACTACCTCCTATAAAGTTTACCATGGCAGGAGAAGATATCTATCCCGTGCGACAGATAAAATATCTGGGCATGATAATAGATAGGGGACTATCATTCGGGCGACATATCCACTACGCGTGCGAGAAGGCGAAACGTACAATGAAGGCTCTAGGCAGCATACTGCCTAATATTAGAGGTCCAGGACAGAAGAAAAGGAAGGTACTAGCGATGGCAATGGAGTCGATAATGATGTACGGGGCTCCGCTATGGGTATGGGCAGCAAGACGTAAAATCTATCGAAACAAAATCACGTCCACCCAAAGACTAATGGCCTTGAGAGTATGCAGTGCATACCGCACAACATCTGCAGATGGAGCGCTCGTAGTGGCAGGCCTCGTACCGCTATACCTCCTTGCCGAATAGAGAAAGCGACTATATGACCTACACAGGACAATAAAAATAACAGACCGAAAGGAACAGAGGGAAATGACTTACCAGAAGTGGCAGACAGAATGGGACCTCGCTAAAGTCGGAAGGTGGACCCACAGGATGATACCGGACATCAAGAAGTGGGTAGAGAGGAAGCATGGATCGGTAAATTTCCTCATTACACAGTGCCTTACAGGACACGGAGTCTTCTGCTCCTACACGGAGAGAATTGGAAAGAGGGGAAGACAATGCCGATACTGTCCAGAGCAAGTAGATGATACTCCAGAACACACAATATTCCACTGTGGGAATTGGGATAACGAAAGGGACAATATAAAAAGAAACCTACCTGCGGCAGCCATGTCCCCGGAAAACATAATAGAGGAAATGATTGGACACAAGGACAGCTGGGAAACTGTGAAGAAATTTGTAGAAGAAGTGATGCGGAAAAAGGCAAAAGATGAATTAGAAGAACAGAGCAGAGAAAGAGACGACAACCGATAAATGATATTAAGACCAAACCTGTAGGATGAAAGGCGGGAACACTACAGGAGAGAAATAAAGAGGAGATGGTTTTAGTGGGTATGACAGCCTTAGAGGGCTGGTGAGTCCCACACTCCCCAAAATTGAAACCGTATTTGGGGGTGCGTAAAAGCATTTCCTCTCCTCTGTAGAAAAAAAAAAGCTGTAGGCACTAGGTGAAACATTATAAAAATAAATAATAGACACTAGGTGTATGTTTCACAAATTAGTTTGATTTAAACAAAATGTTTAAATAAAACTAATTTGTGAAACACCTAGTGTCTATTATTTATTATTATCTAGGTATATCCCTGGCTGCCAACTTAACTACTTGAGTCAATACCTTAAGAGAGCTACCAATAAGTGTAAAATGGCATTGATGATGACCAAAAGAACACAAAGCACAATTATGGGGACTAAAACCAAGCATGGTATACTGGTTGTATCTATGGTAGTTAGGTCCATTCTAACTGACATATGGCTCCACAGCATGGTGGACCAAACTGAAACAAAAACAGGCCACAAAGGAGTTCTCTAATGTTCAAAGATTGGCCTACTTAACAATTATGGGATCATTGAGAACTGCCCCAACTGCAACTTTGGCCGCCATGATAGGTCTTCCTCCCCTGGATATCTTTATCATGGGTGAGGCAAGGATGGAAGCCTTTAGATGCAAATGTAATAGTACATGGAAGGCTCTGGCGAGGTCAGAGCACACTGAGATAGTGAATGTAATATCAGAACCAAACCTAATTATTGTGGGATACTCAATGCCAAAAAGGCTATCATTCAATTTACCCTTTAAAACACAACTACGTTGGACGGATTTGCAAAAATTGCAAAACAAGTATTGGACTGGCATCACCAAGGCAGTAAGCGAAAGAGAGGAAGGCCAAAAACAACATGGCGACGCACAATTGAAGCCGAAATCACCTCCACCGGCAAATCGTGGAATGAGTTGAAGGTCATGGCTCAAAATGGAGTCAAATGGCAACACTTGGTAGAAGCCCTATGCCCCACTGGGGGAAACAGGAACTAAGAGAGAGAGACGTTGGACAGAAGGTAAAAAACCAACTACCCTACAAGGTGAGCTGGACTAGTATGCAAATGGCTCCAAAAAGGTCAGTGCAACTGGCGTAGGAATCTACTGACCAACCCTGGGGTACAGTTAATCTGTGCCCCTGGGATCATACGCCACGACATTCCAAGCGGAAATGTCGCCACATGATACACGCCATCATGATCTGTGCCCATGAAAATGGTCTACAAGTAGAAATACCTGCATTGTCACGGGCAGTTAGGCTGCTAGTAATGCTTTAGCGTGCCATGAAATAAAATCTAAAACAACATGGAACTGCTTTAAGGACCTAGCAAAACACAACAAGGTCACAATTGCTTGGGTAGTGAGCCACAAGGGATATGTAGGAAACGAAACGGACAAGCTAGCAAAAGATAGTGCTAACAAAAACATTGGTGCTAACAAAAACTCACTAAATCATGGCCTGAAACAAGATCTGTAAATGGGTTGCAACTAAGCACCAGATATATTGGCACAAAATGAATGATCAGAAACACAGCAAATGAATGCTAGAAAATTTATTGGATGCTTTAACTGCTGAAATTCTGTAACTGTCAAGGAAACAGATTACAATTGTGTCATGCCTACTCACAGGACACTCTCTGAGGACATCTGCACATAATCAGTATCTGGAAAGATTAACTATTATGCAGACTATGCTATGAGGAAGATGAAACTGCCTTCCACATAATCTTCCATTGTGAAGCAGGATCTTAACAGTCCAGCGAAAGATATCCTCATGATGAACATGGCATATATAGTCTCCTATACATAATACAGGGAGTGGATTTATTTGCATGAATGGAACACTGTGGAGAAATAAAATAAGCCACTAGGCCACAGCATTTTAAGGACTAACCCCCCTGAACCCACATTGGTTAATGAAAAAAAAATATCATTACACACTATAATTTAGTCATGTTAGAACAAAAATTAAGTTTGTTTTGTGATCATGTCCTGCCAAAATATTACTTCACTGAGAAAGCAATTACAAATTTATTTATACATAGTACCCACAATGAATAATCTTAATTAAACAAAGCTATAAAAGCATATTTTAATAAAATTACACCTATGATATGCTTATTCTGTTTACCATGCCTGATTTTATTATCTATCTGCTACTATTTCATAGAGATATAGACAAAACTATTAAAACTGTATGCAGCTTGCAGCCTAATTTTCATCCACAATGAGACGCAATAGGCAAAAGATTTGCCCAGCCCTGTACTAGGCATTTCAAAATCCACAATATGCTTCACTTTTTTTTTACATAGTGCGCGTAATTTCACAAATTGAGCTTTGTAAGGCTCAGTAGGTCTAGTTTGTAGAAGTTATCGAGCTTCAGATCAGTTCGAGAAAAAAAAAAAAAAACAATATAAACCTCTAAAGTTGTAATGGGCTTCAAAAAGCCTAATTGCCCATTGTATGGTTAAGAAGCTGCAGTTCAAATCAGTAGTTTTATAGAGGGACCATATATTGTACTCAGTGTGGTGTGCCAGATTCAGTTATTTTATACTATAAATATTTTCAACTATATTATAAATGTGTGATGCGGAAAGAATGACAGTAACTAAAAATAAGACTTTTGGAGGGGACAAAAAAAAAGTAGTCTTCACGTTAACCATACATGCTAACCCATCAAAAACATTTTGTATTCATTATATAAACTTAACCATTAAGATTTTATTTACAAATCTAGTGAAACTAAGTCTTGTGACTCTAAACCTTGAGTGAGTCTATTTTGTATTTATCTTGTCTATTGAGTGGAAGTTCCAAAATCTTAGTTTTATGATTCAAATAGTTCGTAGTTTAAAAAAGATTTACAGACTTTCTTAGCCTATACACTCCAGAAGTAGAGTGACAAGACCATGTGTTAGAAACATCTGTTATAAGACTAGATACAAAATCATAGTTATTGTACAAATTCTTAAAAACAAGAAGCATGTTTTAATAATAATATTAATAACTGGATTTGAATTACCCAATTTCTATTTTATTAATACAAATTATATAAATCCAATATTATAAAATGTTGAAATAAATTTTGTAAAGTGTATAATGAAAATATTGTTAATTATGGATTTATGTCAACAAATAAATTTGGGATAGAATTGTTAAGATTATTTATTTGTGTATTGTAAAATAATGCAAAACTTACCTGGAAATTCTCATCTTGCAACATTTAAAAATATGTTATATTTAAACAATGAACCTTAAAACACGCAGTTCAGATTTTCGATTTTTGGCAGAACGTTAGTTTATTTCTGGATGCAACATCTTAGATGTACATCAACAATTATCTGAAGCTATTATTAGGCCGAATAATTTTTTATTTGCGTAATTTGTCGATAAATTCACGACTTTTCTACGATTTTCCACAAATATCACACTGACATGTATCAGCTGTTTCACCAACTGACACCAACAAAATAATATCATAATCCACTAAGCCTTTTTTTAAAGGTTATGAAACTCATTTGTGCACAACTTACAGGTTATCTGAATAAAATCAATTAGAACAAGCCATAAATATGAATAAACTACAATTCGTTTTAAGGTATTTTCAAAATTATTATTACATATATTATTCAAAACCAATTATTTATATATTTCCTTATTTTTTCAAATCTACATAATTATATCAATACCATTCACAAAAAAACATAATATTCAGGATTAAAATAGAAATAAACAAATCCATCACTTTCCTTGATATACTATATAATGTATACTATATGTATACTATATGTATACTATATATACTATATAATGTAATATCACAAATAAACACACATGGACAGCACAGCACAAGTTCTTTTCACCATATAACACAACAATTATCGGCATATCAATCCAAGATTCATAGATTTATTAATACCCCAATGAGTAGACAATTTCAATTTAGAAAAGAACAGAATCATTACAATAGCTTTGACTGATGGGTATTCAACAAACATAGTCATTGAAATTTTAACCAAACACCAACAGACAAAAACACTTCTATTTACCACAAAATTCAATCATGTGTAAAAGTCCAATGTAAATCAAATGGTGTTTCATTATTAAACGTGTGATTAACTGTGGAGTAACTTGTTGAAACTTCATTTCAATATTAAAGATAAAAACATAAATTGTTTTAAAGTTTCAAATTTATTGTATATATTTGTAAATTTATTGTATATATTTGTAGGTATATACAATAAATTTGAAACTATTTATGTTTTTATCTTTAATATTGAAATGAAGTTTCAACAAGTAACTCCACAGTCAATCACCCCTTTAATAATGAAACACCATTTGATTGCATTTTGGGGGTAAATAGAAGTGTTTTTGCCTCTTGTTGTTTGGTTAAAATTTCAATGACCATGTTGGTTGAATACCCATTATTCAAAGCTATTGTAATGATTCTGTTCTTTTCTAAATTGAAATTGTCTTTACTCAACAGGGTATTAATAAGTCTATGAATCATGGATTGATATCCCGATAATTTTAGTGTTATATGGTGAAAAGAAATTGTGCTGTGATGTCCATGTGTGTGGATTTGTGATATTATGTTATATAGTAAGGTCAAGGAAATTTATGGATTTGTTTATTTCTATTTTAATCCTGAATATTATGTTTGATATTTGTTTGGTATTTGTATATACAAATATACAGTGTGTAAAGCGATGAGGTTTCCTATAGGAAAAATGTTTTTAATATAAGTTTTAGGAGAAAATCTTATTCTTCATAAAAAGTTTTGCTTGTATTGAAACCCCTCATAGTCAAAGAAAAATCGAGTAATCACTTAAGATAAGATCAAAAACTTGAAATAATGTCGAGTTGTTGATTTTAAATATGACTAAGTCCGAACATTGCATTTGTATCGCATTACCCATGTATTACTCGTTAACAAGTGACATTTAATTCAGCACATTTATTTACAGTTCAGCGAGCTTAATATGAAAATACTGTTAACGTTAGAGCAGCGAATCTACCAAGTGAAATGTTATGGTTTAGGAGAAGTCAGTGTGTAAAGTGATGAGGTTTCCTACAGAGAAAACTTTTTTAATATGAGTTTTAGGTGAAAATCTTAATTCTTTATAAAAAGTTTTGCTTGTATTGAAACCTGTTATATTCACATAAAAATCCAGTAATCACTTAAGATAAGATCAAAAACTTAAAATTATGTTGAGTTGTTGATTTTTAATATCACTTTCTGTTTGTAAACAAGGATGGCCACGAAACTCAAAAATTTATCTTATTATTTTCTGAACAAAAAAAAGATTATTTTTGATACAATAATTTAATTTTGAATTGTACAATTATTCCACATAGTCTCCTCCATATCCAGAGCAATCTCTTTTTCTAAATTGTTTGTAAACGTTGTTTAACATTCCAATATTAATTTCTCGAACAGCCTCCTCAATCTGCATTTTTAGGTAATTTACATCATTTCCCATTGGTTTCCTGTAAACTTTTTGCTTTAGGTAACCCCAAAGAAAGAAATCCATAGGAGTTAAGTCCAGTGACTGAGCTGGCCAATGTATTGGTCCATGTCATCCAATCCATCTACCAGGAAAATGTAAATTTAAAAATTCTCTAACAATCAAGGTACCATGAGCTGGACACCCATCTTGTTGGAAGTAGATGCGTCGCAATTCCTCTTGCTCAAGTAATGGCAATAAAAAATTCTGAAGCATTTCCAAGTAATTATGTTGATTTAAATTTCCATTCAAAAAAATTGGGACCAATTATTCTGTTAAACAGCATTCCACACCAAACATTGACTTTTTGATATCGCTGATTCCTAGCGTTAATTTTAAAATTTAGATTATCCTTTGACCAATATCTACAATTTTGTAAGGAAACAGTACCATTTGTCGAAAACGTTGCTTCATCACTAAACATTAAATTTTGATAAAATAGGCGATGTTCCATAGTATTCTCACCAATCCATAAACAAAACTTGAGTCTAAAAGCATGATCTGCAATTTCTAAGGTGTGTCTGAAGGTTTATATGGGTAAATTTTATTCACTTTATAAATTTTCTGCAATAATGTATGGCTAACATTGAGTTCAGTTGCTCGCTGGCGTAAAGAAATCCTAGGAGGTTCTGCAACTGATTCAATAGCCACAATGATCACAGCATCATCATCATTGTACGCTTTGCGAGACTTCTTTTTGTCGGTAACAGATCCCGTTTCATCAAACTTACTTACTCTGACATTTGGATATTTTTCATTAAATAACTGAATTGCATCTTTATACGAGACTTCTCCTAAACCATAACATTTCACTAGGTAGTTTCGCTGCTCTAAGGTTAACATTGTTTTCATATTAAGCTCGCTGAACTGTCAATAAATGTCACTTGTTAACGAGTAATACATGGGTAACGCGATACAAATGCAACGTTCGGTCTTAGTCATATTTAAAATCAACAACTCGACATTATTTCAAGTTTTTGATCTTATCCTAAGTGATTACTCGATTTTTCTTTGACTATGAGGGGTTTCGATACAAGCAAAACTTTTTATGAAGAATAAGATTTTCTCCTAAAACTTATATTAAAAAAGTTTTTCCTATAGGAAACCTCATCACTTTACACACTGTATATTTGTAGGTATATACAATAAATTTAAAAATTTAAAACAATTTATGTTTTTATCTTTAATATTTGAATGATTCCTGTTTGTTATTACTATGGCAACAACTCGCTTCACTGAACAAAAAACAGAGGTAGTGAAAATAAATTTTCTGATTTTTATTAAAATTGAATTAAATTTTCTTATTTTCAATCAGAAAGTTTCTGCCTCCCAGTATGGATTTATCTGGCTCTAATATAACTTAACTTAATAATAAAGTCGGAACACAGCCCGAATACATAAATATATTCAGCCTTTCCAGAGCTCTACAATTTTATTGAGTCTTTATAGGGCTACCAAAACAAATCTATCGTGAAATTTGCCAGCTATTTACTGGGTCTCAGTCCATTTTCGTGGCAGTAAACGAGAAACGTTGTTTTTAAGATCATATCAACTTTTATGAATAACCATCTGCAGACGCATTTCGATATTTATCTCTCATCAGTGCAGCTTTGCACTGAGGCGCTGAACCTTATTGTGGCGTCGTAATCTTATTGTGGCAGTGATTTGAAGTTCTTGTGAAAATTACAATTTTTCCATATTATCAGTTAGAAACAATTATTTTTTTGAAGATTCAACAGTATTTTATTATGCTTTGTTAGATAAACTAATGTATGCTACATGTGCGTGAAAGGCTTTTGTGCACTCATTGTGATTAAATTAAATTGAAACTTAGCAACTCATGCACAAAAGCCTTTCTTCACACACTTGTATTATATAATACTATGAAATAAAGGGTGATAAATTAAGTGCCACAAGTCCCGGGTTCAAATCCTGGGTATGGAAAAAATAAGCCACCATTCTCCCGTAGATGGCTATGGCAAAGTTATCACAGTAAAAATCTGCCACGAAACCTCCCCTAATAGTGGCTCGCCAACCACTTTAAAAACTGTAAAGGCTCCCTACACTTGTGTCTAAGATCAAGATACCATGCACATGTGTAGACTGTGGGTGGAGGTCCAGGTCCTACTTAGGACTGTAGCACCATTAGATAGATAGAAATTAAGAGTGTCCTGTTTTTACTTAATAAAAACAAAAAGACATAATGGTTTATTTGCCATAATTTTAACTGTCTAATATTCAGTAAACCTTCAAGTTTTTTTGAAAATGGAGCAGTGGATGATTGAACAAAGGATTGCTTGTGTAGAACATTTTATTAGAACGAACTCTATTATTAAAACTCGGAGGTGGTTTCAACAACAGTCATTTTCCAGCGCCACCAAATTGCAGGACAAATGTATGATGGGCCAAGAAATATCGTCGGACAACTTCTCTTAAGGATAGAAAAAAAATTGTTAGAACAGAAGTGAATACTTTGCAAGGTAGGAATAGAATTGAACAAAATTCCAATCAATTCATGCGGCGTTTATCGCAGTAACTAGGAATTTCACGTGAGTCTGTAAGAACAAGTTTAAAGAAAGGTTTACTTTTTCGACCTAAATAGCAAGAAGCCTAAAAACTTCTTCCAATAGAACGAAACTCTCGTTTTGAATTCAGTCGATGGATTTTGGGCAGGGGGGATAATTTTGTTAACAAAATAATTATGAGTGGCGAAGCACATTTTCAATTGCATGGGGAGAGGAGCAAACAAATTTTACATTACTGGTCGGCTGAAAACCCTCAAGTTATATTTGAAGAAGAGCTGCATTCTCAAAAGGCATGGTGTAGACCAGGGGTTCTTAAACTTATGTAGTCCAAGAACCCCCTTTTAGAAAAAAAATTGATTACCCCCTCTTAATCAACTTTGTTTTTGAGGAGCCCATCCCAACCTTAGGCATTTCAGTCCTTCTTGAAACATAATTACTGGCTCAATAATCTCATATAGGCACTACATTATAATAAATATTGCTAAAAATGTATCTCAAGTAATTTTAATAAATGGACATATTTATTAGGACACAACAAACATTTTTATTAGGATATAGAAAAACATAACTTTGAATAGAAATGGTAGTAAAAAGACCTAAAAAGTGTACAATTGTTATTAATGTATCAATAGTCTTTTTGAACTGTTTTCAACCATTTTTTTATATCTCGCGGCCTCGCTGATCCTCAGCGATGACTACGCGGACCCCAGTTTAAGAACCTGTGGTGTAGACTATAATCAGCTGGAGTATTGGGACCATGTTTTTTTAGAGATGAAATGGACAATGCTGTAGTTCTCATTAGTGAACATTAATGTGGAGATGCTGCAAAAATTGTAATGGACGACATTGCTCAACTCTAATTACCAATAAATGATATTTGGTATCAGGATGATGGTGCAATACTTCATGTATCCAACATGTTTATGGGAGTGTTATGTGTCTTCTTTCCTGGTCATCTGTTTTCCCACCCTGGGATCAGTTGTGGCCTCCTCACTCTCCTTATTTGTTGGCTTTCGATTATTTCTTATGGGATCATCTTAAATTTAAAGTTTATCACAACCAACTTGAAACCCCAGAGAACTTAAAAACATTCAACAAGCTATTGGTGAGATTTTGTCAAAAATATTCCAGTGTGCAATGTGTTCATTGCTGCATTGATCTCACAAACAGTCATGTATCGAAGCAAATGGAGGTCTCATATAATCAATGTAATTTTTAAGTTTAAGTATTAATTTAGGAATTTTACTCTACAATGTTCAACTAAAAATTTTGTGTCCAACTTCGTTCTTTGATAATTGCAGTTCAAAATCAGGACACTCTTAATTTGTTACCCTTTATTACATGTTGATATGAAAAGTAAAAAACAAAATTTATTAGAAAGTTTACAGATAAACAAATTTAATATCAATTAGATGTAAACAATTATCCCCTACTCAATCTAAACCTATAAGAGGGAGTGCATCCTCTTCAACTTTTGTAGTATTGTTTAAGTATTTTGTATGTTTGTAAATCATATGTGTGTGTTTGTAGTCAGTGTTGAGTTTGAGTGTTGAAATGTTGAAACATATGTAGTATTCTACAATAAGAAATTTTAAACAAAAATCTGTGTTTATAATTTTATTAATAACAATAAAGTTTCAACAAGTAGCTCCACAATCAATCAATTATTTATTATTTAATTATTAGACAATATCAATAATCAAAAAATGTTTGTTTAACTTCTTTCTTTATTATTTTAGATCTAGTAACTTAAATAACACATCTAGGGCTATAAATTATCACTTAATAAAGAAGTTTTATACATCAAAGTCTGATAAAAATGATGGGTCTCAAAGTTCTGATAATGAGAAGCCAGTCGCAAAGCAAAATGAAAAAGCCATAAATAAATTAAATTTGTTGTTGAAACAAATGGTTGAGGTAAATATTTGTTTAGGTGAAATGTTTTCATTTTTTTCCTGTTTATTGTTTTTGTGTCTATTTTTAGGATAATACTAAAACAAAATTGAATTTGGCAAGACCAAAATCCAATAGAGTAAATAATAAAATAGATGCTAACACCGAGTCTGTTAAAACTAAATCTGTTGGTAAGAATTATTAATTTTTACTATTTATTTTTATTTTAATCTTATTAATTAGAAACACAAATACCTAATTGTCCATTTTTATGTGTTTTCATATTTTCATGTATAAGTTTATTTTTATGCGTTTTTTACACATTATATGACCTACAAAAAGCACTGTTACAACATAAAATATCTTATGTGTTCTTTAAATGATAGGTATCTACCTATAGATCAAATATTTAAGGAACTAATTTCAATTTGTAGTTGTAGTTGGATGGAATGGAGCACATGGTTTTTGTTTTTGAAGTGTGGATGAAATATTGTTTTGGATCATATAACAAAATGTTAACAGTTCATTGAAGAGAGATTTTTGAACAAATTTTTAAGTAGCTTTAATTTAACAAGTTTATTTATTAGCAATTGGGATATTTTTTTTTAAGGAAGTAGAAAATGTTAGGATTACTCACAATTAGGAATTGCAATTGGCAATCCGGAAAACCGGATCCAGTATTCCGGCGGATCCGGCATCACTAAACGTTTACACGGATCCGATACCAATATACCGGATCCGGTAAATGTTATATTTGTAACGGATCCGGTATATAAGAAAAGAATAAGAAAGATTTAGGCAAGATGATAACGCTAACGAAAACATAGACTAAATAGTAGAGAAGAACTTAGATTCACTGAAAAAAGATTTGACATTACAGGAAGAATTAGGATTAAAAGACCAGCAAGAAGCGACGTATTATACCAATCATATCCATACATATTAAAACAAGAAAAGATTTTGATAAAGTACTAAAGAAGTAAATGACTCCATTTGAAAGTGAGGGAGTTAGAGGAGAATACATCTCTGCTATTTATGATTATTTGTTGACAATAAAAGCCGCTAAGTGTAGAAGCTGAAAGGGCGTTTTCGGCCGCTGGCTGTATTTTTAGCTCTATTAGAAGTTAGGCATAATTAAGACTAGTTGTTTTCTACGATCCTTTTTCCAAAACCAAAATTTATTTTTTGACAATTTATACTTAAGATAATTATTTATATTAACTAATTGATAACTAAGGAGTTCTAAACTTATTATTGTGGTAATTGTGCTATTCATTACACAGATTTGTTACGTTATCTGTCATAAATATAAGAATGAGACTTTTACTCATGTACCCAATTAATGTGATCTCAGTAGATTAAGTAAAGTTGATTATGTTAGATTTAAATAAATTAAATACTAAAATTGATCTATCTGTGAAATCTAGGAAGACTGAATCATCCATTATCGTTAAATTAATAATTAATTTATAAATAAATATATCTCTCTCATCAAACACAAAAGACGAATATTCAAGCAATATCAACGTACGGAAGATTCTGACCTGAAGAAATTTTTAAACAAAATAAGTAAACAAATTAAATTAGACATTTTTCAATATAGAATTCAATCCTGGCTTAAAGTTTGCAATGTGATTGAACGGGACCATGGTAAAACTTACTGGGACAAAATAAAAAAATTACATTTGCAAATACAACAATAAAACTCGTTCACCACAAATCATCGATACCAAATTTCCTCACACCACCCCTTCAGATTTCCATAAAGCCTCCCTTTACTCAAAACACTTCGAAAAAGCGTTCACTCCCACAGCTGGGTGAAGATAGCCACCCAAAACTGAAAAAAAAATAATAAAATGGCATACATTTGATCAAGATTTGACCACCATTGACCACCAAATAGTTTTGTTTGCCCACATTCCGTTTAAAAGATATTATAAAAATTTAATGGGGGCCTAGCCCCCTAAAATGCATTTTTTTTCTGTATTTGATAAATGCATCGTAAAAAACATGGTTTGCCCATCTTTGCCCACCATTATTTTTAATTAATTTTTTTTAGGAACCTCAAAATCGATTTTTGATATAACATTTTTTATTATTTTCTTATTTATATTGTTTTTTTTAATACAAATTTTTTTTAAGAGCCCCAAAATTGATTTTTTAGTGTTTGATATCCACGAACAACATGAGCGATTCCCCAAAAGAAATGGATTGCTGAACTTTTCGAACTTAATCGAATATACTCGAAGTAGCATACTCGAAAAATGCTGTTATATGTGGCGTAAATGGTAATTTAGTGCCTTTTTTAAGCTGCACTACTGGTTTTTCAATGAGTTTTTACAATGTAATGTTTAAATTTAGATATAAGTATTATTAATTGGGTAGTGGCATGAGAATTACACGAAAATCTATAGTAAATCTATAGTAGCAACAGTGTCCAAACATAGTGTCATAAACAGCTTAAAAAAGGCACTAAATTACCATTCACGACACCACGACAAGATATTGGTACCTATTGGCCGCTTTACTGTAATCTTAATCTAATCTGCTATTATCTAATTTTAAAAACCTTTAGAAACCAAAATTAAGACCACAATAAACAAAATATACCCAGATATAACATAACCAAAGAACTATCTGTCTTTCAACTTTTCATCACTTAAGCAAGCCAAAAGAATAATTTTTCACCCCATATGCAAATAAAAGGGGGTTCTGTAAGGGCGGACAGACGTCAAAAGCTATTTTTGCATGTGTGAAATATCATCGTACGAATTATCAAGGATCGCTTATTCTCCGTTTGATAGAAAATCATAGGGGATTTGGCGCATATAGCAGCATTTTTCGAGTATGCAACTTATGAGAATATTCAATTATCGTCGGAAAAGTTCTGCAATCCATTTCTTTTAGGGAATCGCTCATGTTGTTCATGGATATCAAACTAAAAAAAAAATCGATATTGTGGCTCTTAAAAATATTTACAAAAAGTTTCAAAAAAATGATGGGAAAACATTTTCAGACGAAGTTTTTTAACACCAAACAAAAAAAAGAAACAATAAAAATAATAAAAAATTTAATATTAAAAAATCTTGGAAGAAAATTTTGGAGTTCCTTTAAAAAAAATTATTAAAAAAATGGTGGGCAACAATGTATTTAAGAAGCCATTCTTAAATACAGGAAAAATTCATTTTGGGGGCTAGGCCCCAAACATTTTTTATTAACAACATTTCAAAACTCCTAATCAGTCATTTAAATGACAAAATTCACAATCCAAGCCAAGTCACAGCCAAGACAAAATCGTCACCAAAAGTTATAGATCAATGACCCATATGGACTTGTTTGTAAAATCAGATTCCTTGCTTCCAATTTGGCTTTAAAACTTCCCATTCCACTATACATCCACTTTTCATCCTCACAAACAATATACAAACCTATAACTTTCTTAATCAATACTCTGCCGTCTTTTCCTCAACATAATCAAAGCTTTTGACACTATTTGACATGACAGACTGCTTTTCAAACTACACAAATTAAACGTCTCATCATATCTTCTTTTCATGATAAAAGACTTTCTACGCGAACAGTAAGTTATGTATTAAAGTAAATGAAATACACTATAACTTTTTCACACCTCTTCAAGGCGTGTCCCAATATTCCCCATTATCACCCCTACCCTACTAACTCGTTCTGTTACGACATCTTTAATATGGACCCCAACTCTCCCAATCTCATAAACCTTCCCTACATTCTCTGATATGCCGATGACAAGGCCTTCATTTCACATGCCAAATCTCTTTCAAAAGCAATCCTTACTTACAATCACTTACAAATGATACAATCAATTGGTCCAACAAATGGACACTAGGGCCTAACTCTTACAAATGTCAGCTCCTTCCAACGGATCTATATTAACTCTCCACATATTAAGGTTGGCCTTGCTATAGTTAACCCCACACCTACAATCAAATATTTAGGCATCACAGTCGACGGAGCATTAAAATTTAACAGTCGGGAAAAAAACCCAATCACGAAATAATCAAAAGATAAAAATACTTTCGGTCACTGACCTTCCGTCATCCGGGGATTTCCACGAAGACTGCGACGTCAATTTACAAGACCATTTGTAGACCGATCTTGGACTATGGACACATTATTTGAAGAAAGAACTAAACCACTCCAATTCTTGACATACTACGACAAAAGCTTAAGGCTAGCTACACACGTACCGTGTGGATGTGACCGGAACCGGTCCGGCACCGGGTTGGACATCTTACACACATGCCGGATGGGTTTGTCCGGAACCGAACCGGTGGCCCACGAGGTCGAGCTACAAGCAGTGTATTTAATTGACTTCAGTACAAAATGGATCGCGACAGGGTTATTTGTATGTGGTAACTTTATCGGCGGTTACTTCGCAAAAAAAGCATAGAAAAGATTGGGTGCGGTTTTAGCAAGACCTCTTGTTGGGGCATTTTTTACATTGTTTAAGGAATTACAAGAACATGACGATAAATTCTTCTATTATTTTCAAATGTCCATCCTTTCTTTCTATGAATTACATTACAAATTGAAGGACGTTCTTCAGCGGACGTTATAATTGTCTAATGTCTTGTCGCAGAGAACAGGCCGAGCTTCCACAAGTGTAATCACCAGTTCAGAATCTATTTCAGCTATTGCGTAAATTTAATAAAAATTAAAGAATAAAAATTAAATAAAAGTAATTAAATAATTCAAAATAAATAATATAAAATTATAAATTGAACTGTACTCGACAAGTGAAGACGGTCGGACTGCCGGACCGGTATGTGTGCGTAAACACATGTATAGGTGCGCAAACTGTGGGTCGTGACCCCTCGGGGGGTCGCTAGAGAAATTTTTGGGGTCGCCTAATTGAAAGAAATTTATTCACCACTAAAATAGTGAAATTAAATTATATTATAACAATAGAACAATATTTTTTAAGAAAACAAGTTCTGTTTTAATACACAATCAGAGTCGTAGCAAAAGCCTAGGCTCTTGATTTTTTTTTTTTAGATTTTTTATAAAATTCTTTTTTAGATTAGAATTAGAATTATTTTTAAATTAGAATTCTTTCTCAATTTTTTTTTAGATAACACCTTTCAATCGATATTTTTTTTAGGTATAATAGAAACATTGCTACTGGGTAGATTCATTGTTGTTTGGGTTTTTATTCACAGTTTTTTCTAAGTTTATTAGATTTATTGGTTGTATCATTCATACTTGTATTGCCAATATTTTCATTTTCGTGGGTACCTATTTTTAGCCACTTATCCGTTATGAAGGTTTTTAATAGACCTTTAATAGAGTTTTTTGTGCATTTTAATTTTTGTGCGCATGTATCAATTTACGCCATGTTATACGTCAAAAAGTGCCTGAACTTTTTGACGTATAACTAAATATTTTCTCGAAACTTTCATATTCCCGGTTTTCAAACTTAACTAACAGTAAAAAGGTCTAGTTCCTTCCTTGGAAGTTTCATAATTAATAGCGAAAAATTGGAAACCACATAAAATTGGAGAGTCCCTCATTCTTCCTTCAGCAATTAAAATGACATCAATCATGCATGGAGGAAAATATGGTAACGATTTAAAAACAATACCGTTATCAAGAGATTCCGTTTCTCGTCGAATTTCTACCATATCGCGTAATATAGAATCAGTTATATCAAATTATTAAACAGTTAGTCTGTTATATCTAATTCAAAACTCTCCTGTGTTTGCTCTACAACTTGACGAGACTACTGACATGCCACAATTGTTTATGAAGGATACGTTTTTGAAGAAGACATATCGGAAGATTATTTATGTTGAAAAAGTAAGAAGTAAAGGACAAACGGAGAGAAAATATTTGAAATTATTAATAGATATTTTGAGGAAAATGACCTTAACTGAACCCACTGTGTTGCGGTTTGCACTGATGGTGCTGCAGCATTAACAGTTAGTAATAGAGGACTAAGATGGTTCATATACCTAGTATTCAATCATTGAATGATACATAGGCAAGCTCTAGTTGCAAAATACATTGAAGAAGAATTGCTAAAGATATTACAGGATGTCATTACTGCAATTAATGACATTAAAAGGAACAGTCTTAAAAGTCGTCTCTTTTCTATACTCAGTAATAAGATGTTTACGAGACATTATTACTACATATCGAAGACGTATTTTTGATTTGAGAAACGAGATTTACATTTTTTTTATAGCGAAAAAATATATTTTGGCTATTGGCACGCTCATTCACTAATGAAGATTGGCTCGACAATCCCAGTTACATGGTTTGCATTTTCGAAAAACTTAACGATTTGAGTTTAAAGGGAGAGAGTACAAACATTTTAATATTGAGCAGTAAAATTCAAGCTTTAAGAAAGAAGCTGATACTTTGGCGGAATTAAAAAAATCAATACAGACATGTTCCAGTGCTTTTCATAATTTATCAAAGAAAATAATAGATATACATTTCTGGTTAGTTTAAAAACACCATTTCACATCATTTGATAAAATTGGTAGAAAGGTTCGAAAAATTTCCAGATAATGAATTAGGTTGGATCTGTGATCAATTTTCGTTTGATATTATTAATTCCAATATGCCTTTAGATGAAAAAGAACAGTTCATTGATGTTTCAAGCGGCTAAACACTGCGCCTTCAAAAAATTTGGTTATCGATTGGAAACGAATATGCCGATTTGAAAAGAAAGGCAATCAATATTTTAATTCAGTTTGCATCTACCTACTTATGTGAATCTTTTTAAAATTATTTGCCATTAAAACAAAATATCGAACGATTGGATCTTGAGGATGACTTACGATTAAGGCTTGCGACTTCCAATATATATCCGAACATGAGCTCGTTGCAAACGCATACTTCACATTGAATTCTTATGCCGTAAGCATGTAAGGTTTTTTAAAAGTATTTTTCTTTAAAACTTTGTTTTAGTTTCTTTAAAAACTTTTATAGCATTTCTATGATGGTGTGTAAGTTTGATGCGCTATCTTAAAGAGGCTGTATTTTAATGAATGACGTCAGCAAAATACCCTGTAAACGAAACTCTCAGAAAAAAAATCACTTTACCTACGTTAACGATTAAAAAACGTTTACGGTCGATCCAGGGGTCGCGTCAAAATTTGACACAAATTGTGGGGTCGCCATTGAAAAAAGTTGCAGTGGGGGCCGGATGGACTTATCCGGCATGTCTGAACTCTTCCATGCTAGACTATACAACACCACCCCCTCCACCCGGTGCCGGGCCGGCGCCGGACACAACCACAAAGTACGTGTGTAGCGAGCCTAAAAATCAGGTCAAAAAAAGAGATATCTTGGACAAATCATGTAAAAAATGGAACAACAGATTATCTCCAGGAAAACATACGTCTTATTACTTATTGAAGCCGTTTATGATTTACAACCATAACAAAGGTTATATTTATTTATTTTGTGTTGTATTTGTGTTTAGGTTTATGTTTATATTTGCATATATTTTAATAATCCAGCCGGATCCGATTGAATTGAAAATGTTACCGAATTTTATTCCGTACTCTCAAAAAAGTCAGATCATTATAATGGTTTTGAGGCCCAAAATCATTTATTAAGGCACTTTAAATGAAGATATTAATTGGTTATATAACGATATAAATGATTGAAGATATAAATTCTTCATTAACGTTTTGGATTTTTCTATTTCATGACTAAATGAAACATTCCAAAATTCGTACAAATTTCAAAATTTGAAACTTGAAAAAAATGTTATAGAAGCGGATTTTACCCTTCTGACAAATGCATGTGAGACAGAAAAATATTTTTTTGCGGGGTATTTTTTTGCTGCTGATGAAACAATGTATTTCATTCATTTGAACGAATGTTATATTGTACAGGGTCTGCCAAAAGTACTGCACCAAGCGATGTAGAATTAATACGCGTGCGATTTAAGACATGATATTTTAAGGTTGCATACCGTATCCACCAGTGCATATTTTGACGATATTTTTAATTTGTTAGTAACAATTCTCCGAGTGGTGGCGCCACATTCGTTTTTTTTAATGATATCAATGGTCGTTTTTGGTATCATTGGATAGACATTTTTTTTTGTGAATAGAAGAGTCTACAACTGCAGATACTGGCATCAAGTAAATCCACACGTAAAAATTAAAGTTCATTATCAATATCTGCAAAAGATAAATGTGTGGTCTGGGATATTAGGTGGTATTATAATCGACCCTTTTATTATGGAAGACTAATATCTTAAAAAACAAATCATTCAAAAACACAAATCATTCCACGAATAAAACAAATTCGACCCCACCCAGATAATAATGATCTCATCCACCCAGATGTCTGGTTTCAGCACCGGACATTTTGGTAGGAAAGTGCGCTAGTATAAATGTAACTTTTCCTAGAAGATGGATTGGACGAAGAAGATATTGAGTGGCTCCCCTGACTTGATACCGTTGGAGTATTTCTTTTGGTGACATTTAAAGGGCGTTATCTACGTAAATAAGCCAGTAGCATTAGAGAACTTGTAAGCAAGAATACCTAACGAAATAGCATGCATTCCTGGTGTATAGTTGCGAAATGTTTTTAACAGTTTTATTACCGGAATTAACTATTCTCAGGAAGAAAATGGAGAACAATTTGAACATCTTCTGTAATTCATCTTGCTTATTTTATTTGTGGTAATGTACATCGTAGAATGAAAACGGTATTTATTTTTCTATTCATTTCATTTATTCATTGAAAATTTTGTTATGTGACCCCACATTTTTGATAGACTCTCCTATTCACGAAAAAATAGTCTATCTAACGATACCCAAAACGGTCCATGTCATTTAAAAAAAAACGTATTTGGTGCCATCACACGCAAACAATTATTACCAACAAATTAAAAATATCGTCAAAATATGTACTAGTGGATACTGTATGCAACATTAAAATATCATGTCTTAACCCATTCGAGAACGATTGCACCGTGTGTGCAATTGATTTCCGAGACAATAAGACGGCTTGCACACCGTGTGTGCAATAACAGTAATTTGCAATTATTAATTATTCAGAAAACTAGTCGTCGAAATAAGATTTTTCTTGAACAAATGAAATCTGTAAAGTACAGAAAAACAAAATTTGGCATTGATTTTACTATGTACCAAAAAATCTAAAAAGTTATCTGAAGCCTTTATATGTAAAATAAGGCAGGAACATCAGGAATGCAGGAAGCAACCAGTGATAATCAAAGTGATGATTTCATGTTTGCAAGAAATAGAAAAAAGAATCGAAATTTTATTATCATGGATAGTGTAGTAATTTAGAAAATGAGGAAAACATGAATGTGAATATTGAACTATTAGACGATTTACAGAGGAAGTTTTTGAAGAAAATGATGGGACGATTGTACTGACCTTGAAAGTGAAATTGAACAGCCTCAAAGTGAGCTTACTGAAGGTACAGAAACGTGGAAAGGTTCTCTTACAAAAATTCCTTTTGTGGGTAAACCAGGTCTCCAAAAGTTACCAAACGGAGGTCCGATCTTTTTGAATTTTTAATTGATTATATCTTTTTCTCTTTGATTGCTAAAGAACACAAACAAGTACGGCAAAATGAGTTTAAAGGAAAAATGGAAGGACTTAACCATTTCTGAATTCAAGGTGTTTTTAAGTTTATTATTACATATGAGAACTATCAAATGTCCAATAATTGATAATTATTGGAATAAAAGCGAACAATTTGGTTTTCATTGTTTTTCTCAACACATGACTGGACAAAGATTTCAAAATGTCTTACGATCGCTTAATTTCTCGTCTGATAATGAAATTGATCATCGCCTACGGAAAATAATTCTAAGAGGACATATAAATGGTACATCAAATTATGGATTCATTTACTTGAAACTTTGGTTTTTAAAACTCATGGTGTTCAATCCGCTCCTCGCAATAAAAATTTTCCGAGGAGCGAGCTGCACACCCGGTGTGCAATGCTCCTGGGGACCGTGTTCGAAAAAAGTCGTTGTCTCGAATGGGTTAAATGGCACGCGTATTAATTTTACATCGCTTGGTGCAATGCTTTTAGCGGACCAATTGTATATTAAAGCACATGGAAAAAACTAACTCAAGTGATCAATGAACTAATATTTTGATTCAGAGTTTTCTCTAAATTTTATTTCACTTTATTAATACTATCCAATGTGGCTACTAACCACCACTGGATTGACCACCTTTAATCTTCAAGTGTCATACAAGACATTTCTGAGTCATGATGAGAAACTAATAAATATCCCATTTTTATAAAAAAAACTTGTTAAATAGTAGAAAATACTTAAACATTTTGTCACACTCTAGCTCCTTATAATATAATATACTATTATTGGATCTCCCATTCATTTAATTCTCTATATTCCCTTTGAAGTTATATTATATTTAATATATTCAACATGCCAATTTTTTTTATCTTCTTTCTTATCTCTATGATAAGTTAATCTGAATAATATATTTATAGAAGATGCCAGTAATGCCATAATACCAGATCAGTATTTAGCTTTCTCCTAAATTGTATTAATTGATTGGCATTGGAAACATAGATTGTGAAATTGTAGGTTGGATAGATTAGAACAGAAAAGATTAGATGGACATACATGCAAAAATAAGTAAGCATACAAAACTAGACAGGGAAGACATGATTGAACAAACAAGACAAACGCGGTAATAAATAATTAACTGACAAAACCAGGCAGACAAACAATGCCATCAAGAATAAAAGATAATATGAGACATATAGGAATTTCAATATAACATACTGATATAACATATAGATTTCAATATAACATATAGATATTAAAAATAGGGAATAATACTCGAAAGATAGGATTAGATATACAATAATAGGCATGCAAGATTATATTACAAACTATATTTATGAGATAAAACTAGACAGGTAAGACTAAGACTTTGTTTTCATTTCCAATAATGATGAATAACGAAAATAATTATATTTATGATGTATCGAGTATTTTGAATTAATAATTCTAGAGCAAAAAATAGTATCAGCAGTGAAAGATGTTGCCAATACAATTGGAGGAAACACCAAAGAAACCGAATCAGAATTATTGTCGAAACTATTAAATCCAATAAACAGTAAAGCTGAAGATCAAAATATTTCTTCCACTTTGAGGTAAGTTTGTATTAACACCTTTAAATCCAAGTGTGAACACTTTTGGTTTTAATTTTTATAGTGATATTGTCAAAGGTATGAAAATTGATAGAGATACGAAAACAACAGAAGCTGTATCTAGGTCATCACAAATTAAACAAATTTTACATCAAACAAGAACTCATCAGACAGAAACCTCCAACGTTAGACAACCACGTAAACAGATTAGACCCTATGAAGAAAATAAAGCGTAAATAATTTAAGATTACGTTTTTTATGTTTCATTAAAGTGAAATATTATTGTTTTAAAGATATTTGGAAACAGTAGACATTTTTGGTGGTGAACCACTTGGGATATTTACTGAACCAATAGAAAGTTATGAAATAAAAGAAAATGAAACTTGGCAACGTTTAGAAGAAAGAGAATTAAGGCTAGCCGTTACTCATCCTCCATCGAATTATTTCCAAGAAATTATTTTATGGACAGAACAAGGAAAAATTTGGCAATTCCCAATAGATAATGAACAAGGTTTATTTTATTATCCCATATTTTAGTATGTATTTTTAATATATTGTTTAATTTAGGTATGGATGAAGAGAAAAATGTTTATTTTGCGGATCATATATTTTTGGAAAAGCATTTGGAGCCTTGGTGTCCACACAAAGGTCCAGTTAGACATTTTATGGAATTAGTTTGTGTAGGTTTATCAAAAAATCCTTACTTGAGTGTGCAAGAAAAGAAGGAACACATTGAATGGTTCAAAAATTACTTTGAAGATAAAATGCAGTTGTTAAAGGATGTTGGTGCTATACCACTGCCCAAAAATGCAGTAAAGGAAGTACAAGCAGAATAGTTCAGTAATTGTTACAGAAGAACGATTTTTTAATTATTTGTTTGTCTTATTTCACACAAATATGTCAGTAATTTTCAATTTGCAAATTATTGGTTTCCAATATGGTCCCACACACCCATATGTCCTCACATCTTTTCACCTTTTCTTCTTCCTAGCGTTTGTTCCGCTTGGAGGCAGTCCATTTACTTCGGTCAAGGGCATCATTTGGATTTACATTTGCCAACCTCATGTCTTCATTAAGACAGTCGAGCCACCGTTTTTTAGGTCTTCGGGGTTTGAGTCCATGTGGGCTGAGGCGCAGGGCTGCCTTAGCCACCGAATGGTCATTACTGCGCCTGACGGGGCTATACCAGCGCAGCCGTGTTTCCCGCACTTCTCTTTTATTGGCGTCACTCCCATGGCCCTTCGCACACTTTCGTTTGTTACATGGCCTAATCGTGTAAGGCCGAACGTCCACCGGAGCATGTGGAATAATGGCATCTCCATTACGTGCACAACTCATCCATGCCGCATCAACACGGGCATGAGGCAGACTGTTACCGTCAGTGCACATCAAGTAGCCGAGGTACTTGAATTGTTCATCTTTATTGATGTTCTGGCTGCCGTCTTGGATGGTTCTGTCCGTCTGCAGGCCACAAGTCCATATATTCTGTCTCCTTGATATTCAGACTTAGTCCATTCTCAGACTGCCTGGCTTCCCACTGCCGCGTCTTATTCCTGTATATGTTGGTGCTCCTCCTTGGCGGAAACATGCCAAAAAAACATGGCGGAACATGGCGGAAAACGTCATCGGCCTACAGGAGTGTCCTTGGGTGCGCTGCTTGGATATCGGCTGTTACTGTGTACATGCAAAGGATGAATGGTAGGATCGAGAGGGCTGACTCCTGATGGACGCCGACAAGTAAAGGAGAGGGGAGAGTGATGCAAGCTGGTCTTCTGACGACACTGGTGGAGTCAGGTTATATACGTGTAAATACAGATAAACTAAATTAGACCAATAGGGATTACATAGATGACTATATTGAATAGATTAAAGGAGATATGGTCTGAGACGCAAGAATAGCCTGACAGGACTAAATGGATGATTTTCACTTAAAATTATACTGACTGTCATTCTAGCGCAGCTTATTATTATCGTATACAAATATGATTAAAAAAAGGTCCTAATTCATAAAATGTTAATATAATACATGCCAATTTCCTAGCTAAGAGCTAGCGCGCACGAGTGACTTTTGTCACCGTGACTGTTTTGTCACTCTATGACTGTTTTGCCACTGTCCAGTCTATGAATCTCCATCGCGCATCTCCATAGGTAATGAAGATGTGCGCACGTTATGTCGTGACAACCTCGTGACACTCGTCCGCGAACCAACGAACAAGCCCGTGACAAAACTGTCATCGCAACGCTAGGTTTCAATAGACGCTCGCGCACAAATGACAAAATGACAAGATATTATTCTTACACAATTACCCACTATTGGTGTACCCACTATTCTTTTTTACCCATTTTTTGTCTCATGAGTTCGCAGATATCGACTGTCCCATTCTAAATCCATTTATACAAATGACGGATTTCAAAAAAGTTTGGTGACTCATCTTTCGTGAGTGCGCTCCACTTTGGTGACGTGACGTGACAGTGACAAAAAAAAATGTTGCCGTGACAAAAGTAACTCGTGCGCGCTAGCTCTAACACTTGACTGTTTTTTAAGGTGGGATTGTTATTTGAATCAGGTTTGTTACACTCAATTTAATAACAATGAAATAAACTTATACATCAAATAACGTAAACATCAAATTACATTATTTTTGGATGCATGTGAGCAAAATTTATAAGCGTTATTTACTAGCTGTATAATTTTTGCCTTTTAAATTGAAACTTGTAGTAAAAAACGTTTCCATAATACATTTCCATAAAGCAAAGGATGAGTTTATCAATCTTGAGACAAAATCGGAACTAAATTCTTTACACAATATTCTTTTATTTACATATATTTTATACACATTTATATTATACACAATATTCTTTTATTTTTATTACTCATGTATTAAAAGTACTATCTTGGCGCACGTTTTTTAGTACGAGAAATTTTTTTCACCCTCTTTTTTCCCTTCCTTCTCTTTTTCGTGCGCCCAGTTTCGCTGTCGTGTCCAATTGACAACCTACCGCCCTAGTTACAAAATATTCTATTTTATATTTTTCAAAAACAAAGCGATTGATTATTTTCTTGAAGAAAATTGTGCAATAACTTGGTGTCTTCTGGTTATTTAAATAAAATCCTTTTGTGTATACTAATCTAAAATGTGGATTTTAAATGAATAATAAAAAAATATTTTATATTTATAAATATTTAAATTTTCATAAATCATCACATAAATGAATGTTAATAATTTTAAAATTTAGTTTATTGTAAACTATTAAATTTTCAAGAAATTGAAAACGTGAAAGACGTGAGATTCAAAAGGGTGGTGGTGCACATCTAAAATTATAAGTGTACACTAAACAACTAAAAGTATAAGTGTACACTGAGGGTGACCACACTAACATGTGGTACTATACCAAATGTTGAAATGTGATGATTTATTTATTAGTAGGTGAATAGTATCAAAAGTATTTTATATTTAGAATAAAACATGTTGAAAACTAAATTCAACCATTCAGACAAATTTGAAGAAAGCTGTAGTTAGTTATTTTGTTGCATAATTTTAAGTAGTGCTGAGGTGGAAGCACATAATGATATATATATATATATATATATATATATATATATATATATATATATATATATATATATACCATTATCATGAAGATGGGGAAGAAGGACACTAGTCAACTGAAGTCATTTAGACCCATTGGTCTAACATCTTTTTTTTGCATTTCTCCCATCCACTTTTGAAAAAAGTGGATGGAAGAAATGCTAAGAACCAGATAGGTGGAGATACAAGTGGGAAGAGACACCATTAAGATCACAACTCGAGGGTGCCCACAGGGAAGTGTGCTATCACCACTGATGTAGAGCCTGTTAGTTGATGAATTACTGGCTAGGCTATATATATATATATATATATATATATATATATATATATATATATATATATATATATATATATATATATATAACGACCTAGACATCAAATGTCAAGGTTACGCCGATGACATAGTCATAATTACCAGAGGGAAGTTTGAGGGAACTCTCTGTGAAATCATATAGAGAGGCCTAAAAGTAATTAGTAGATGGTGTCAAACAGTGGGACTGAGACTCAACCCGAGCAAAACCGCGGTGATACCATTTACTTGAAAGAGAAAAATAAACTATCTACTGCCCATACTGATAGATGGGAGGGCAGTAGAACAGTTAGTATTTGAAACCCCCCCGAAATATGCAAATTGTATACATAAATGTTATATTGAAATAAAGAGATAAGTAGAGACGACTCCCTTCAAGAGAGCATGGTAGATGTGAAGTTTAGGAACCCTTGTGTGTCAGTTTTAGAAAGTAAATTGGTGCATTTCTGTTACTGTATTTTCTTAAACCGCCTGGCTACGCCCATGAGTGGTATACACGTGGTTCGAAGACAAAGAAAGGTACTGGTGCAGGAGTATTTGGACCTAGTACCAAATACTTCGAATCCATGGGAACATTCCCAAGTATCTTCCAACTGGGTACCAGGACACACTGGTATAGACGGAAATGAAGAAACGGATACCCTAGCAAACTAGCAAGGGATCCAGTATTCCCTTTATAGCTCCGGAACCCTTTTGCGGCATGAGCGGCATGAGTCCTGACGGGACACTGCAGACTTAGGAAACACCTCAAGGCACTAGGCCTAGGCCAGATGCAGATTCTGTGGTTCAGCATAGGAAACCCCCATACATCTGCTCAAATACTGCGGAGCACTTCTCCGCAAGAGACAGATGTACCTCCGGGCCCACTCCTTGAACGCGGAGGAATTGCAGTCCTTGAATCCCACCCAGATCCTGAAATTGATAAAGGAATCAGGACTAGAGGAGGCGCTTTAAATGAGTAATACCAACGCTTAGAGGAGGAAGGTGGGGTACAATAGATCTATAAAGGTCGCAGTACAAATCGTCACCACCATATCTACAATCTACTATAATCATTACTGGACAATTGCTTGGGAAAGCTGAACGAAGCTGGTCTTTATGAGGAACCAGCTTGAAAAGATTTAAAGGTTGGAATGTCTCTGTATCATGGGAGAGATGAGGTCTTGTCCAACAGTAATATAGTTGTTACTTGAACTGACTCCATTGAGAGCCAATTTACCGATTGTAAGATACAGCAAGGAAGAAATACTTCTTGTTCCCAGAAAAACTACACATCAATGTGTATCAACAGTAAAGGCAGGTGGAGGAATGCATCCTCAGCAATCCACATTGAGCAAAGTATTAGATACCATAAGTGCCATTCAGTGGTATACAGATGGTTTGAAAACGAAGGAAGGTACAAGTGTAGGAGTATGTGTACCATATTCTTATGTGTACCTACTCGAATACTCCAATTCATGGGTACTTACCCAAGTATTTGCCAACCAAATTTATAAACAATCGAAAGACGTATACAATTCAATCCCGATAGGAACTATCTCAAGAAAGACTTACTATCCTGTTAGCGAGTCAAGCGACATCTGATACACTATGAGATACCAATGGGACTGTGTGTGAAAATTAAACAAGCTTGGCAGAGATAAAAAAAGTAACACTATAATATGTACCGGGATATATTGGTATTGTGGGAAAAGAAGAAGCCGACAATCAAGCAAAAATCCGAGTAAAATAATCAAAAAGACGAAAATCCTATTATAGGTGCAGAAGCCGTTTGTGGTAAGAACACTATCCACGTAAACAGGAAAGATTTTCAGAGCCAAGACAATCTAAAGTAATGCTGATCCTTTAACCAGAAAAGAACAAAATCTTGCCTGAATCTGAATAGGAACAAGCTTATAATTCTGACACGAATCCTAACGGGACTTTGACTGACGTACAGCTGACTTTTATGATACACCCCAAGATCTTGAGCTTGACCCCTTTTCTTGAGAAAATGATGAAAGAAGAGCATGTAGCTCAGCAGTGGAAATAAATCTGAAAAAAAATAATTATAACTAGATTTAGAGGAGAAGGAGCCCAAATTTGAGTGATAAATATATTACATAACTCACTTATGTTTAATTACATAATCCAATTATGCTTAATTATATTATCCAACATTCATTAAATATATGTCAAACACATGAAATATAATCATTTTATTCATGAATAGCATTCACATGCAACATTAAAGATTAATCGCCGAGACAATAATTCATCGAAACACTCGATGAGAAGCAGCATTTGCTAGTCCGTGTTTTTTGTTCGTTTGCAATTTTTAGATGTTTATTTGTTCAACATTGAGGAATAATAATTGGATGTATGCAAATATATTTGTAAGCATAGAATTTTTATATAACAGTGTAATCAATTAAGTTTTTTTTAATAATAACTTATTAATTTAAATTCAATTCAAATGATGATTTTCCCAAAATTTTAAGACATCGACTCATTTTAATAAAATTATATCATCTGTAAATCTAGTTAAAAAAAAAACAATTTAATTATTATAATGGGAAAAATTGCTTTATTTTAGTATTATTATTATTTTAAATAGGTGAACTTTGCAGTGCTCCAAAAATAATAAACTTATTAAAAATTTATAAAAAAAATTTATAGCTTTGTTACAGGGTTGTGAATCGATATTGTATCGTAAAACTAATTAGCAGATTATTATTTTTTTTAAACGTGATCCGTTTATCATATTCCCCTCGATTTGGAGCAAGTGACTTTCTTAAGACTTGGAAATGTGATTTAATTGATTTTGAAAGTGGCCCAAGTCCATTTACAGCCCTGAAAAACATATTATTTCTTAAGTAACGTTAAATATGCTAATTGGGGTAATAAATTTAACTCCCTTAGAAACACCAGAACATTATTCTACTGTGTTATCTGTTACCCATATTATTAAATTTAATCCAATGCAAACCCTTTAATATCTCGATTCGAACATAAATTGAGTTAGGTCACTTTCAAAATAAACGGCTCATATACTCCATTACCACATGGAGTATATATACCACATTACCACATGGAGGTTTTTTTTTTTAATGTATAAAATGTTAGTTGGATTTATTTCAATAATTTGTTAGTTGTTATATACTGAAAACCTAACCCAACTTATTACAAAAACAATAATAATAAGCCTACAACAATGTTATGAGTAGTTAGCCCATGACCATATCAATGTAGATGTTATATTAATAATTATTCAACATAAAATTAGAATACTTCAGTAAACTAAATTTAATTTGCTATAAAAAATATGTTCTCTAAAAGGAGTTTTCAAGTATGCTACCTCTCCGCGGGCCGGACAAAATCTGTCCGCGGGCCGGATGTGGCCCTCGGGCCGTAGTTTGGAGACCCCTGGTCTATAGTGTCAGTGTCTTCAATTTTTGGCCATACAAATTTATTTTTATAGGGTCCGGTAAATTTATCAAACCACCCTTCATCGTTTTGTTCTATCACGTTACTAACAAAATGTTTAATTAGTCTTTCTATACTGTACTTTACAAGCATCCAACATCCAGGAGTGACATTAGTATTGACCTTTGACATATCCTTGTTATTCTCTGCTGTTCTTTTGGCTCTTTTCTTAACTGGTTCCAGTTTTTCTTTTAATATGTATTTGCTTGTGTTGATGTTAAAATTTCTGATGCGACACAAATTCTTTTTTTGAGGCTGTGGCTTTGGTATTTGCTTAATCGCAGGTAATAGTAGTATTTCAATTGATACATTGGTAGGTTGAGGATGGTTTAAGGTGCCTGGCAATGGTTCATCAGCTTCTTTTCCCTGTTCTTGAACTTTCATGGGAATCCCGACAGTTTCTTTCTACTTTTTAATCGGTTCTAGAGGAAAACTTTCTTCTGGAGTAAATTTTCGTTTCGTTTATGTTTCGGAAATATTCCACCCTTTTTTAAAACCGTTTGAGATGACTTTAGGAGAAATGATTTTGCATGTCTCGCACAAGAACTGTGGAAAAACTTTCTTAGGTACCTTTTGTCCTATGTGGTGTCTTTGCCAGGCGACAAGGCTACTGATCCCGTTTCCCCTTGAATGATTGAAATACTGTGAGGTGTAAGGGTTAGAGCAAGTGGCTGCTATGGGGGCTTCCCCTGAAGTTGTTCTGTAGCTTCAGCTTCCAATGTCTCCACATTTACGTGGGTTGAGTGATGAGTGGCCATCATATATAATAAGTACAGGTCTCTCCAAACCAACGGCAGAAATAAAAGTTTTAAGTTTTTTAAAAGGAAGTAATTTTGAAAATATCGCCTTTCATCCAATCCCCGCTAAAAGTTGCATAAACATTCCCTAAAATTCGTGTATAGATAATTAGTGGTGGAGCTTTCTCCCACGCTGCATTACCCATTAACAGTACCTATAGTAGTATTTTCTTTATCAGGTGAGCTGATCGTTCGCGATGAAGCTTTATTAACTGCACCTACAACATTTATATTCCTAGATTTAATACAGAGACTACTCACATGTAGGTTCCAAATTCTGCGTGGTTTATCATGAAATCCTAGTTTATCCATAGTTGCTTTTATCTTAAATCAAAATACATATAACTTATTCCACTTTATGAGGAATTTCAACGCTAAGATTGCGCTTTTTAAATTTCATAAGGAATCTTCCCCTGGGATACTATCTTTGGAATTAGTTTTTATGTTGTTAGTTTCTTTAATGATTCTGGCAACCACTTTAAAAACTTCTTTGCTTGAAAACCAAATCTTCATTTTTCGGCTGTTCTTAAACAATTTGCAAGTTGAGCGACCCCGTCTTTCTTTTTTGAGCCACATTTAACTTTCAATCGGCAATATAACGTAAGGTATGCAATACATTTTGGAAGCTCTGTAAATTGTTGTTCTACTTGCTTCATTAAGAGCAAGTTTCAAATCAGCCTTCTATTTATTGTCATCAGATGTTTTTCTTTTATAGTTGCGGACCATCCCCGGCCATTTCACAATATATATACACAATTTCCCGGCCATTATATACATAACTTCAACCCATTTGCCCCACTATAATATTTTCAGGGGAAATGTGACACAGTCCCAAAAACCTAGAAAATATTTAAATTCCGATAAATTGAACATATCACCTTATACTTTACAGTTTTTAACCTATCCCTACTAAATAACTCGTTCAGATAATGATTAATGATATCGTACTCAAACAAATATATATATATATATATATATATATATATATATATATATATATATATATATATATATATATATATATATATATATATATATATATATATATATATATATATATATATATATATATATATATGTGTATGTGTGTGTGTGTGTACATATGAGAATAATTTTTTGGAATTCACATTCAATATCGACGTAGTATGTATTAATTTTAATATTTAAAATAAAAGCTATGGTAACACTTCAAATTTTAACGATAAACTTGGGCTTGTAAGTTTAAAACAAAATAGTTAATTAATATTTCAAGGTTCAACAATTTAAAAAAAGAATACAAATTTTGTTTATAAATTCTTTATCGATAGATTTTTTATTTGGGAAAATTGAAAGCTTTTTACATTAGTTTCCAAATCAATTTATTCAAAAAGAAAACTATTAATATTAGACCAAATGAGAAATCTAGTTAGTTTCCAAATCAATGTATTCAAAAAGAAAACTATTACAATAACACCAAATATTCTGGTAAATAATTGATTGATTGTGGAGTTACTTGTTGAAATTTCATTTGAATATTAATGATATAGACATAAATAAATATAATGTTTTTATTACTCATGCGGGATTAGTCTTGGCGCCCGTTTTTTAGTGCGACAAATGGCTGTTTTTGACTGTTTTACCACATAACTTGGGTAACGTTCACAAAAAATCAATAAAGATAGCTAAGTTAAAAAAACAATTGTATAAATAAAATAAATACAATCAAATCCTCGATATTAAAAAGTAACGTGAAAATGATACATTTTTTTTTCATTACAAAATACAAATAAAAATTAAAGAAAACGTTTTAAAATGAGTGTAAATGGTGATACCGGAGACTGCTGAAAGTTCTTATGACGAATCCACACTACCGGAGACAATTGAAAAAGCAAATTCTTCATTTTTGATTCTATTTTTTTTTGGATGGTTCCTGGACCCCAAACTTGTAAGATACTTCCCCTAGCATGAGTAATAAAAAATATTATCTGCAACTCGTGCGGTATTGTCAATTGCTCTCGCTAGCGAATGGGCGCACTATTTGTGCGCCCAATTTCGCTCTCGAGAGCAATTGACGACTTACTGCCCTTGTTCCACAATATACTATTGTATTTGTTCATTTATTGATTATTAATTTTGTTTTAGACAATTTGTATATCATTTGTATATCATTACCTGAAGAGGCCACAGCGAAACATAAATTTGAAACTTTAAAACAGTTTATGTTTTTAATATTATTATTGTGGTATTTTATATTTATTATGTTTGTTGCTTTAACTTTTATGGTATATATCGTAGTATTTAAAATAGCGTAGTGATATTTAAAAAGTAAACAAATATTAAATTGCCTCTTACTTATTTTGAAGAATCTTTGAGTATTCATGATTTTTTAGTGGAAAAATGTTATATTTGCCTGTCAATTATATCTAGTATTACGTTTTGGTTTTTTCTTGATTTTTAATAAGCAAATGTGTTTGTTCTCTTAATTTTAAAACCATAAAAAATATTTCAAATACGAAATTTTGAAAAATCATATTTTTGTGGAATTAACTTTACTGAGGAAAACTAAATAACTAAAGTGAGATCCACAAAAGTTTTAATTATGGCTTTATAATAACTAAAATTGACAAATTAACATTCTAGACAATTTTAAAATTATTAAAATTTCATATAGAAATCAAATTTAGATTTCCAGATAATGGTCTATTAAAAACGCGTTCAATAAACTAATGGGGCAGCAGGTGCTTCATTAATAACCACCCCAGACACCACGAGCCTTTTATTTCCGTTGAATTGCACGTCTTGAGACCCTTTTTTTTGTTATCTTCGAAACATAATTGTATATATTTTTTTAGACAAATGTGATAATTAAATATACACAATGACGGAGAAAAAATATAATAGCTGCTGTAACATAGTAAAGTTCATCAAATAATATGGTAGAAATTGTTTGATAAAAAGTGGAAAAGAATGTACATAGTATATTTAATAATAATAAAAAATTAATAGTAAATTATAGTATTGTATAGGGTTTTGGAATTTGAATTCTAAATTACATAACACCAATTTAAATTCGAACCTGTAAATTTGCTATTCTATAATAAATTTAAACCACTGGAATGCAATTTATTAACTAAATTAATAAAGATTATTAAATTATTAAAGAAAAACATACTGTATAGGCTAAATTGTTCAGTTAATCTTATTACATATGGTTATAGGAAAGTAAATGGTGTCCATATTTGACACCAAATTATTCCGATTTTTTAATAAAACACAAAATACTGTAAAGTTCTAATTTTATTTACTTTTCTTAAAGTATCTGTCAATTTAGTAGTTGTACTTAATGTTTTTTCACGAAATTAGCTTGTATCAAGTGAAAAATGAAAACATGCCAGGTGGCAATTTCTTGTCAATTTAATTATATTTCGCGAAAATGTATGCTCTGGCTATTAGGCTGTTTGGATATCCATTTGAAGAAGAGCTTCTCGTAACTTCTTCAATTCTTTTGGTAAGTTAAGCTGGTCGGCTAGTCCTTTGAGTGTTGACTACAGATGCTAGTTGTTTGGGGTGATGGTGCGAAGAAGCGTTCAGATATCTGTCCGTATGCGTTGGCTTCCGGTATACTGTGTGACTCAAGGTGCCATCCGATTTCCTCTGTACCAAAACATCCAAGAAAAGAAGTCGTTGATGCTTTTCTACCTCCTTTGTGAATTTTATTTGGTCGTGTTGGGAGTTAAGATGGGTAAGGAAGTTATCCAGCTCTGATATGCCATGGGGCCAGATTACAAATGTGTCGTCCACATATCTTAACCAGAGTGTAGGCTTAAGTGTAGCTGATGAAATTTCCTTTTCCTCAAAATCTGTAAGAAATATGTTGACTATTATTGGGGATAGAGGTGAACCCATTGGTGCTCCTAGGACTAGTTTGTATATTTGACCATAGGGCTTCACACGAGACGAGATAGGGCGAGAGTTCAAAAATATCGTCTCGCTCTCGTTTGTTGTGTAAAAAATTACTCTCGTCTCAGTCTCGCTCTCGCTCTAGGAACCGTTAGTCTCGTCTCGCTCTCGTAATCGTTAGTCTCGTCTCGCTCTCGCTCTCGTAACCGTTAGTCTCGTCTCGCTCTCGCTCTCGTTACCGTTTGTCCCGTCTCGTTTAATCTCGCCAAATATCGTTCTTGCTAGAACTTATGGTTAAGATAGTCCAAAACGAGGTAATCATTCATTTTATTGTAAACTAATCACTGTCTCTTTACATAAATTTTCTATTTGGTTACTATTAATATCTTCTAATTTCGCTTTGTTCCATCCACATAAAAATGTAGCGATAACACACCATAAATGTCTGTTTATATAAACCTTTTATTTTGTTGACGATTTAAAATTAATAATAAAAACGAACATAATTTGAAATTGTTTACGACATCTCTTTCATATTACGAAATCTTCTCCTTTAATTGTTATATAATGAAATGTAACTTGGCCGAGCCCGCAGTTTTTTCAAATTTATGCAAGAAAATATTACGGCTGCCCGTATTAGAATCAAAGATTGAAGAAGAAGTATGACGGGGATTATAAACGAGACTCTTGTGTCTCGCGAGAACGAGACCACATGCGCTCTCGCGAGAGCGAGACCACATACGTTCTCGCTCTCGCGAGAGTGAGACCACGTGCGGTCTCGCTTTTACGAGACGAGACGAGACGAGAAAAATATCGTTCTCGTGTGAAGCCCTATTTGACCGTCGTACCTAAAGTATGTATTCTTCAGACAATGTTCTGCCAGGTCTGATACATACTTTTCTGGTGTTAATTTCGACCTTATGATGTTTAAGGCCACAGGGACCGGTACTTTTGTGAATAAAAATACAATGTCAAAGCTCACAATGAGATGGCCGGGCTGGAGTTCGTGATTTTTCAGGATGTCTATAAAGTGTTCAGTATTGCGGATATAAAAACAGAATTGAAAACACAATCTTCGGCGTATGGTTGTAAACACTTTGCTAGATGTTTCGCAAGAAGTTGGACAGGTGAACCAACAGAGCTTACTATTGGTCGGAATGGAGCTCCATTTTTATGGATTTTAGGTAAACCATATATTTTAGGATTTCTCTCTTCGTATAAGATAATTCATTGTTTCCTTGTTAGTGGTGGAGCTTAGGATCACATGTCTGGTTTTTTCTCAAGATAAGCTTGGTCATCTAAGATTGTGGTCATTTTTTGTTTAAAGTCAGCACTGTTCAGGAATACAGAGCAATTTCCCTTATCAGCTAGTAGGACCACAATGTTGTTGTTTTCTCTTAGTGCCTCGTGGGCTTTGAATTCCTCGTATGAGATGTTTCTTGTCGGTGGTGTGGCCGATCTTAAGTCTCTTTATTGTCTCGGGTAATGTGGCAGGGAGTTGTGCAATAGCGGTCTCGACACCGGTGATTATGTCTTCTTTGGTCGACTTCCCAAAGAAGACATAATCACCGTTGGCGCGATTGCAAAGTTAAAACTCTTGACCACAACGGTTTTGGTAGGTTCGTCTAGGGGCTGGTCTGAAAGATTGTAAATCACTTTGTCGATGTTGAGTGGTTTTAGTACAGGTTTTTGTCTCCATCTGAGAAGGTTGTATTTTTCTTTCTGTCTATTGATGATTAATAATCTATTCTGTTCGGCTCTGTTGTTAGATATTAAGACTATCTGTTGCCAGAGGATGGGGTGTAACGTAGTGGTTAGAGCTATGTGGGTTGTCAGGATATTTAGACGGATGCTGTCAAGTTTCTGTCATTTGGTTTGGATTTCGTCCCGAAGCAACAATTGGCTTCCGTCCTGTAATATTTTCTTTAACCTGGTTGTCGGATTTTGGTGTGACAGCCTCATACAGACTGTGTTATGTCTGTATCTCTACAGCGACGTAAAAATGCTAAATCGCATAATAACTGATAGTAGTTCGTAGTTTCTCGAAACTAGGGGTGGGGTTGTAAATTGGATGAGGTGGAATCCTCGAGAAAAGACGAAATTAACTGCTCGTAATTTAAGTGCGCGGAAAATAAATTTATCTGCGCAAATTTTAAAATGTCACGAAAACTACTGTGCATCCGCGCAGCTTACAGGGAACATTGATCATAACACACACATATGTAACAATCCGCGATTAATGTTATGTAATAATTCAAAATCACCCATGAGCGTTTGGTTTACGGTTCATTGCGAGCGGCACGTTGATAGGTACTATTTTTAAATATACCTAGTACTCCGTGATTTTCAATCAATCATGAAACCTCACATCGTTCACATAGGCTGTCATTCATTTCGTTTTTTTCATGTTTAGATCTAACGAAAACTACAAATAAGTGCTTAATAAAACGGTATGTAACCATTATGAATGTATTTTTTTTCATTTATATCAAGGTAAATAAGGTTGAAGGTGTTACTTTAAACATATTTTTCTTATTAAACAGAAACATATTAGTGTGGTCGTAGATAAAGTATAGTACATGACTCGAATTGTAAGGCAATTACGTACTCACAAAATTATGTTTTTTAATTACCGCTCATACGTATTATGCTTCTTACAACTCTTGTCACGTAATATACTATTAAGATAAATAGCAAAGTTTAAATTATATCTAAAATTCAATTATTTATTAATAAAAGTATTAATAATACCAATATTTGTCGATAGTTTACCTTTTGAATTGAAATACTCTAAATGTTTAAAATATTTGATTTTTGTACATTTTAATTGCATTTACTAATTTAATGACTCTTTTAAACTAAGATTTTTGTCATAGTAATTATTAGAAAAAATTTATAGTAGTAGTAAAACGATATTTAAAGAAAATATAGTAATTATTAGAAGATATTAAATCTTATCCAATTAACACTAGCGTAAAATGAGTTTTCTATTTTGCGTCTATAATGAAGTCATTTTCACATGGGTTCGCTAATGACTCGCCGAGTGCGATACAATTTTCTCAATATATATCGCCGATTTTTTTATTTAGAAATGGTATCAAAGGGCGCAAAATAGAAAAAAATAGTATAAAAAACTCGTTCGTAATGCGTTTTTCGCACAGAAAATTCCTCGCTACGATCGTCGATTTCTAAACATGGGCGCGTGCTGAAAAATCTGGCTTATTGAACTTCTATACGTTCTATAATATACTATTAAATGATTTCAACAGTATATATCATTATGATATAATGAATAAAATGCCAGAAGACGTTATATATAGTTTTGTATATAATTATGTTTTTAAATTAAAACTATCGAATAAAATAGTTTAATTAGGGAATAAATTGGAGCAAAATAAAGCACCCAAAGATCGGAATTATTTAATTATTTTTGCTTAAACTTGTTTTTTCTCCTAGATTTTTTTTATGAAAATTTACTAAATTGTTTAGAGCGGAAGGGAGCGATACTGCAAAGAGTTTAGCAGGTCCTCCGAGACCGGGCTTGCAGAGCTTGCATCGCCCAAGGGCGGCACTTTCAAGGGGGGGCAAATATAGAAATGTCCTTAATGAACACATATTTGTATTTGTTTTTATTATGTCTTTAAAACATCTATTAGACTACATGGAAAATAAGCGCAAACGTTCTATGCACGTGAGGAATTCCCTTTTCTGCCATACCGGGCGATAGATTAATGTACAGTAGCACAGTACCAATAGTTCGCGATAGCGGAATCTCTTTCCTGGAATGATAAAAAAGTAAGCAGGGGGGTAAATAGGGGGCGGCATTGTCAGTTTTGCTCGCGGGCGGTGAAGCGCCCAGCGGCGGGCCTCGAGTTTAGAGAGTGACAAAAGTTAGTGCGGGCTAAGAATTTTTAATGTTTACTTTGTAAGTTAGCCTTTTATGTTTTTTTATAGTGAGGAAGTTTATTATGTAGTGCAGCGCTGTCCAACTTTTCTTAGCCAGCGGGCCATTTTTTTTTAGCAAATTTTTCGAGGGCCGAATAGAGTCCTGTGAAGTTAGCAACCGAATTTGCAAAAATATAATATTTCATCGGAGTTCCCGGCAGATATGTAATAGTTCTAGAGTGCTTTGTGCAAAATTTCAATAGTTCTGCAGAATTTCGCGAAAAAAATTGGAATATACCAAAATTGAGCTAGCAACCACTTTTGAGAAAAACTGGGCGTTTTTTACATATTCCTGTACCTCGACCATAGTTCTGGAGTACTTGATCAATTTTGAAAAAGTTCTGTAAAAATTGACATTTTGCAAAAAAAAATTGAATTTTGAAATTTGAAAAAATAGTTCTATTCGCGGATCTGAATAGCACCCTAAGAGTTCTATCAAAGATCCCTTTGTCATTTTTTGATAAAAACCTTAGTTCAAAAGATATTTGCAATAATAAGGGACCCGTTATTTTAAATGAAAATTTAAAAAAATCGCGGAACAGTTCTGTTTGCAGTTCCCGATAGAACTCTAAGAGTTCTATGGAAAGTCCTTACAAGATTTTTCTGTAAAGTTAAAAATTAGAAAGATTTGCGAAAAATTAGACTTCACCAATGCGACGAGGTGAAGATGAAAAAAAATCGCGCGACAGTTGTGTTTGTAGTTCCCAGTAGAACTCTTAGAGTTCTATCGAAAATCCTTATAACATTTTTCTGTAAAATTAACGATATAAGCGTAAAATTAACGATATAAGATATAAGCGACGAAGTGAAGAAAAAAAATCGCGTAATAGTTCTGTTTGCAGTTCCTGGTAGAACTCTTAGAGTTCTATCGAAAATCCTTATAATATTATTCTTCAAAGTTAAAAATTCGAAAGATATGCGAAAAGTTAGACTTCACCGATGCGACGAGGCAAGGAGAAAATAATCGCGCAATAGTTCTGTTTGCAGTTCTTGGCAGAACTCTTAGAGTTCTATCGAAAATCCTAATGACATTTTTCTTCAAAGTTAAAAATTCGAAAGATATGCGCAAAATTAGACTTCACCGATGCGACGAGGCAAGGAGAAAATAATCGCGCAATAGTTCTGTTTGCAGTTCCTGGTAGAACTCTTAGAGTTCTATCGAAGATCTTTATAACATTTTTCTGTAAAATTAAAAATAGAAAATTTTGCGAAAAATTTAACTTTACTGACGCGACAAAGTGAAGAGAAAAAATCGCGCAGTAGTTCTGTTTACAGTTCCTGGTAGAACTCTTAGAGTTCTATGGAAAGTCCTTACAAGATTTTTCTTTAAAGTTAAAAATTAGAAAGATTTGCGAAAAATTAGATTTCACCAATGCGACGAGGAGAAGATGAAAAAAAAATCGCGCGACAGTTCTGTTTGTAGTTCCCAGTAGAACTCTTAGAGTTCTATCGAAAATCCTTATCATTTTTCTTCAAAGTTAAAAATTCGAGAGATATGCGAAAAATTAGACTTCACCGACGCGACGAAGCAAGGAGAAAATAATCGTGCAATAGATTTGTTTACAGTTCTGTTTACAAATTGGGACTCTACAAAGAAATTCAAAGCTATCAATTTACCACTTTTCCCGAATGGATCCGCAACCAAAATTGAATCTACTGCTTGCATCTTGAAAAATACATGTCCCTTCGATTCTTTGATCACATTATTCATGCAAGCGATATCTATCAGTGAGGATTTCAGACGGGTTGTTCAAACAGTCAGCCATCCAATGTGGGAACTTGCTTTGGATGTTTTGGACAAAAAAATTATAAATTCTGAAGATTTCAAACGAAGATTTAATATTCTGAATTCCATACCGTTTCTGACTAGAGGAATAACGACCCGCAAAATATTGACTTTGGACGCGAAATCAAATGTGGGGCAATTATATGAGACGATATTCCGTGAAATGCCGATTTCGAACAAAAAAATATCGTGTGTGATGTGCAATAACTGACGCACTGTTAAGCTCTATAATATTTCCATCGACACGCACGTTCTTTTCAACAACGGTTACGACTTCATGCAAATGGCTTTAGATGAAGAGAATGAAAATCTGAAAGTGACCAGAAAGTGTAGAAACTGCAAAGGAGATACCATCGAAGAAAAAGAATTTGGATGTTACCTGATGATAGATATGAATCTTTCAACTTGTCCACAGAACGAAAACGAATTTCCCTTCAAAAAAAGAAATGTGTGTTGCGAACTATTTCCAAGTCACTCCTAGTAAAAAATCAAGAGTATGGATGTAGTAGTCGGTGCTGTTCATTTTAATAGCCTCATCGAACACTGCACGACATACGTCTTCGATGGAATCTGGTGGAAGCTGTATGATGACTTACGTGAAAATGTAAAGAAGGTTTCTAAAGAAACGGAAATTGTTCCACACCTTATCATGTATGTTAAAACAGGAAAGATTTGCAATAACAGTTGCAAGACTACGAGAGAACTCACACTAGAATAGACTTCGAGATAGATATGAAAAACTCTTGTCTACATTTACTTATTTATGCAAGAGTTGAAACTCTGATTATCTTTTTTTGTCAACCGGTAAATAGATTGCATTGTGTACTAGAGCATTGGCGAATTCATTAATGAAAATAAGTGGATTAGAATAGAACTTGTATTATTCGCAGTAGAATCGTTAGTTAAGTTTAATTCTTTTGATACTACTGAAAGAAACAAAAAAATGATGTATGGAAATACATTTATATTTTGATGGGCATGGTAGTTTTATTGAATGTGTTGTCGAGATTTTATATTCTATGCGAAAATCAATGTAGATTTTAGGATCCTGATATATAAAATGGAAAAACAGCTGTATTAAAAAAAAATCAAAATGTGTGTGTGAAATTATCACTTTGCTAATGTTGTAAATAAATCAGTTATGAAAGTTTTGAATCTAAACTTTGCTTTTAATGACCTTCAAAAATTATGAATATTTAGGAAAAAATGAACGGTTGCGCGATTTTTTCGCTGTTTTAACTACATTTGTGAAATCTCTTTCGTATGTCTTTTTAATATTCATTTTTAAAGAAAAATGTTATAAGGATTTTCGATAGAACTCTAAGAGTTCTACCAGGAACTGCAAACAGAACTATTGCGCGATTATTTTCTCCTTGCTTCGTCGCATCGGTGAAGTTTAATTTTTCGCATACCTTTCGAATTTTTAACTTTGAAGAAAAATGTCATAAAGATTTTCAATAGAACTCTAAGAGTTCTACCAGGAACTGGAAACAGTACTATTGCGCCATTTTTTTCTCTTCACTTCGTCGCGTCGGTGAAGTCTAATTCTCCCATATCTTTCGAATTTTTAACTTTGGAGAAAAATATTATAAGGATTTTCGATAGAACTCAAAGAGTTCTATAAGGAACTGCAAACAGAAATATTGTGCGATTATTTTCTCCTTGTCTCGTCGCATCGGTGAAGTATAATTTTTCGCATACCTTTCGAATTTTTAACTTTGAAGAAAAATGTCATAAAGATTTTCAATAGAACTCTAAGAGTTCTACAAGGAACTGGAAACAGTACTATTGCGCCATTTTTTTCTCTTCACTTCGTCGCGTCGGTGAAGTCTAATTTTTCGCATATCTCTCGAATTTTTAACTTTGAAGAAAAATGTCATAAGGATTTTCGATAGAACTCTAAGAGTTCTACCAGGAACTGCAAACAGAACTATTACGCGATTATTTTCTCCTTGCCTCGTCGCATCGGTGAAGTCTAATTTTTCGCATATCTTTCGAATTTTTAACTTTGAAGAAAAATGTTATAAGGATTTTCGATAGAACTCTAAGAGTTCTACCAGGAACTGTAAACAGAACTACTGTGAGATTTTTTCTCTTCACTTTGTCGCGTCAGTAAAGTTCAATTTTTCGCAAAATTTTCTATTTTTAATTTTACAGAAAAATGTTATAAGGATTTTCGATAGAACTCTAAGAGTTCTACTGGGAACTACAAATAGAACTGTCGCGCGATTTTTTTTCATCTTCACCTCGTCGCATTGGTGAAGTCTAATTTTTCGCAAATCTTTCTAATTTTTAACTTTACAGAAAAATCTTGTAAGGACTTTCCATAGAACTCTAAGAGTTCTATCGGGAACTGCAAACAGAACTTTTCCGCGATTTTTTTAAATTTTCATTCAAAATAACGGGTCCCTTATTATTGCAAATATCTTTTGAACTAAGGTTTTTATCAAAAAATGACAAAGGGGTCTTTGATAGAACTCTTAGGGTGCTATTCAGATCCGCGAATAGAACTATTTTTTTTAAGTTTCAAAATTCAATTTTTTTTTGCAAAATCAATTTTTGCAGAACTTTTTCAAAATTGATCAAGTACTCCAGAACTATGGTCGAGGTACAGGAATATGTAAAAAACGCACAGTTTTTCTCAAAAGTGGTTGCTAGCTCAATTTTGGTATTTTCCATTTTTTTCGCGAAATTCTGCAGAACTATTGAAATTTTGCACGAAGCACTCTAGAACTATTACATATCTGCCGGGAACTCCGATGAAATATTATATTTTTACAAATTCGGTTGCTAACTTCACAGGACTGCCGAATAGGGTAGGTTTTTACCCTATTAGGTAGGAGTTTTAGGGTAGGAATAAGGATAGGTAAATGAAAAGTCAGTTCATGTCAACTCAAAAGTTATTTTATTTATACGAAAAAAAAATAAAGTCAGATAAAGTAAAGTAAAGATAATAACATTTTTTAAACAATGTTAAACATAAACATAAACATAATTGAACAATAAAGTTTATATTTTTGCAAAATAAAAATTGCGTCATATTTATTGTTAAAATGAAATATAACATAGTAACGGACAAAACAAAGTTATTCTTAAAAATAATTCCAGAGATAATAAAATTAGAATAATATTAAGCCTAAGCTATTTAATGTTAGCATTGTGGCCGTTCTTGTTGAGCAACAATTTCTTTTATGTCCATATCAATATTTGTTGTGGCAACTCTAATTATATTTTCAAGAGTGGAGTAAGAAAATTTGTATCAGCTAAATTTGCTGTCAAATCTTCATCGATGCCAACTTCCGTGAAAAAAAGATGAATTTCTTTTCGAAGTGTAAAAGTCTTTTGAGGCATTTTCCCGCTTTTAAACAGTGACTATTACTATACAAAAGCAAATCACCATACTCAGATTGCAGTTCTTCCGAAAAAGTTTTAAATTTTCGATGTGTTAAGCTAGGTCCACACTGGACAACAAATTGTTGGCAACATGTTGTCAACACAATGTTGACAAATTGTTGCTGTAAACAAGCAATATGTTGATGGATACTCGTCAACATTTGGCGGCATACCGTTTTATACGGGTAACATCGCTTTTATATGGGTAACATCGCTCAGTGTGGACAGTATTGACAACATTTTGCGTGAATCCCAGTGGTTGAGGTTTCATTTGTGCAGGTTAGCTACCTACTTCGTTTTTGTTATAATACCTAATATTCATTAATTCTTAATTATAATTTTAGTTTATAATTCAAAAAAGTGATGGAGAATAGATATGTATATATATATATATATATATATATATATATATATATATATATATATGTATATATATATATATATATATATATATATATATATATATATATATATATATATATATATATATATATATATATATATATATAAAAAGTTTTCGCGGTATCTTTTAATATATTTATTCCAAGATTCTTGCGCTTCCTCTGACATTTGGTCAAATGGAAGTAAAGCATAATCGATAATAACGTGCCCGTGTATAAGAATTTTATGAACAGTTGTCGGCATGTAAAACCACGGGCACAGCTTTACAAAAAGTCGAGCCGTATGTAAGGCTAACTTCTTAAATTCTTCTATACTTACGTCGAAACCGCAAGAAATTACGTGTAAAATAACATGAAATCTTTTTATCAAACCTTCGTCAACGCCCGTTATACTGGAAGAAATATTGTAATTTTTAAAAAAACGTCTTGCCGTATTCCCGTCATTCGTGCTTTCATATCCTTGCTTTGGTTGGTCGACGATCAATCCAAATTGTTCACGAAAACCTTTCTGAATAAGTTTTTTTCTATTTTCGACGATTTCTTTGTCATGTGTCCCACGATGTTGCCATTTCTTAGTTTCAAGTCGGTAAGATAAATGTAGGCAAAACTCAAATAATCTTATCCAGGCATGGAGCGATGAAATCCCGAATTTCAAATTGTCTTCAGATATTGGCCTTTCCAAAATGCAGTCTATTTTATTAAATTCTTTAGAAGTCGCATGGCAAAGATAACATCTAAGGCTTGAAGATACATTCGTAACTGCATTACACACTTTGCCGTCTACCATTGTCAACGCTAAAGTAAAGATTACCGTGACTTCTTTACCATTGATTATAGCATGAAATGGAGAAAGATTTTTGGATTCTGCCTCAATATCTTCGACTTTTCTTCGAATTACTTCCGTAGTTTCATGCAAAAACTGGATTCTAATAGGGCGGCAAAATCTCGTTGACGATGGTCGTGGGTTCTTCCAATCAATAACTTTAGAATCGGGGTAACATATTTTTTTTGCTTGCAATACGTTTCCGTAATAAGGTTATAGTTTGCAATTTCTTGCAAGGCTTGTTTGACAAAGTATCTGATACTGATTTTTTGAAAGTCCACATTAAATAATTAGCGATAATGCCTCGTCATCAGAAAGTTGTTGATCTGGGACAAATTTTAGAAATTTTCTATATTTGGAAGGTTTTGATGGACTGCCATACGTGATGTCATGTAAAAGCTGTGCGATTTTCCGATTTTCCCTCTGCAATCAAGCTCATTCTGCGCTGCTCCTATCTTTTCGAATGTCCTCTGTCCTACTGCGTTTTGTTCTCTTATTCGCTTCGGATACGGTTATGGAAGGCCGACCCCGGCTAGCCGCAGAGGTCGATTGTTGAGAAGGTTCCGATAGCGATTCGTCAGTGAAGATGATAAACTTGTCTAGCCAGTCCTTAAATTTATTTAGGAATTTGTCTTCTATGCGAGAAACTTTCTGCCACTTCACGTGCATTTCTCTCACATTTATGCCAGTAAAATAGTTTTGTTTTTTTCAGTCAATTCAAAATTGTATTTCAATTTATTACTCAATTCTCTTTCCACGGTAATATATATTTCACTTATTTTGTCACCAAAACGACCTTTCAATAAATAAAAAAGATCCCTCCTCGAGATAATACATTTGTCACATGAATCTGAATAAAAAATGAAGTTAATATATTAAAATAAAAACCAACTTCAAAGAAATTGTTTCAAAAACAAAAACTGCTCTAAAAAAAATGTGCCCAAAAAAATTTCATAACCTATTTTCACCCTTAGGGGTGGTACTTTTTTCTTCAAGTTTAAATGGGACCAATCATGAAGTATACCCTCCCAAATAACAAACAAAACATTTAAAAAGAAAAAAAAACATACAACCTAATTGAGGACCACCTCCTTTTTTGAAATCTGTTAAAAATAAAATTGTTTTATTTATACAGTTATTTAGTCGGTGCATTATAAAATATAAAAGTGAGAATTTCTCAATTTCATAAATGATTTGATAAAAAAATTTATAAAAAGACAAAGCAGCAGCTAGTAGCAGCCAATTCTTGATTTTCTCAAACAATAAATGTCTAGTAAAGCAAACCTGAGTAAATTTAGAGCACTCATTAACCTTCATTTTTTTGTATCTTTGCATAAACTTGAATCTTCGAGTTCAAAACGTTGTAGTTTTTGCTATGAATTATTCTTAAATACTTGCTACACAATAACAATCTATTTACAGCCAATGATGTATTTGAATTCTACATACCTTTCTGTGCCTCAGCAATTGTGGTGATGGTGCATATATATGTGGTGGTGATGGTGCATATATGTATATATATATATATATAATATATATGCTATCAACAGAAAAACCTAAACCCCTCTTAATATGAAAGATACAACAAGAACGCGGCCCTTAGTCCCCGGCGGACCGCTTGCACCCAACCAAGGTAGCGGTTGGATCAAGCAGCGGTCAAAGGGTGCAAAGAATCACCGGGAAACAACAGGCTACCAAAACAAACGACGTACACTGCACATCTGTACTTATAACACGAGAACGCTTTCCAGCGAAGAAAAAGTACTCCACCTCGAAGAAGAACTAAACCAAATTCACTGGGATATAGTAGGTCTGGCTGAGATACGAAGAAGAGGAGAACAGCAGATTACCCTAAAATCAGGAAATACCTTATATTACAGAAGAAACGAAGAGAGCTCCGATGGAGGAGTAGGTTTCATAATACATAAAAAACACACAAAACAGATCCTACACATAGAGAGCATAAGCCCCAGAATATGCTTTATAATACTGAAACTAAACCAAAGATATAACATAAAGATCATCCAAGTGTATGCCCCAACATCCACACACACAGAGGAAGAAATCGAGACCTTCTATGAAGACATCTACTCTGCAATGTCAAAAACTCCAACATACTACACACTAATAGTTGGAGATTTAAACGCCACGCTGGGTAAGAAGCATATATATGCATATATATATATATATATATATATATATATATATATATATATATATATATATATATATATATATATAATCACGTATAATCATATATATATATATATATATGTATATATATATATATATATATATATATATATATATATATATATATATATATATTATAAAAATTACTACGCAAACGGTAGAATTCGGGTAATACGATTAACAGAAAAAACTCAAATTCTTCTTAAGTCGACGTTTCGATTTATTGATTAAATCTTTTTCAAGACCTACAAAAATATTACAGAAAATTACAAAAAACAAAGTAACAGATGTTATTGATTACTTACAAAGAAGGTAATGAACAATTAATTAAGACGTGTAACATCATATAACTTGACCAACAATGTGGGTTACTTAATCGTTGCTGAAAAACGAGCCATGGTGAATTTTAATTTCGGTGTTTGAACTTTAATATTTAGTTTACAAAATGTCGGACACCAACCCGATCGGCACAGCACGAGGAAACCAACAAAACCTTTTCGTTCTCTTCAAATAAATTAAAGTTGAAAAAAAACCCAATTTTTTTCAATTGAGCTGCGAAGGTGCGCATTGGGAAAGATCGTGACATTAGAAGGACACAGGAGTCACAAGCACACATGAAAAAGAATATTTAACTAATGTTTGAAGACATACAGTTCGAAAAAAAATTTTTGTTTGAAACCGCCACTACGTCGCAGTTTCCCAGAAACCCAGGCAATCTGGACGATTCCTAGATCTTCTTAGAAAAACAGGAGCTCAACGACCCCCCTTTTAAGGAAATTGTATTACAGTAGAACCACTAGAGACCACGAAACCGCAGCACAAATAGAAAATAAATAGCAAAACAGAAACCACCCATCAAGTTAACTGTGTCTAGACGTCGCCCAAGTCATGAGCCAAACATACATATTGCTCAACCCGTCCATGTCCTTCCTTGAGTTCATGGCTGCACCGGCGTTATGAATGAAACACATTTCCAAGAAAAGTCTCTTAGATAAGCTTGGCTCCCTTGCAAGAACTTTCAGGTCATCGTAATTGACCCTATGGTCCTTGTCATTGCAATGTGTTGCTAAGGCGCAAGAGTGGGGTTTTACTCTGCAATCACTTCTGTGATTGGCCAGTCTGGATGACAATCTTTGGCCGGTCTGACCAACGTACACAAGCTCACACTCGGCACACGGAATGCGATAGATTACATTTGATTGCATTAACGTGGGGGTTGAATCTTTAAGGCGACTGAAAGATCTGCTGATGGTGTTATAACATTTATCCGCTATAATGGCTGGGCTCTTGTTCTTGAAAATTGATTTTATTCTGGGGGACAGTGATTCTACAAAGTGTAAGCTCTTGAATATTTTCGTGTTGTCCTCTGCGACCACCTCAACGACAGGTTGTCTTGTAGGATTGGAGAACAACAACTTCCTAAGTACTGTCGTGGGATAGTTGTTCTTCTTTAGGATATTAAACAATCTCTCTAAACTATCATTACGAAGATCTGGATGTACAATCTTGAATATCCTCGTCTTAAGACCCAAAACTACATTCAGCTTGTGCTGAAAAGGAGCGCAGGAAAAATAATTCAGGTATCTGCCCGAACTGGTAGGTTTCTGGTACCAATCTAAATTAATGCGGTTGTCATTTGTCCTGATAATCAGGGTGTCTAAAAAGGGTAGAGTATTATTATTTTCAGATTCAATTGTGAAGGTAAGACGTTCGTTATCTGAGTTGAAGGCTCTTAGGACCTCAGCTTTGGACCCTTGCGGGATGGCACAGACAATATCATCCACATATTGCCACAAAAATGGGATTTCGAAATTAAGTTTGTCCAAAGAAACCTTAATTAAAGTGTTCATAACAAAGAAGAAATTAAGAAAATTAAGAAGAATTTGAGTTTTTTCTGTTAATCGTATTACCCGAATTCTACCGTTTGCGTAGTAGTTTTTATAAAATTTACTCTTTAACTAATAACGATTGTTATTACCCCCACTCTTTATATATATATATATATATATATATATATATATATATATATATATATATATATATATATAATCACGAAAACAACTAAAATTATTTCCTGAAATTATTATATCCTAAAAACCTTTCCTATCAAATTATCAAGACATGAAAACATTTTATCAGGAAAATGTTCGCCATATTGGATCCGCCATTTTTTTTTTTTAAAATAAAACTTAGATTTGTAATCAGTGCCCCAAAAATCTCGTTTCTGTCAAATTTTCGCAATAAGAAAACATTTTCTAAGGAAAATGTTCGCCATATTGGATCCGCCATTTTGTTTTTGGAAAAATTAAATTTAGATTCGTAATCAGTGCCCCAAAAATATCATTCCTGTCAAATTTTCGCAATATGGAAACATTTTCAATGGAAAATTTTCGCCATATTGGATCCGCCATTTTGCTTTTGGAAAAATGGAACTAAAATTCGTAATCGGCGACCCAAAAAACTCTTCCATACCGAATTTTGTGTGGAAAGAATGAAACCTTCTATTTATGGCCAGTTTTTTGGGATTTTATCCCACTGTGCGGCGTACTGAGCGCTGCACTTTCTTAGGTTGTCTGGTGAACAAGCCAGAAATTTTTTTTCTATACGAAAAAAAAAAAACTTTCGAATCTATAATAACTGCCAAGAAGAACATTAATTTTCTCAAAATAACGTTAAATACTTTTTTCTATCTTTTTGGGTAATTGCAGCAATACTTTTCAGAAAATCTATTCCTAAATTTAATCAATTCTTTAAAGGCTTATCAATCGGCAACTACGCTTCATAAAAAAAATGATATACCTACATTGATTCAGGTCATATAGAAGTACTATTACTTCAAATATGAACAAAATCCAGAATCTGACATTATTTTTAGTGCCCATTCACCAATCAAATGCCCTAAAATTGAAATAAAAGTTACAATAGGGAATATGTATATTTTTTTAAATATGTTTAATTTACTGTTTACACCGTTATAACATAGTAAAAATATAAATACTGATTAAAAATGAGCTTTTTAACGCCGCCTTCTTCGCGCGGTCTGGTGATGACGTCAATTACACTGGCAATTCAATCCATTGTTTACTACAGCTGTTCTCGGTTTTGATTGACAATACGAACTTGTTTACATAGTATGTTACGTCACTTTCGCTTTAACCAATGGTGTTGCGTTCTACACATTTGAATTTCCCTCGTTTAATTTGCCTCATTTAATTTGCCTCGTTTAATTAATTTTAAGTAGTTAAAAAGATATTAATTCCTAAAATAATGGTGATGTCTGGTCAATAAAAATACGGAAAAAAATATTTGAACCAAATTTAAAATTCAGGCATAATCCCTATTATAACTAAAACTTTAAGTTAATAATTGCAAATCTTAGCTATTTTTTTTTCGAAATTGAAATCGTTTCAAGTTATTGCTGAACTAGAGATTTGCTGAACTTCAGAGACTTGAATTAAATTCAGTGGCGGCTCGCCCATAAGGGCTGCAGTCCTCCCGCCAAAATGAAAACATTTTTTTAAATTATTATAAACTATTACATTAGTATACAATTATTTTACAAAACCATATTTTTCCGTTCGTAGTATATTTATTTTTGGATTTGTAGGTAATAAATGCCTCGATGGGCACTCTGTATCTGTGTATTGTGTAATTTTGTGTGGTTGTATACTCATCCGGGCTGCAGTCAGTGCAGACCGAGTCTCGCCGCGTAGTTAGTGTATTGACCTGGTTACCCCCACCCGCGATATACGTTTTTGTAATATGTATATCGTGGGCTGCAAACATTGCAGTCCGGATTCTGTATTTTAGGCATTTTATGAGTTTGTTTCTAAGAACTCGAGTTTTGGCAACGGCAAAGAACCTCAAGTGGACAAGAATTTACTAAAATTATTAAAGAAATTAGAAATAACCTCCCTTCGGTCAATCACCAAGAGGATTTTCTATCTGCAAAAAGGCCAAGATTTTCAAAAGCTGCAACAAATTTAGCAGCAAAAGAAGTTTGCGATTATATAATATATCAAGCAAAAGAATGATTTGCTTTTACGAAACACTTATCTGCAACTAGATTATTTTCCCCATATATTTTTTCATATAATACGAATCAAATTCCTGTCATCAAACTACGAGAAACAGTGAATGCATATCCAAGTTTAGATAAAGAGAGGCTTAACACAGAATTACTTGTTTTATATGATCGACCAGAATTTCAAAATTTAAAAGGATACAACAATATTTATGATCTAATGTATAACTCAGAAATTCATTAATCCTTTGTAGAAGTTTTTAATTTACTTGAAATAATAATGTCCACACCTATGACAACAGCAGAACCTGAAAGATTTTTTTCCGCTCTTAAGAGAATAAACCTTTTTAAGAAATACAATGAAACAAAAAAGACTAACAGTATTAGCTATGATTGGCATAGAAAAAAAAACATAATCTCCAATATACCAAATTTTAATGAAAAGGTTATTGTTGGTTTTTTTAATCTAGAGAAACGTAGAATGGAATTTAAATAAAAATAATTGTTACTGGTATTACTCTGAATTAAAAAATTCAATATGTTTCTGTATGTGTCAATAAAAATGCGGTTCTTTCAATTCGTACTGATTTTTTATTAACATTTTTTCCAGCCCTCCCACAAAAATCATCCACGAGCCGCCACTGATTAAATTGCTTATATAAATACAACCCGTCTTGGTAGCAAATCGTTAATCGCTGGCAGCATATGGCTCCAGGCAGCATATTTATGTCTGATAAGAAAAAAAAAACTATTCAAATAGAATATTATCTATTTTATTGTATAAAAACCTAATAGCAGAAAAATTATTTAAATTTTTGTTAACAATTGTAATAAAATCTCCTCTGTTTTTGAACTTTCACTAGCAATACTTGCGTAACTTCAAATACAATAAAATCACTAAAAATGTAATAAAATTAGAGTCACTTGTTACTTTTTTTAAATAAATAGTAGAATACATGTTTTTAGCGGACCCAAAGTACTTCTTTGGCCATCTTCATCTGTAATTGCCAAAGGGAAAATACTATTTGTATAAAAAAAGCTGCGTAGTTCCTGATAGAATAAATAATGACATAAAATAATTCATATTTAAATTATTTATTAAAAAGACACTCTTTGGTTAATAAATATAATGATATTAAAAATCCACTCATAATACAAAACTGAATATTAAAATAGACACACACGTATTTCTTATTTACATTATAGTTATATGTACATACATGCTATAAAAATATGTCTCTTATTTACATTTTTATGTTCTATTTACTAAGAAATACAGAAACTGTTATTAAATAAATACACATCTTGGACAAGTTTATATAGGAATGAAGAAATAGAAGTAACAAGAGAAAAAATGAATCATCGTTCGTAAAATTACATTTGTGCAATAAAAATGTGTTGAATTATTACACTTAAAAAAAGCAGATACAGCTTAGTCTAATTTTTAGACTTGGTAAACTACCGAAATTTTCATAATTTTATAGCCAATGTTCAGGTTATTTATTTCTAAACAGACAGTATCTTACAAGTACAGTTAGATTTGCAGAACAATCTTGCATAAATAATATTTGTTTAATATAACATGAAGTTTATTTAAATTTTACTTTAAACAAAAGCATACGTAACGAATAAATATTGTAGTAAAGTAAAGTTTAATTTAAATAATTAGAATATAAATTTTATAACAACATTTTGTTTGTTCCTGGACTAGGTCCGATTAACTAAAGTCTAATATAAAATCGAGATCGTATTTGCGGTTAAATAAATCTTTTAATTATAATATATTTTCTTAATTATAAAACTTACGGTTCATTAGAATAAGAATTTGGTTTTGGACTAGAAGTTGTTTGATTTTTTTTTACTTATATCTAGATTATTATGGATTGAGATTATAGTAATAAATGTACAAAAGAAATGTTACAAAGGATTGAATATATTAAATTTAATTTTTAATAAAGAATGTAATATTTCTTTGAATAAGTTTGGAATTTGTTAATCCAACGATCTTGACGAGAACAATTAATCATGATAAATTAGGTCTCGGCGAAGTCGTAGTTAAATTGAAACAAGTTTGGCATAATTTAGGGTACTGTGATAAATTGATGAAAGTGGATCGTAGAAATAAGTCGTTATCTATTCATAGAATCTCGCTCTAACAAATCCATCAACGCGGAAATGTACGTTTGCGCCATTTGCAGTGTTTCAAACTTACTGAGTTTTTGATCGCTGTCTAAACTTGGTATTACCTCGCGAAGTCTGTCGAATGCCTCATTTAATCCATTCATTCTTCTTCTTTCTCGGGCATTAGCAGCAAGCCTTCGTTTCTTCATGACCGTGGGCGAAGGAGGTCTATCTCTAATTACGCTTCGTTTCCTTCCTCTTCCCCTGATTGTGCATTTTGGGTTTTCTAAATTATTGTTGGAATTATCGTAGTTGCAGCCTTCGAAAGATTCCGGCGTGGATGAGAAACTATCGAATGTATTTATTTCGTACTGTTCGGGTTGGTCGCTCAGCCGTATGTTGAAATCTCTTTCTAACTTTATTGCCGCTTGATCGTCGTATCGTAAATTCGATAGATTTATGAAGTTGTAGCCGGTGTTTTGGTAATTCTCGTAGTTTTGATACATGTTTTGTGTATTAATAATGTCCTGCGTTAATCGGTTCGCGAATGGTTTTATCACACTCATCTTTCTCTACTTGTTTAACATACTATTGCAATCTAATTATGAACTTATGATAATTTTATTGCAAACTTCACTACGATAACACAGAACTGAATCGCACATAGACCTTCAACAAGTTACAACTTTCATCAGGCGAAGGGATTAGACCGATGACCCAAGTTTACGGAAGTACGGAAGTGGAATAACTAACTGATCCGTTCAGGGTTGATATTGACCTGCTCTAGTCGCGTGCCTCTAGATTCAACACCCGATATCGTGCGCAGGACCGACTTAGCCCCGCAACAAATTTAATTATACACATATATGCTGTCTTCTAGCACAATCGACAAATATATATCCTATATAAAATTATACATAATATATGGCGAAGATTGGCTAGACCAAACTGTCAAGACAAGACAACTGTATAAATAAGAGACGAGAGAGACAAGATTTAAGAGACCCAACAAGATAAATAATAGAATTACTAAGGCTAAATAGTTAATTCTAGATTTGTAAAATAGACACGACTAGATGAGCCAGACTTGGCAGAAATTGCTAAACATAGAAATGGAAAATAAATTCAAGATGGATCGGTAGGTCTAGACTGACAATATGAGAATGCACAAAGTAGTAGTAGTAGTGAATATACAGGAGACTAGTCAAACTAGTATATATATTAAATAGTGCGGAACAAAGAAAAAGCATAAAATTTAATCAGTTTAAATTAGGCGTAAATCGGCAATTATCTCTATAAGGCGATTTGTTAGTTAACTAGATTTTGCAACGTAAGTGTTATCTCGTAAAGGCGGTTGCAAGTATTTTGTTTCCTGAGTTTGTCTAATCCATATGTATAACACGCGCGTTGCATATTGTTGGAATTTCGAACAAGTTTTATTTAATTTTGAATCAATCTGACTAGATATCACTAATATGCGGTTGATATAATAAATTATGGACAAATCCAACTGTTTTTGCTGTATAAATGGCATGTACATGCGTTTATTAATAACTGTAGTGTCGGATTCTTTGGAGGTTTATTATAAGTAAAAACGTATAACTGTTTAAAATAACAAAAATTGTATCAATTTTATTTAATAAATGTTTCATTTTAGAAGGATTATCAAATTTTAAATAGTTTTCGAATTTAAAAGTTTTGGATTTAATTTGTAGCCAAGAAGAAATTTTTTTCATTGTTTAGATCAGGAGTGTCCAACCCGCGGTTTAAGGCAAGTTTCAATGAGATTGAAAAAAAAACTACGATTTTTTATTATTTTTTATTATTCTTATTTATTTTAACGGTATAAACCAATTAGGAAGTTTCACAAAGCACAAAGCAGTAAATGTGTGATTTTGGAATACTAAATAAAGTTTGTTTCCCTCTTAAGCTATAGAATTCTCTCTTAGGCATATGCACTTTTCCAAAATTCCATGACTTCTTCCAGTGTGGCATAGAGAAACCAAAAGGTTTCTACCGCTAGTTTAGATAATAAATGCATGTTATATTTTATTGCAAATATTAAATGTGTATTATTAAAACATCTATTTGTATTATTTCAACGGTATACATTTTTGATAAACTTCAAAATTAAATGTTTACAATAAAAGAAAATTAAGCTTGAAATTTTAAAATACAGAATGCAGTAAATACTGGTCTTGCCTGATCTTGTGTGGTCTGGCTTGATCTTGTCTGGTTTTGTCTGGTCTTGTTTACTTCTGACTAGTGTGGTCTAGTGTGGTCTCTCTAGTCTTGTTTAGTTTTATCATGTCTTGTCTTGTCTAGTATTGCTCAATGTTGTCTAGTCTTTTTCAGTCTTGTTTTGTGTGGTATTATTTATACTTACAATTAAAATTAACATTAGTATTAATTAACATTAGTAGAGAGTAGGATTGTTTTACCTAATAACTATGAGTATTCATCATTAGCCATATTTAGAATTGTTTTAAATTGAATATATCTACTTTATTTTTTAGTAAAGTTGAGAGATTTCGAAAAAAAATGAATCCATCCCTGTAAGTTGACAACTGGCTGCACGCGACCGTCTCATTTCGGCATTCTTCAACACAAACACCTTATGTCGCGCACGTGCCGAAGTTTTGTAGTGGGGGTTACAATGGTTCATCCCTCAGTCTTATATAAAGCAGACTTAAAGCCGAGACTGCCTTGAACCCAATTGGTTATAGGACAGACAGATGCTGTAATTAACTTGGAGATGTTACGTATACGATTAGATGGAACGATTGGCCGTTCATGAATATGTATGTTCGGTGTGTTCAGTACGATAAGAGTCGAACGCGTTTTCAATTTTCTGTATGTATGTATGAGCGTCCGTTAATCCTTCTTTTTTAATGGGGTTATTTTCTTCAGTTTTTACATTTTTTTAATAGGTTCTTGTAAAATGCTAATCGCGTAAGAAGCGATAATCATCACTTTTTTAACGATACCAAATCTTGCGCAATATTTAATAACGGCAAGACAATTAATGTATGACTTAAATAAAAATGCAATATTTATCGCAAATAACTACCTAAGATTAAGTAAAAGTAATTATAAGACTATTGGTAAAACCATACTATATTATAGATAATTATATAAACTTAATAAATACGGAACATAGCCTGAATATATAAATATATTCAACCTTTCCGAAGCTCTAAAATATTATTGAGTCTTTTTAGGACTACAAAAACAAATCTCATATGAAATTTGCCAGTTATTTCGTCGCGAGAGATTTGTTTTGGTAGTCCTAAAAAGTCTCAAGAATATTACAGAGCTTCGGAAATGTTGAATATATTTACATATTCAGGCTGTGTTCCGTCTTTATTAAGTTTATATAATTACAAGACATTTTAGTCTTGTGGTGTAGTATCTGTTTAGGGTCGCTTGTTTAATTTCTCATAATTTATAAGTTTGTTTGTTTATCTGTATGGTTAATGATGCTAGTTTTACCAAATATAGCATGTCTCAACTCATCTATTTCTTTCACTACACTTGTCTGTGTAATGTAGGGTTGCCAACTCTGAAGAGGTCAAATAAAGGATATTAGTTTGAATGATTGTCTAATTTATATTTAAAGCAAGTTTTTCAGTCAGTGTGTATCTTTTAACAACTTTAATAAAATCTTCATATTTAGGGAAGGTTTGTTCTCTAAACATAACTGGAAAAGTGTAATTGCAATAAAAATTCATTAACACGATTCGCTAATTCAGTTATTAATTCACTACAAACATTACTAGCAAAGCTCTCATTACTTTTGAGTTTACATACAGCTTTTATGAAAATTTCCATCCACTGCATGATGTATTACTACTCAAACAGTAGGAGTTTAAAGACTGCCATGAACTAAGGATTCTTTCGTCACATGGAAACAAGGATAGCCATAGAGTGGGGACATGCCTCATAATTTCTTGGTGTTTGTCCTTGGTCCTTTTTTTTCTTCTTTTTGATGCAGTAGAAAAATGATTTGGAATTTTTTTTTTATTACATTTTTAATATTCGTTATTTATATCTTGTTGAGTTTGAAGATTTTGATAATATTAAATAGTAGCATTTGTATCTTTTCTTCAAAGATTATAATTTCTAGGAAATTATTGTATACATATCGCCAACAAAGTTAACATCATTTGTATAACTAATCTTTCTTTAACAGTCAGTCGTCGTGTTTGCCAGTGCAGTAGTTGTTTTTAAGAAAGTTTGTTAAAGAAAGATTAGTTATACAAATGATGTTAACTTTGTTGACGATATGTATACAATAATTTCCTAGAAATTATAATCTTTGAAGAAAAGATACAAATGCTACTATTTAATATTCAATATTAGTATTCAAATTAATTAATGCATGCTTCAAAATGAAATGCAAAATGTGGCAATTCGCCTTAATAACATCCTCAGTTTCTTTAATAATATTTGTATATAGTGACTGAGTGTTTCCAAAATTGCAACATGCATTATCAGAACTAAAGCGGAATACGTAATTCCAGCTGGTAAGTCCTAGCTAGTTAATTAATTGAAACATTCCATCTGTATTTTCGTCTTAGTTTTCGACCAAATTAATTAAATAATTCGCTTTTTCCTTCCAACACGGGCGGTATTGTCAATTGCCCTCTCGAGCGAATTTGCTCGAGCACTGTGCACTTCGTGCGTCCGCCCGATTTCGCTCTCGTGACCAATAAACTTACCGCCCTAGTTGCACAATATACTATTGTTTAGCTTACATATAACATCTAATTCGAATGCAATTTTATTGTTTAATATCTCATGTCCTAGATAATTTAATCTTGTTTACGCGGGTTATTAACAAATATTTTGATATTTTGGAGATGTATGAAGTTTTCAAATTTGTTTTGTATGCTTAAATTTTCAACGGCGATTTTTAATTAAGTATTAAAACTACTCACAGTATTATATATCATTTTAAAGCTAATTTAATCTAGTTTATGGTTTATATTAACTTATTTCAAAATTCCTTATGTGTTCTAAAATATTGCCATTTTTTTAATTAGCTTTGATTATCTTGTATTTCAGTTACCTCCTGTCTTTTTATGTCAGCTTGGATTTCAATTCGTTAGTTCAATAACAAAAATTGGTAAATAATTAATTTTGAATGCTTGAACGAAGTATGACGGAGAGTTTCACGTCCAACGACCCGCAAATGCCTATGCAAAGAGCCGCTTTCGGCCGACCCCTGATTTTTTTTTCATTAAATTTAGATATTTTGTTTCAAAATTGGTAACTAAATTGAGGTGTTATAGTTAAATGTTATAAATGTAGTCGAATTACGCTTAAGTATAGAATTCAAATTGATTATTAAAATGCAGATGAGCAAAACTCCAGCAACTTGGACTTGACCACTTTGCTCTTATATACCGCTAAGCAATAACGTCACTTTTAACTTTACAAAGATGTTTTTCCATCTAATAGATAGGCTCAGCCTAACCAGACAAAGTGACACTTTTGCTTAACATATATCCATTTCATTTGACATGTAACTTTATGTAACGACAGTAAAAGTAATCACTCATATTTCTATTAGTTTGAAATATCTATTTGGTTTAGTTTGTTACACAAGATGAATTTTGTGCCTCAAATTAGGTTGGACAATCATGTTAGGTTTATCGATATTTTACAGTTTTTTTTAATTGATTGTGTAGCCCATGCTTGAAATAAAAAACATGTAAAATGAGGTTTTGACTTTGTTTCAGGGTTAATTATTACCAAATTTAGAGACAGTTTTCTCCAGTTTGGCAGGCACTGATTTAGACAGAAATTATTTGATAAAATATTGATTGCAATATTTTTAAATACATTTTTGTTTATTGTTTTACAGAAAAATCTGGAAACTGCATAATCAATATAAGAATATTCAATATCATATCTAAGCCCAACAGCTTATATACCAATACATTCTAACTTCCACAGTAGGAACAACTGACGTGACTTGCAACAGGTCCACCGTCGAATGAATTGAATTTAGATCTTGCTCCGGTCGCCTGCGCAGGTTAAAAAAATGCACATGTCTATTCCCTACCTGCGCAGACAAACCTGCACAGGCAGACTCCGGCGGCCCGTTGTGTGTATAGCAGGCATTAAAGGAAATTTAATTCTATAGTTGTTTTAATTGAAACATTTTTCAAAATTTCGCTTAGTTTCCGTAATATTTGTGAACTTTCTGTTAGAATTCTATAGAATTAAATTTCCTTTAATGCCTGCTATAATTAGCAAGATGGTGCGAATATATTCAAGAACTATTTAACGATAATCGAACAACATTGACACAACCAGACTCTGAAAATACAGGCCCTAAGATTCGAAAGGAAGAACTCGAATACGCAATTAACAATTCAAAATCCGGAAAACAACTGATCCTAACGAGATACCAGCTGTCCTTCGTCTTTTGAAAAATATTATACTACCACAGGAAAGATTTTTATAATTATTATGAACATGCCTTCTAGTCCCAAGGCTACAGAATCCTCAAAGGAAAGTGGGTCAGCGGGCAATGAAGAACGTACCCCACTTAGATACAGGCTTTATAATCAATCACAGGATACTGGATTCAGTCACGGACTTTACCTCCACAAATAGTCGTGTATCCATCCTCTCTCTCTCAAATGTGCAAACAAGGGCTACAGTATAGTCAATGTACATGACCAAATCAACTAAAACAGACGCAATCCACACAGATCTGATACATTCTGGGAAAGCTTTTGAGGCTGGGAAGATATTATCTCTAAACTTCCAGAGAGGCACACTGTCACACTGCGACTTCAATGCTCAATTGGGAAGAGAGAAAAAATACAGAAACTTAGTGGGCAATTATCGGGCGCATAAGCGAACCAAGCGAGCCTTGAAAAGGTTATGAGAGAATGGCGCAAGGAACTGGGACGTAAGAACGATGGAATGGTTGTAGATTGCCTGGCCTTTGCAGTTCATATGGCACTGATTGCTGATTCTCTTGAGATGACAATAATCCAGGTAAATTGCCTCAGAAAAGAGGCTGCTAAAATGGGTCGTAATGTGTCGCTGGAGAAAACAGAATTCTTCACCAACATCAAAGAAGCAAACAGAGACATGTTACTAGAGCAGGGAAACATCAAGAGGGCTGAGAAATTAAAGTATCTATGGATTGAATCTATGAATTTATGAATGATTGTATCTATGAATTGGGAAGAGAGAAAAAATACAGAAACTTAGTGGGCAATTATCGGGCGCATAAGCGAACCAACCGCGGAGAACGGAGAACGATTGGTGGATCTGTGTAGGACTTTTGGGTTGCCCGTTAAGTCTACAGCCTTCAAACACTTGCCGAGGAAGCATAGGACTTGGATTTCACCTACTACCAACTAGGGTGAATTCCAAATAGATCATGTGGCCATTTCACGAAAATCTCAAAAGGAAATACAAAACGTGAAGGTACTAAGAAGCGCCAATCTGGACTCAGACCACTACCTCTCAAAGATCAAAATAAGACTTCAGCCTAGAAACACTGGATTACACAGAACCTCCAAAATGGTAAGATTTGACGTAGATCGACTTTAGAACAGTCGAGAAGTAAGTCAGAGACTGAACAACACAGACCTAAACAACTTGGACCAACTGAAGGAGACTCTTGTCAAGGCGACCAATGAACTTGCCCACCTCGCTACAAGAAGGAAACATCTGTGATGGAATTTAATAGCCCAAACACATACAGCCTGGGTGAAGTGGAAATTCCAAAAAGACCAGGGAAAATTGTTATATATTTTTGCAACAAAGAAAGCTTACAGCCAACATAATTCGACTAACCAAACTGACCTTCACACAAAACCAACTATCCCAAATCGAAGAGAGCTTTGCTAAGAATAACTCCAGAGATTTCTTTGGAACCTTCAAGCAGACACTCAGAAAATACGGCCCGCCAAGGTTTCACTTCAGAAACTCACAAGGTAAACTGGTTTTTAACGACAAGAACAACTGCACACCTTTTAGCTCAGTACTTTAAAAATCTACTCAACTGTGACCCACCCAGCGAAGACTTCGACTATAAACAAGCCACACCAAACCCGGACTCGCTGCCCGCTTCATTGAAAGAAGTTGGCCAGCTCATTCAACTTCTTCAGAATAATAAGGCAGCTGGAAAGAACTCTATTGTTGCTGAACTGTGGAAAGATGCTGGAAGCAATGCCGTGGGAAAGCTCACCGAGATCATCCAGGACATCTGGGAAACAGAGAAATTACCACCCGATTGAATATCGGCTCTGATCCATCCGCTTAACAAAAACGGGAGATTTTACTCATCTAAACAACTTCCGTGGAATTTCTCTCATCCCAGTAACATATAAGATTCTCTCCAAGGCGTTACAAACAAGGGCATAAACAAAGGGCCGTATAGTCAACTGGGAGAATATCATGGAGGCTTCAGGAAACCCGACCTTTGTTGAACAGATCCTCAATCTTAAAACTGTACGTGCATACTCAAAGATGAGAAACCGAAAAGTGGTGGTCTCATTTTTTTTTTTTTAGGAACGACTACGATTCCATTGAAAATTCCTAAGAAAGCTTCGAAATATAAACTGCAGAGAGACAAGGAGATGGACTTTCCCCACTTCTCTTCAACTGTGCCTTGAAAAGGTTATGAGAGAATGGCGCAAGGAACTGGGACGTAAGAACGATGCAATGGTTGTAGATTGCCTGGCCTTTGCAGTTCATATGGCACTGATTGCTGATTCTCTTGAGATGACAATAATCCAGGTAAATTGCCTCAGAAAAGAGGCTGCTAAAATGGGTCGTAATGTGTCGCTGGAGAAAACAGAATTCTTCACCAACATCAAAGAAGCAAACAGAGACATGTTACTAGAGCAGGGAAACATCAAGAGGACTGAGAAATTAAAGTATCTAGGGATTGAACACAACTTTTCAGAAAGAGCTCATTAGCCATCAGAATCAACAATTTAGAACTAGCCTTTCGACTGACTAAGAATACTTAGAGCAAGAAATGCCTGTCACGCAACCTGAAATTTAAGCACCACATATAAGTCTTACGACCAGAGGCCCTGTATGCCATGGAGTGTCTTTCGTTGAACCGAAGACGTCTGGTAGAGAAATTGGAAGTCAGAAAGAGGAGAATCCTCAGAAAGATCCTAGGTCCGGTAAAGGAAGATGGGAAATTCAGAAGGCGACATAACTCTGAGCTCTACAAATATATTGAGAGGCTCTCTTACTGTGTAAAGAAAAGAAGGCCAGTTGCAAGATTGCCTCCAAGCCGACTAACCAACCGTCTGTTCACCTTCTGGCAAAACAAGAAGGTTCGTACCACTTGGTTGATAGAAACCGAGAAGGATATTAAAGAACTGGGAATAACAGATCTGCAAAACAGACAGTCTGTGACACACCCAGAAGGAACTCCGTGTATTTCTGGAAAACTACCCCCTGGACAGAAGAGAGAAAGGAGTTACACGGGCAGAAGATGCGACAATACTGGGCAAAGATCAAAGCCCAACAGTTGAACAAGCGTGGTTCAAAGTAGGCCTTTTCGAAAGAAGAAGAAGATATAAATTATATGTATATGTATATATTACTATTTTATTTTAGTTTCATATACATTTTTTGTCTATCTAATTTTGTTTGCGTAACTTGAATCTTGTTTGTCTACTCTTGTCCTTCTAGTCTTGTAAGTTTAGTCTTATCGGTCTTTTCTTACATATATAGAATAGCTTATTTATTCATGTTTGTTTAGTCTTGCCTATTAAGGCTTCAGTGTCTAGTATTGTCTCTGTACTATAAACTATCTACTTTTGTTTGTCTTGTGAGTCTAGTATGATCCGTCTTGTCCTGTGTGTCTAGACTTGTCTTCTAGTCTTGTCTGTATAGTCTTGTCTGTCAAATATTGTATGTCTAGTTTTTCCTGTCTAGTCTTGTTTGTCTATTCTTGACTCTCTAGTCTTATCTTGTTTGCATTTGCTCTTTGGTGCGTTAATTAAAATATAAGGAATAAAATATTTCAATATATAGTAGCTGTTTCATAAAACATTTATTGAAAATTGCAATAATTATTTCTGATCGAAACCTACATCCCATTAATTATGTATATGACGATTTGTGGATCAAGTATAAATTAATCAGTTGTGTTAATTATCGCGCCATGCGTTCACCTTGTTCGCGGTTTTGAGAAAAACGAAAAAGTAGACTTATAGATGAAGTAGACTTAGAGATTTATTAATATGGCATCGGCGGCCGTATTTGGCAGCAAACCGCCGCGAACTGACAACTAACCGTAATTTATTCTCGGCACAGAAACGTAACGATATTTTCACAAAACTTGTTATGAAATTATTAATGCATTTAGAAAACTGCATAATTAAAGTTTAGAAAAACACGACTAAATAAGACAGGATACGATTAGATAAACCCAGAAAAGATAAGAATAGACTAGACCAGACAAGACCAGACCAGGCAAGACAAAATAATAAGAGGTAAGATCAGACAAGGTCAGACAAGACGAAACCAGATAAGATCAGACAGTACCAAACCAGACAAGATCAGACAAGACCAGACAAAACCAGGCAAGACCAGACAAGATCAGATAAGACCTGACAAGATCGGACAATATCAGACAAGACCAGGCAAGAACCGACAAGACTAGACAAGACCAGAGACGACCAGACGAGACCCTACAGGGCCTAGACATAACTGGAAAATATTTGACAAAACTTGACAAGACTTGTCACGACTTTAAGAGTCTTGACAAGACATGACAAGATTTGACAAGCCTGACAAAACTTGACAAGACGTGACAATATTTGACATGATTTAACGAGATTTGCCAGGACTTGACATGTTTGACAAGACTTGACAAGACTTGACAAGACTTGAAAAGACTTGACAAGACTTAACAAGATTTGACTAGACTTGACAAGACATACAAGACTGGACAAGACTGAACCAGATCAGACAAAACTAGACAATTTTAGACACTGTTAAACAAGAATACGGTATAATTAGCTTTTCTTCTTTGTATAGTGAAATCGTACATTAGCGGCCAAATGTAGTAGTAATAATTAATTTATAAATTAATTAATTTCAAACTTGTTTTACTAAAAGATGAAAATTGCAAGAAGAAAATAAACAGGTAATAAAGATGTGACATCACATCGTGATGATACCCTATGGAGCGAGCGTTAACTGGTTGTCGCTTGAAAAAAGCTACAGTTAAAGTTAATTAATTGTATGTTTCTATGTCTGGCATTAGCTCACCATGATGGTTTTTTAATTCAGTAATTGTTATTTAAGACTGATTTTAATACTCCATACTCGAAATATTAAACAATAATACAAAGATAGAATAGTTCTGGCTATATGAGACAATCAAGATTTGTCCGAAAAGTTATTTTTTTTTCAATAAATTATTTAACGTCTTGAAAATCACCTCAGTTTCTATTTTGTTTTTATTAAGTAAATATAAATTTGAAACTTTTTTGTTACCAGGAATTTGAGTATAATTGTACTGTTTATGGATTAGTGTGAGAGATAAAGCGACAAATGATTTCGAAGAAAAACATCATTAAAATACACAAAATAATGACTATGTTAAGAAGATAAATATATAATTAAATAGAAGAAAAAACAATAAGTGTTAAAACGTATTTAGCCTCTTTCATTTATGAACTATTCAGTTTAGAGTTTAGATAAACCGTTAATTGTAAACCTTCCATAAGTTTTATACCATCAGATAATTAGTGTGTTACATTTAGTTTAACCGTCATACCGATTATTTCACTTTACTTAACAATATTATCTTTCAATTTTAATTAGGACAAAAACGGCATTTACGATGGAAATAAAGTTTGCAGCAGAATATAAAGATTATAACATCTTTTTAATAATATATCCATTTGGAATTTTCTTCCATTTAAAATAAGAGTAGGATCACGATATATTTTAGTGCCGCTCTTTTATGTTAATTTCGCGCTTTCATGTAAATAAAACTGCTGTTTTTTGAGATAAGGAAGACCGCTCAGGTAATTCGCTTCATTTCCAACAACAAATTCAAAATGAAATATTTGTTATTTCTGGAAAATCGTAAAGCTTAACATATATTTTTCAAAATATGCGTTCGATAAAATATATAAATGCAATAAAGTAGGGGTTCTTAAACCCCTGTAATTTGAGGACCGCCTCTTGAACAATTTTTGTTAACATATTTGTACGGAGCCCACTTTAATAAATTTTTTTAGCGGACTCCATGTTAATTCTAGACATCGTTCTTTAGTGACATCGTTCTTTAGAGACTAAATTTATGGCTCAATTATGTAATAGACACGACATTATAATCAGAGATGTTATGGATATGAAATTTCGGATCTGGATACGGATATTGGAATATTATTATACCGGTTTCGGATACGGTTACGGATATGAAATTTTTTCGGATTATCCGGTAGTTTCGGATATTTTCGGTTACGGATATTAGATTTCTAAGAAATTGCAAAAGTAGAATACTACTTGGTAAACAATTTGAATTTATTTCTATGTGTTGCAAAGTTCGTTAATAATCACAGTGGTAAATAACTGTTTGTGAAATAATTAAACACTACGTTTATTTAGAAAAAACTTAAACATTTCAAATGAAAAAAATAAACTGAAAACAAGACTTAACTCAACATTCAATCGATTACATATATTAGAACTAACTGTAACTATTTTATATTTCGTTCACCCTTTTCTCGTCAGATGTGTCGTCGTCGCCATTCCTTATACTTATTCTAATATCGTTGCATATTCAACATATTCAACACCTTCCCTCAACGATATAAGTTTCTGTCATTCCATACTGTGGATTTGTACTCTTGAGGTAACGAACGACGATCTTGGCTTCTGTCCAATCTACTGTTGATGGTTGATTGATTTGTTGGCTTAATATTGATGATTAATATATGGCCTAGTGTTCACTGCAACGTACAACAGTGCTCCCATTAAGCTTTGATACCCATCATTGCGTTCCATTTCTTCTCCGTTGTTAATCGTCTTCATGTATCCTGGGTCTAGAGGTATCTTCGCACGTTTTTTCAGATTGCGTCTTGTAGATTATATTTTTCGATAATATTCTCTATGTAAGCTTCTTGATGTAACTTGTAGATTCCATCATTGTCGCGTTCTACCTTCATTCCCAAGTAGCTTCCTAATTTACCCATACTGGAGAGGCTTAACTCCTCTTTTAACTCGGATGCTATCTTTTGTATTAGTTCCTCATTTTCACAGACAATCAAAATATCCTCGACGTAGATTGTCACATAGATAGTTGTTTCCCCAATTTATTGTTATACAAACAGTGATCTCTGATGTACAAGCAGTGAAAGCACCTTTCTAGAAAACGCGAGTACTCAGCGTTGTGCGTTGTTCTCATTCCAAACTTTTGCTACTTGCTTTAATCCAAGTATACCTTTTATAAGTTTGCAAGACATATCTCCTTTCCCTGGTTATCCAAATATCTGCTTGTCCTCGGTCCTGATAATCCTTGTTCCTGATTATCCTTGTTCCTGATTATTCTTGTTCCTGATTATCCGTATTCTTGATTGTCCTTGTTATTCCGGATTATTCTTATTCTTGATTATCCTTGTTTCTTGATTATCTTTATTCTTGATTTTTCTTATTCCTAATTGTCTTTGTTCCTGATTATCCTTATACTTAATTATCCTTATTCCTGATTATCTTTATTCTTGATTATCCTTATTCCTTGATTATCTTTATTCTTGACTATCCTTATTTCTGATTGTTTTTATTCTTAATTGTCCTTTTTCCTGATTATCCGTATTCTTGATTATCTTTATTAATGATAGTCCTTTTTACTGATTATCCGTATTATTGATTATCTTTATTCCTTATTGTCTTTATTCCTTATTGTCCTTTTTCCTGATTTGTTCTTTTTCTTCTTCGAATGTTATTTCGATCAATTCTTCTGCTCTTCCTTTGGCTTCCTTGTCAACCTTTTACTTTGATTTATTTAGCTTCCTTTTCCGCCTTTTCTTTAGCTTCCCTTTCAGCCTTCTCTTTGGATTCCCTTTCTTTTCTTTACCTTCCTTCCCCCCCCCCCTTTTCTTAGCTTCTTTTTCGGCCTTCTCTATAGTTTCTTTGTCAGCCTTTTCTTTAATTCATTCTTAGCCTTTAACTTTGCTTCCTTTTCCGCTTTTTTCTTAGCTTTCTGTTCAGTTTTTGCTTTAGCCTTTTTCTCAGCCTTTACTTCAGCTTCTTTTTCAGCCTTCTCTTTAACTTCTAGGAATTATTACAACATATCAATCAAAATTATCCGAAATTATTCGAAACTTTAATATCGGATTCGGTTACGGTACACATTACACATTTTTATTTCGGATATCCGATAGTTTCGGTTACGGTTACGGAGCTCCATAACATCCCTGATTATAATAAATATTTTAATAATAAATGGTCTTGTATATTTATAAAGATGAACATTTTATTACGATACAGAATAAAAAACATAAAATGAACAAAAATAATAGAAAAAAGATTAAAAAAAGTTACATCGTCTAAAGTCATCGTCTTGTACTAATCTTGTACTAATTACAATCATTTTTATAATTTCGCGGACCCCCGGTAATGGCTACGCAGACCCCAGTTTAAAAATCTATGTACTAACAAGGTGACAATGACCTGACAGAAAATATAGATAATATTATAAAATAGCGCTTAGTACACAATATACATAATAAGAACAATAGAACCAAGATTTTATGCAGGTAGCAATTTTTGAAACTTTGTCTGTTTGTATCATCCCGACGAAACTTGGCAAATACTTGACGATTAAGAAATATGTAGATCAATATTCTAATATTTAGAACTGTATAATATAGATTTAGATAAGCGATTCTGTTTGTTAAACAGTAATTGGCAGCGATTTGTAGCGTTTCGTTGGTTTATTGGCCTTGGGGGAGCAAAAAACGTAAACAAATCTGGGCGAAGCCAGCGTAATCAGTGCAAATAAGGTGAGTTTGAACACGATTTTGAACGTATTCGGTTATTGGCTTGCGACTGTCGGGTGCGGATGAATTTTCTTATGATAAAAAATTGCGGAAATTTAGTGAAAATTGTGTTAAAAGTTTGTGAGATTGTTTTGCAATGTTTTGTAAACGTGTTTGTGAAATTTTTGTTGGTTTTTCTGCTTTGATGGGTGAGTTTTTGCATTATTCTTTATTAACTAGTTTTAAGGAAAATTTGAGAAACTTCAGAAAAAAAAGTTAAAGAATAAATAAATATTTCAGTTTTTTTGTTTGGAAAATTTGGCGAAAATTGAGAAATTGAAAAAATATTATTTTATTTAATTGTAAATTAAACAATGTTCATTGTCTGGTTTTGGTTGAGTGCCACCAAGGTTGACTATAAAATAACAAAAACTATAAAATAACAGTCTTTTCTGTCTAACATTGTCTATTCAGTCTTGTCTTTTGAAGTCTTGTCTGTCCAGTTTTGTCTGTCCAGTATTGCCCATCCAATCAAACAATCTAAACAGCCCCTAATCCCAGCCACCATGTACTGCGATAGAAGACAAATTTAACATATTTTATTAAATGTAATGACAACTGACACCCTGAATGTAAATGCGGTACCAGGGTGCTCAGGGTTATTTAAGAAAAAAGTCTTCTCCGTCGAGTCATGTTTGTCCAGTCTTCCATGGTCACTCTTGTCTAGTCAGTTTTGCCTATCCAGTCTTGTCTGTCGACCTTTATCTTTAGATTTATCTCAGGCTATAACAGGCTTTTCTGTGCATTCTTGTTTCTCTGGTCTTATACTTGATAAAGAACCAAAGAAGCTCTGGGTCAAAATGCGTAAAAAGAAAAACAAGGTATTCTTACTCTACAGACATAAACTAACTAAGGGTCCTACTCTTATGCTTAGCAGTGTCCATAATGTCCTACCGTTATGCTTAGTAGACTTCAAACGGTATTTTGTACCTGTCCCACGTATTTATTGTTTTAACATATTTATTATTCTTATTATTTATTGTTATAACTTCTTCTTGAAAGATGCTGACAACACTATCCATATTATGTTTAAAATGGCTATTTATCCATTTTACACTTATGTTCAAATATGTATATTTATATGCATATCGAATGTTGGAAATTAATGTCTATTTTACCTTTACGGGTCGTATTGAATATTATTTATTGGTTATTTTATAGTAGTATTTATTTATACGAGGCAACCAATGCTATGGCCTTAAAATCTCTCGTTTCCAACATTATAACCGGATTCGGATTAGATGTTTGCAAATTAGTTTAAGAAAATGGAAAGATGCAACTTGCTCCCTATATAAAAAATCTGTAGGGATAGATTCAAATTAATATAGAAGCACCTATTCTGTGGAAAACTCATAGATTTCCTCACTCACACTATGTAGTTTCTATTATCTATTGTGCTCCTTGAATTTAGCGATCATTATCACTGTCACCCGTATTAGCGTGATTTTTGTATCAGATATTAGAAGTGTCTTAGTATACGCACATGTAATTTGCCACAATATCTAGTTTTTGGAATCTCACAGTATTTGACGGATAATGTCACTTATTTTATCTGTTGTTTGAATTTGCGGGTTAATTAGACTATTCCTATTTAAAATAACCATGCTTTCAATACATATCGTTGCTACCCAGCTTTAATAATATTAGTAGCAAATATGCAGAGTGTTAAGTTTACCCTTTGACGACGAATTTAAAAAAAATTAAATTTCTGTAACTTTAACGGTAGAAATCAGCTATATAGCTTGTTTAAAACGTGTAATGTTGATTTCAAATTTTTCCTATGCTGCAAATTTGAAATTTGAGTGCGGAACATATATGTCCCAACAGTGTTTTCTAACGGGACATATTCGTCCCAACAGTGTTTTATAGAAAATCAAACTATTATAGCAAAATAAGAAAAAGGTTTATTCTAATTGTTAGAAGGTATATTTTTATACATGAAATGGTGTAAAACAGCTATCGCATAATGGGAGATCGCATGAGGTACACATCGTTTTCGTACGATGTTCAATTTTCTTTTTGGCACAACTAAAGCACCTCTTGCGTGTTTTTCCTTGGACTGGTAAATGATCCCCAACGTTGTGTAGATGTCTTGCTGACGTTGATGCCCGCCCACTTGTACGTTTTCTTTTAATTTTTGCACTTTCCCTTCCCTTACCTTAAGAATGATAGAGTCTTCTCCTTTTTGTGATTTATTTCGCTGTACAAAATACATGCATTGACTGCTGTTGTCATTAATAATTTGAAAAACACCTTACGCCACCACTTGGAAGATTTTCTGTCGAAATCATAGACGGTGGTTAGGTGGTCTGACAGATCTACACCACCTATAAACTTATTATAGTCAGCTATAGATTTTGGACAAGAATACGTCACTTTGTCGCCAGTTTTTAACTTTCTATTTACTTATCTATCTCTTACTCTTACTATCTCATTTGGGTGGCAGTTGCTCAAGACAAGTACTTCTTTTGTATATTGCAAAAAACTAGCAGTGAGTCCCGAATCTGTAGCAATGATGTAATTGTATTCGCCTCTGGCTAATTTCATCTCATGTCACAACATTTTTCCTATTCCTGATACATGTTCCTGATAAACACGAGTTAGCAAAAATTAGCTTTTACGCTTGAATTATGACCTATATATATATATATATATATATATATATATATATATATATATATATATATATATATATATATATGTATATATAACCCTTCCGTATTTTTTTTCAAATTTCTAATGGCAACTTACCTTTGTAATTATGCATGCTTTACAAAAAAAGATAAAGAAAATATTTTGAGTCATTTTTGTTTTTTACTTATATTTTTCATTTGAATGATTTTTTTGTTTAAAGATTACAAAACTCTTCCCAAGTATACTGGAGATTCATTTTCACTGTAGTCACTGCTGATAAGGTTTCTAAGTTTAATCTTGATGTCACTGCTCCAAAAATCATTAATGATTGAAAATACTCGTTGAACTGTCGCATTAGTACCCGGCAAACACATTGCAAATTTAATAAGTAATTCCAACTTTTTTGTAGGAATATGCTCATCTTTCAAATATTTGTATATTTCTGTCCAACGCAAACTAAATTATGTTTTATTTGTCTTCCATTCATATATTTTTTTCGTGGAACAATACATGTTTACTCGCCTAACTTCATCGAAGAGTTCGTTATCATCGATAACAATTTTGTGGTTATGGAATTTTTATAAAAATATTTAATTTCTTTAACAATTTCGCCTTGCTTCTAGGATTTGACTCAAACCAACAAATCCACCATTGTATCTAGCATCTATTTTGATCCATCAAATTATTTAAGACAGTTTTCACCTCGAAAGCTAACACTTTAGAGCTTTCAATTAGTGTTAAGAAATACAACTGACATTGAATTGAATAATTCACTTTGTTTTTTACCACACTTTTATTATGTAAAAATGTTATATAACTTATTATTTACAGTTATATAAATTTCTACACATATCACGACTGGAGTTTCGACGGTTGACGGTCATTTTCAAGTGACTTAGGAAATTGATGAGGTTGAATATATACCCTTATAGTTTTGGTGGGGAGAGGGGCGGTGCCTGTCCGTAGATGAGGACTTATCTGTTTGAGATTGGGTGAGATTAAAGAGTTGGAAAAAGATTAAGTCAGTTTGCTCGTTTAGGAGATTAACTGAGGGATTACGGATTGTTTTGAAAATATCTAATTACTCTAGGAGATTTGGTTTCGGGCCTTTGTTGCAATTATGCAAGATTTTTAGATTATCTATTTCTGGGAATTTTTGATTGCATTCGAGACAATGGTTTGAAAAAGAACTAGTGTCTTTTTCAGACGAAAAGCGCGAGAATGTTCTGAAAACCGTGTTGGAAAACTTCGTCCTTCGATTTTGTCTTTGGTATTAAACAATATGTTGGACAACTTTGAGGAGGGTTTAAATGCTACTTGAAGATTTTGCTTTCGAAGGACATTTGCGATGTGTTCGCTTGTTTTGCCAAAATATGTCAGGGAGATGAAAGTTTTGTCTGAATTTGAGGTTTTCGGATAAATTTGGGCCATTGCGAATTGGGTTCGTTTATTATTAATAATGTTTTGGATGAGTTTTGTTGGGAGTATTTAATTCTATGATTCTCTTTTCTGAGGAAACGGGGATTGAAAAGGCTCGATGTAACATTGAATAAAAGGCCGCTAATTAAATACGGGATTGTAGAGTTAACATTGGTGTTTTTTCTGTATATATCAAATTTTATTTTGTTGTTATTGTGAATCAGAGTAAGGTCTAAGAAGTTTATTTTGTTGTCTGTTTCTACCTCGATGGTGAATTTAATTTTGGGATGAACGTTGTTTATTAGGTTGAGAAATTGGTCTAATTGACATATCTATACCAAAATGAAATATGTTTTTTGGAGAAATCTGGTATGAAGATTTTTTCTTCGATAGTTGACATGAATAGATCGGCTAAAAGGGGACTTAATGGCGATCCCATTGCTAGACCTAATGTTTGCTAAAAGTATGTGTTATTAAATTTGAAGTAATTTTGATTAACATATCAATGAATAATAAGTTATATAACATTTTTACATAATAAGTGTGGTAAAAAACAAAGTGAATTTTTCAATTCAATGTAAGTATGGATTACCACGTAGTAACTGTCGCAACCATCCTATTCATGAAATACAACTGCTTGACTATAAATGAAATGAAAACGCGTATTCGATTTTTTTAATAGTTTGGGTCACTGGTCGAGTACGAGTACGAGTGCAAAGGCTCAAATACGTTGATTACGTGTTCAACAGCAGATGTTAACGCAAGCCATCTCATTGTGGAATATCCCAACATTTTTTTGTATTCTATTTCTGCTTCCTTGCAAAATTCTGTAAGTTTGGTGACTCACACTGTGTATCTTTGAAAGTATAGATAAATCTAAAAGATTATGAAGTAGTATTAATTGCATTGGATAAAAATTATACAAGTTGCGTTGCAGACAATTCTAAAAAACCTTTCCTCCAAAATTAGTATTAGTTTTAACTGCGGATATTTTTTTACTGCGATTATTTTTTTAAAATTATTGTTTTAAGAATTATTTTATGTGCTCGGAAAGGAGTGAGGAGCTCGGAGATGGTTCCCCTGGTACAGAATCTAAATTTAATAGTTTAACATTTACTCCAGTTTTGAAGAAAAAGTAACGTACTTAAATGGGATACATTTTTATTTCTTTATGATTTGAGGCGTCTGATAAAATTATAATATAGTTTGAATTTTCCAAATTTTGTTTCAATAATTGGAATGCGTAGTTTTGGACTACATTAACTACTATTGCTTAGCATTTTGTTCGCCCACAATATTTGTTTTTGTCCAAAGAGATTGCGCACTATATTTGAAGCACAATCCATACTACGGAAACGAATTTTCATACGAATTAACGAACTGCTTGGCAAAAGCCTTTAAGACAATACTAACTTCGCAGAAAACAAGGGTACTCAAGGGTACTCAAATGCAGTAGCGTCGCTAGCGTCGGTCAATCGGGCGAATGCCCGGGGCCCACGAGCTAGGGGGGCTCCCACAGGGGCTGTGGAGGGGAGGCCCATTTTGGGACCCCCCCCCATTTTGCTGAAATTAAAGCAAGGAAAATAAAGTTAAATTTTGTTTTTCTTTTACATTAATATATTATTATATTATATTTCTTCTATACATATGTTCCTTTCTTGCATGTATTAAAAATTAAAGAATTTATTTGTTTGTTCACTTTTTTTTATTGGGGGCCCCACCTCAATATATATGCCAGGGGCATCAAAATCCAAACGACGGTGCTGCTCAAATGCATAAAATCACAGTCATCATTATTTATTTTTACAATACTAAGCAAAGCAGTACAAGCAGTACATCTTATAGAAAAGCAGTACATATGTAGTGCCTAAAAATTGGACAGTACAGATTATCTCAAAGAAGAACTGTACTGGCTAAAGCAGTACGCCTGGTCATGTTAGTTAGGTAAATATGAAAAATTCAACGGTTTATTCCTTTGCGTATTCTAAGAATATTTTGTCTTAAGATGATTTCTGAAAAACCCTTTTTTCGAAGATACAGCTTGAATAAAATTTGCGACAGTAACAATATTTTATTATCAAAAAGTACATGTAAAGTTGCTCAATCTACAATGAATGTACGAAAGGACTTCCAGGTTGGATACAAGCATCTTCTGGTCATTGAGTGCCGAATTCTTTCAAACACACCAGAGTAGCTTCTAATTGAGTTACACCCATTATTACAAGTATACACCCAATACACCCAATTTCGCAATTTGTCCAAATTCTCCACTGGAGTAGCGTAATGACTTCAGATAGCCTCATAAGAAATAATCCAGGGGGTTTCAGTCTGGGGGTCGAGCAGGCCATACGTGTGGCCCACCTCGACCGATCCAGCGATCGCCGTATGTTGCTGAAATGTGGTGCTGCATCATCGTGCATAAACCACATTGTATTTCTTGTCGCCAATGGTACATCCTGATGAAACTCTGGCGACGTTTCTTCCAAAAAGTTGCGATACATCTGGAAAGTAAGTCTTGCTAGTACAAATACTGGTCAATTTAGATAGTCACTCACAATTCCAACCCAAAAATTCAAGGAGAACCGATGTTGAAATGATCTTCGCATACCTCATTGGGATTTTCATCTGCCCACACATGATTTTAATTAAAATTCCTTATTGCATTTTTTGAGAAGCTAGCTTCATCGACGAGAAGAATCTGTGTCAGGAATTGAAGGATTAAAACTAATGTTTGCAAAAGCAATTTACATAACCCAATTCGTGGACGATAATCAGCAGGTAGTAATTAATGCCTGAACAGGTTGAATGTGGTATAGATACAACAAATTGCCCTTAAGAAACTGTCCAATGACTTACATTCAACGTATTGGCAATTTGTCGCGTAGAAGTACTTGCACCTTCCTCCATCATGTCCAGCACATTATGTTCCAGTTGTACCGATCTTACTGTCAATAATCTTACTGGCCCTCCAGTTCGTTTCAATGTGCCTGTTGTCACGAGAACCTCGATTAATGTTTCCGAGGATTTGTCGATCGGGGATATTACTACTAGAAAACTGTTTAATGTACAATCCTCTAGCTTGTAATGACTTGCCATTAGCAAGTCCATACATGAAATGCATGTGACACATATTGGCGTTCGTATAGATGGCGTAGTTCACTAACTATTAAAGACACGTCAAACAGCCAAACGTTATTCAATGTAAACAACAGAGACCGATACAGGTGATGATCACAAACGAGACGTATTCAAATGAAAACCACTTCTACGTTACTAGGTAAAACAACTGTTCCAAGTTATCGTACACATTTTTTTTGTACTTGACAATCTCATTAATTTTTAATACTTGATAAACTCATTGGCGTACGCCATACTTTTATTTACATTATTCATTTCAACAAATATCGAATATGATTGTCGCAAATTTTGTTCACCCTGTATCTTTGCAACAAAGAAGTTTTTCCGAAATTAGGAATAACCCCTTGAATTTTTTCCGCATGTTTACCTTAGACCCCGTATTTGCCGGTGTTATGTTTATGAACCTGTAGTATATGGCATAATCGAGTGAAAACAATGTATCATTCGCTTATTCTGAATAATTCGGGTAGTTCGATGCTGTAACTTATTTTACCTGTTATTTTTCCCATATACTTTCCTCTAAATTTTCTGAATAATTAGACAGAATTCGTATTTTGAGAAATTGAATTAAAAAAAACCTCAAAATCATCCTTTGTTAGCAGTGTTTGGTAGTTGCTGTCAAATTATCCCTCCCATTAAATCAAAACCAATAAATTCCGTCTAATTGCACGAATTATATTCCGTTTCTTTTCCCAATTTGACTACCAATCATATTAAACAATTATTATAGCGCCGAGTTAACCGTATATAGGCTTACGATGGCTTATGATTCAACTATCAAAAAATGAGTAGCTATTATCGTTATTATTTCTAAAAAAAAACTTGCTGCCTTTTTGTATAGTTAATAAGCCACATTTGATATTCTGGTATACACATTTTTTTAATATTAAATTCTATATCGAATTTATTATACCAATTACTTTTGCTATGAATGTGGAGGCAATTCTCTGAATACAATGTCTTGTGTGTGTTTAATTATGTGGCGCTGGGTGTCTTTGAAATTTTGTAATTGTCAAACGTATATATTTAGAAACACTAATGAAATAATTAGTTATATGCAGGATAATAATTCATTCTGTTTTTTTCTTAGAAAGTAATTTAAAACCTACATAAAAGAAATTTACGTTTTATTAATTAAACTTACAAACATGAATTTTATTATCACTTTTTTTGTGGTTTTTATTTACATGCTCTCTGCATAAGACATCAATCGTTCTCTCAAGCTTTATCTATTTACTTGATCTAATTATTCGGTTTTGTCTAATATAGCTTCTCTACTCTTCACATTTTCTTTACTTGTTTTCTTTGCTATAATTAATTTGTTTATTTGAATTTATTTGAATTAATGTATTTGTAAGCCTATGGAGTTTCTATAAATAATGGCAACGTATAAAATATGTTACTGTCTAGAATAATTTTATTATCTAAGTAAGAAATTTTTAAAGATATTTTCAAGAAACTTTTTTTAAACGAATTAATGTAAAATTATTTAATACATCCTTAATATTTACACTTTTTGAATTAATTGCTTGTATCTATCTGCATTGTTTCATCGATGGGAATATCCATATATCGTGGGCGCGTGCAAAAGGGGATATGTTAGAAAACGAAAATTTTGGGAAATCAAACCTTCAAAATCTAATAAATTTTACATCTATTTTTTTTTCCAAGCAATTTTTACCTTTATATTTTCCTGTTTTCATTAGAAATCATGTTATAAAATGGCTTTTGAATATTTTCGGTCGATTTATAGTAATTTAGTAATAAAGCAAACTGATCAAAAATAAATTGAAAATGTTTAATTGCTTTTCCTTGTAAACACAATTCGTATCAAACCCTTCTTTGTTAAAAAAATTATATATTTTTGAAATAAAACGATTTGAACATAAAAAACATAATTTCTATTAAAAATAAGTAAAATATTCTTAGAAAAATATTTTTAGAAATAAAGATACCCCAATTTATGTAACTTTTATTAGACAAAAACGATTTGAACATTTATTTTAAATTAATATTAAAACTATTACTCTTATAATATTGTACTGTATTACTTATTGTTAGTTATTCACTTTCACTGTCGCTTGACAAGTTATCTACATGAGCCATCTTGTTCTTTTTCTTTAGCTTCTTTCCATTGTTGCTATTAGATACTTTTATGTTTCTATAGTACTCCTTGAAGATGTTCGAGATTAATGGCAGCTGATCTATCAGATCTTTTTTTCAGCTGAAATTAGAAGTGGCTGTGTAGAGATAACTCTTGGAGTTAATTTTGATCGTTTTCCTTTTTTAGAAAACCTCAATTTTCTAAAGCTGTCCTCGTCGTCAACAGAATAATTAACAAGAAATGAAGGGCCCATCGTTTTCAAATATTTTGTCCATCTAATTTATCTCCAGTTGATTTTATTATTTTCGACGTCTGTTTTACGCAATTGAAAAGATGATTTTAGTAAATCTGAGTAAGAAAAAAAATCTTCTTGAGGCTTGAGACTACAAAAGGCTTTTTTTCCCTGCAACTCTTATAAGTTGAGCCCAGTCTCGCGGGTGTTCGATTGACGGGGCATATTTTTTTTCATTTTCTCAATGACGCTGTGGTCCGTGTCACATTCCATGTGTGAGTGTCCAGGTACAAGAAACTTATGATTTATTTCAACCAAGCTTTTTGATTTTTGTATTGCTGTTAAGCTCATTGCTGCAAAGTGGGTGTTCCTATTCTGGCCTCCATATGTGTCACTGTACATTGTCAATGTCGCAATGTTTTCTGGAAGATTTTCCATATAATTGTAAAGACACGATGTAATTTCGTTTGCCCCTCTTGCCGCTGTTGTTTCATTTCAAAGGTAACAATATCCTTGTGAGTTATCGCAGTCATGCACAGTCAAATTGAAAACCCATAAATGGCGTTTATAGAAGGAAATACAGTTTTTCAGCATTGGGGTTGGCAGGCATGCCTGAAGATCAAAAGATATTGTATCAAAAGATTTTTTTGAGGGGTCGTTTTTACAAATTTCTTTATCGTTAGCTTTTGAAGTGTATGCATTATCTACAAACATGAGATTTTTTTCATATTTTTCTTCAGATACATGTTTATCATTATCCGTATTGCTCATTTAAATTTCTATTTGTAGATGATCACAGGTATGGCAAGTGTCTTTATTAGGTTGTTTACTGGAAAAATTTAACTTATGGAAAACTGAGGAGTAAATTTTTAATGATCCTGCTTTGCAGCCTTTTATCCGTTTGTATTCATTATACAATTCCTTAATAGTCAAATGAGGAGGCAAATACTTTTTTTTCGTGTCTCTTCTTGTATAGTGGCTCTCGTAGGCAGGAATTTAGATTAGATGCTGACGAACTGCGGTCAATCTATCATCAGATGTCTTGTTCCATGGAACTGAACTTTCTCTGTTATCTCTATGTAATGTACCGCCTCCTGATGAACGTTTTTTAGCTAGAATGATTTCAACAAACTTGTTTGTTATTGAAAAACATTTAAAGAAATCTGCTTTACAAATTGGATAAGATATTCCATTTATATGTACTTTATATTGTAAAGAAACTTGTCTATGGTGAAATCTATTAGGGTCCCGAACGCTTGAACGGGAAGCGACTTTCTCACATATCTCTATTAATCCTGATATGCACATGCGTCTATCATGAGAATCTAAAGCATAGTACTCATTGTATAACATTTCTGCGTCTTTAGCAGTAATTCTTTCTGCACATTTCTTTAGATAATTTCTTTCCTTTTATTATCTTTCCCTTCCTGGTGACGTATTCTTTACCATTACACATTGCATCTTTTCTATTCGTCCTACTTTCCCTGGTGCCTCCCTTTAAAATACGTTTGCTATTCCGAAAAGCTCTGGTTCTAATCAGAGTATTTTGTAGCACCTCCACAACTGCAGTTTTCGCCTCTTGGTCTGCATTTTCAAATGCTATAACCTGGTTCATATCTATTGAGGACACCTCCATTTCCGCATGTTCTACTTTCTTGGCTACACTTTCTAAAACAGCATGATTCATATGTGTCTCCATAACTGCAACATCACTATCAGGACTATCAATTATATTCTAGTTCAAGTTGCCGTTCTTTAACCAACCTAACCTAAATCAATGACAGTTTATTACAGCAGAATGTTATATAACTATGAATGAACGTATAGACTGTAATCAACCTGACTACGATAGGAAACCTCCATAAAGAAACGCACCTTTTCGCAAACGCAAGAGATCCGCAATTCAAAATGTTTATTTTTCTTTGATCTTTGAGCATCAGTTTAAGTCACCTTCTCAGATTGATATGTTTAAGGAGTCAAGTCAGATTTTTTAGTGGCATGACCTCTTAAGCGCAGCAATCTAGATCAGTGCCCAGAAAGATAATTCATAACATTACATTACTAGAACGACTTATCCCCTTTTGCAAAACCAACATTGGTTCCAAAAGTTTCCAAACTACCTCCTAATTCACAACCAAATTAAATATAATTCAAAAATTCAAGGTCAAATTTGACTTGTCTCCTCTTGGACAATGTTGGAGAAAGCTTTTTTCTTTGGAATGATGATTAAAACGCACTTTTGAGGAAAAATGACATCCCCTTTTGCACGCGTGCCCACGATATAATACTTACAACTAAGCACAAATATAAATACCAAATTCAGTTTCCAGCCCATGAGTTTAAATAGAGTTTTTAAAACAATTTGGTGTAGTGATTTTTGACATGGAAACTTTTCTTGTTTTATATAGTATTATCCATTTAATCTTTTCTATACTTCTATTTCTATACTCTAGTAGAAAATTCTGTCAAATTTTTGTATTTCTACGTCTTAAAGCTGATATATTTAATATCAGCTGGTTTGATTTTTCTGAATGTCTATTTAGTCAGATCTGTAGGGTTTGATTTGTCTAGTCCTTTTAATGACTAGTGACTAAAAGGATCTGCAAATTATGTTTAGTGCCGCTCTTTTATGTTAATTTCGCGCTTTCATGTAAATAAAACTGCTGTTTTTTTGAGATAAGGAAGACTGCTAAGGTAATTTCCAACTAAGGTCATTTCCAACAACAAATTCAAAATTAAATATTTATTATTTCTGGAAATCCTTAAATTATATTTCCCCTGCTATAGTGATTTTTTTTTTATATAAATTCACTACAGCAGGGATTTTTAAGCTCATGCAGTTTGAGGACCCTGTCTTTATCTTTAGCTTTATCTCACTATACTTGTCCGTGCAGTATTGTTTCTCTAGTCTTAAACTTGATACAGAACCTAAGAAGCTATGGGTAAAATGCGTAAAAAGAAAAACAAGAAATACCTTGTGTTTCTTTTCCTCTACAGACATAAAATAACTAAGGGTCCTTCCTACCTTCATGCTTAGCAGTGTCCATAAGGTCCTACTGTTATGCTTAGTAGTGTTCAAACGGTATTTTGTACCTGTCCCACGTATTTATTGTTTTAACATATTTATTATTCTTATTATTTATTGTTGTAACTTATTTTTTAAAAGATGTTGATAGCACTATCCACATCATGTTTAAAATGACTATTTATCCATTTAACACATATGTTCAAATATGTATATTTATATGAATTAAAATTAATGTCTATTTTACCTTTACGTGTCGTATTGATTATTATTTGTTGGATATTTTATATTTATTTATATAAGGCAACCAATGATATGGCTCAAAAATCTCGCGTTTCCAACATTATAACAAACCGGGGAATTTATCGAGTTTACGGGTCTATTGAAATTTAGTGTTATGGACTTTTTACCTGGTGTAACTGTTATTAATCGTCCTTGTCACGGGTTAACGGAAAGGTCGCAAAGGTCGGAAAGCAAAAATGAAGCTTCTAAGTTATCTGGTTCATTAAATATTCGTGTTTTTCTTGAAATAGTTGTAAACATTGTCAACGTGACAGATAGTCGACGCGAATGCAAATAACTAGATGTTGCCACGTTTATTATTTTTTCTAATTATCAACAGATTTGCTTCGAAATAAAAAAAAGGAAAACTAGTAATATATCCAGGGAGAAATGTACATAAATTAAGATTTTCATCAAATTAAATAAAAAAAAAATCGCCAGATCCTCTATCTGGAAAATACAAATTAAATTTTGAAAATTAAAAAAAAAAACAGATAAAACCTTACATTGGACCGAGAGTTCGCGCTGCCGCGCGTATGTTGTCTTGACTTATCTTCCCGCTTCGCGGCGGACAACCTAATCTAACCAAGGTAAAACCAACGGTTCTTGTCACTTTGTCCTATATTGGATCGAGTTCGCGCTGCCGTGCGTATGTTGTCTTGATTTATCTTCCCGCTTCGCGGCGGGCAACCTAATCTAACCAGGGTTAAACCAACGGCCCTTGCCACTTTGTCCTTCATTGGACCGAGAGTTCGCGCTGTCGCGCGTATGTTGTCTTGATTTATCTTCCCGCTTCACGGCGGACAACCTAATCTAACCAAGGTAAAACCACCAATAAAATCCACACGAGACATTGTACCGTAGTTGTTCGTTGCAATCTGGTTGAAATATGAATGCAAATTCAATACGACGCTTAAAATAATATATATGCTGCCATAGTTAGTTTTTCATATAAAAACAAAGAGGATCGGATCCTCTTTGATATAAACGGGCAAGAATAAACGAGCCAACATCCAAATAATTGCGTTCACATATACTGTCTGCAATGTTAAAAATGTCAAAAAAAAATTTCAACAAAAACAACGTAGAGGCTTAATTTTTGCTTGCGGAGCTTAATAAAAGAGTGCCAAAGACAATTAACAACAGTTACAACAGGTAAAAAGTACACAAACATATTTTCAAGACAGACCCGTAAAACCGAATATACCCCAAACCGGATTCGGATTAGATGTTTGCAAATTATTTTAAGAAAATGGAAAGATGTGATGAAATTGAATCAAATTAATATAGAAGCACATATTCCGTGGAAAACTCATAGATTTCCTCACTCACTAAATTTTAAATTGTTTTCCAATTAAAAAATTGTCCAGATTGCGGAAGATGTGGTAGTCCGTGGGGGCAAGGTCTGGTGAGTCTGGAGGATGATGAAGAAGCTCCAATTCCAATTGCTGTAATTTTGTCATATGTGCAGTTTGGGGTCTAGCGTTATCATAACATCCATACGCACCAGACCTAGCCCCCACAGACTCCGCAATCCGCAATCTGAACAATTTTTTAATTAGAAAACAATTTAACTTCGATAATGCAGTAAAACTGGCTTTCCAAAAATTCGTTGACTCTCGTCCGCCAGGGTTTTATACCACCGCGGCACCGGCCTGAACAACATGCCGCTTAAATGCTAGCAAGACAATACATTAAATGCATATCAGTCATCTCGCCGTTCGTATACATGGTAAAGGACTTCACTAACTATTAAAGATACGTCTAACAGCCAAACGGCACTCAATGTAAACAACTGTTACCAATACAGGTGATGATCACAAACGAGACGTATTCAAATGAAATCCGCTTTTACGTTAGTAGATAAAACAGCCGTTCCAAGTTATCTTCAAAAATTTTTTGTACTTGAAAGTCTCTTTAATTTTTGGAGCGAAGTTCCTTTAGGGAGTTCTCGGTATGAGTTTCTTTCTCTTTCTCTCAGTGTATATTTCTATACCGCCCGCTCTCTCTTTCGTTATACGCCGCGTTAGTTTCTTTCTCTTTCTCTCAGTGTATATTTCTAAACCGCGCTCTCTCTCTTGCTTTCTCTTTCTCTCAGTTTATATTACTATAATGCGTGCTCTCTCTTTCTTTTGCAGAATAACAGACGAGCGTGGGTTATAACCTTAAAACTAACCAAGAAAATAAACAAGTAAAAAAATATTGTTCAAACGTATTTGTTTTTTGTTGTTTTAAATCATACGAGAGTTATATTGTTAAAAAATAAATAAATATAATACTCATTATTTGAATTAGGTTTCGAGAAATGGAAACCCAAGAAAATATACAAAATACTGAAAAAAGTAATTTAATAAAAAAAAAACTGTATAAGTAAATTTAATAAATAAAAAACTGTAAAAAACTGTTTAGACATGCTTATCGTACCTGTAATTCGAGTGATTGATATTTACTATATTTATATTTGTAGAGTCATATAGTGAAAAATAAGTCAGATAGCGTAAAACTGAGCCATTGCATGATGATCTGTCGGCAGTTCGTGTAGTTCATCTAATTCGTGTAGCTCATAAAATCGCCAATTTTATGAGGCACTTCTTTAACTAGGATTTACACTCACTATCTTACCTACTGACCGATTCGATGTTTCAAAAAATGCCAAAGTGCTGTCATTTAAGAGTATAAAGCAACTTATTTACAGACCTATTAATTAAGATATAAATAAAGAAACATTTTTGAGATGGTTTCACGAACTAGCTAGTCATAAGGAATCTTTCAAATAGAATAGTTACATGAACTGTCGGCAGATCATGCAATAACTCAGTTTTACACAATCTGATGGACATATACATTATAGAGAGACAATAGTGAAATCACAACCTCAGTGTCGAAAAGAGTATCGAGAGAGAAAAAGGAAAAAAGAAATTTCACAAAATACAGATTTAGAACATGCTGCAGGCGATAAAATATACACAGATAAATTTCAATCAAAGAAGAAACGTGCTGAACCTGAATCTTTACAATCATCGAAAGAAATTTCATTACCAACCATATTAATCGAAAGTAATGAAGAAACTGAAAAATTAATATTTAGTCCCTTTCTGAATAATCAAATCCAATCATCCGTTAATGATGAAGCCTAGCAAGTAATTAGTCCAAGTTGGCAATCATTATAAGCCCCATACCAGGAACATGATGAATGTTTAATGCCAAATGTCTTGTTGCATCATGACAGAAACATTGCTGGCATTATTTTCAACTCTTATAAGAATTTTACATCTTCAAATATTAAAAGAGAATTTCAATTCTGTTGATTGCGCGAGGAACTTTGTTACTGACGGGGAGGGGATCCCCTGACCGCATACGTTTTTTTGTACTTTATAAACTCATTGGCGTACGCCATACTTTTATTTACATTAATGATTTCAACAAATATCGAATATGATTGTCGCAAATTTTGTTCACCCTGTATCTTCGAAACAAAGGGAAATTTTTAGAAATCATCATAACACAAAATACTCTTAGAATCGGCCAGAGAATAACCCCTTGAATTTTTGCCGATTGTTTACCTGATACACCCTGTATATGCTGCTGTTACCTCTGTATATGATCCTGCAGAAGACGGGCATGATCGAGTGAAAACTATCGATCATTCGTTTGTTCTGAATCATTCGAGTACTCTATTAATACTCGTGTAGTCAAATTATGAATAATCCCTCGTACTAGAGCTGAACCATTCGATTATTCTGGATCATTGGAATACTCGAAAATATCGAGGTTTTGCCATCTCACAGTATATGACTTCTCCATATATCTTACTCTAAATTTTCTGAGTAATTAGACAAAATTCGTATTTTGAGAAATTGAATTAATAAAAAAACCTCAAAAAAATTCTTTGTTTGCAGTGTTTGGTAGTTGCTGTCAAATTATCCCTTCCATTAAATCAAAACCAATAAATTCCGACTAACTGCACGAATTATATTCCGTTTCTTTTCCGAATTTGATTACCAATCATATTAAACAATTATTACAGCGCCGATTTAACCGTATATAGGCTTACTATATGGCTTATGATTCAACTATCAAAAAATGAGTAGCTATTATCGTTATTATTTCTAAAAAAAACTTGCTGCCTTTTTGTATAGTTAATAAGACACATTTGATATTCTTGTATACACATTTTTTTTTAATATTAAATTCTATATCGAATTTATTATAGCAATTACTTTTGCTATGAATGTGGAGGCAACTCTCTGAACACAATGTCTTGTGTGTGTTTAATTATGTGGCGCTGGCTGTCTTTGAAATTTCGTAATTGTCAAACGTATATATTTGGAAACACTAATGAAATAATTAGTTATATGCAGGATAATAATTCATTCAGTTTTTTGTTATAAAGTAATTTGAAACCTACAAAAAAGATATTTACGTTTTATTAATTAAACTTACATACATGAATTTTATTATCACGATTTTTGTGCTTTTATTTACATGCTCTCTGCATAGGACTTTAATCACCCTCTCAACTTTTATTGATTCATTGATTCAATTGATTTACTTGATCTAATTATTCGGTTTTGTCTAGTATAGCTTATCTACTCTTCACACTTTCTATACAGGTTTTCTTTGCTCTAATTAACTTGTTTATTTGAATTCGATTTGAATTAATGTATTGTAAGCCTATTAAGTTTCTATAAATAATGGCAACGAATAACATAAGTTGTTGTCTACAATAATTTTATTATCAGTAGTAATATCCCTAGGACATTGATAATTATAGACGAGATAATTTTATGATAATATAATTGGAAGCTCAACCTCCGGCTTCGGGCTGTTACCAAGCAACGAGCTTGATAAATTTGTCATAAAATTATGAGGCATTTGTCAATGTCCCAGGGATATACGGCGGAAAATTCTTTGACAGAAAATTTATAACTCAATAGAACGAAACATTTATTTATTTATTAAAAGTACAGTTACTGAAAGTACGATTATTAAAATTTAACTTAACATTAGATTCGTTGTTGTTCTCCTCTATAGAAGATCCATTGCCACGCATAATATTTATGATCTTGTTGTGGTGTTCTTGATCGAGATTTAAGTATGGTTTTATAGAATTTTGATTGCTATGACCACTAATTTTCAGCAATTGTTGTTCTTCTACACCACTTTTTGCCAATTCGCTAACAGCAGTTGATCTATTCGAGTGATTTGTTATCTTTTTGTCCTTTAAATTCAGGGCAATTGCATCAGCAGCAGATTTAGTCCATCCATTTATTGTATTTATTCCAACAGGTACATTATCGTACGTACCATTTGTCAGTTTCATTTTTCCAGTATCGATTTGGTTTTAAGAACAGACGTGGTGAGGTAATATTGTCGCCTAGTTTTAATATCAGGTTATGAAAAAGACGTACAGGGCAGCTTTGTCTTTCACTATTGGAAACCAACCATTTACTATTTGCACAGCTTTTAGAACGACCTTAGCACATTCTACTGAACACCGGATTGTATTCAGTGCGATTTGTTGGAGAGTCATCGTTATTTTTCTCGATTTGAAAAATATCCACCAGACAAGCAACTGCCTCTCCTCCTCGTCACGCTAATTCTACAGCAGCAATGTAGTAAAATTTAGATATAAGACTTTCAGGAGTATTTTCATCCCACAGCAATATTATTTTGTTAAATTCAGACAAATTTACCGAAACTGAACTGGACTTACGTTTACATGGATCTGCTTGTAGTTTTTTCCTGATTACATCGCGGGCATCTCGCGCTAGTTTAAACACTATATTCTTAAATGGGTCAATCTAAATATTATATTCACTGTAGTACTTTTCTTGCAAAAGTTTGCACGAAACGTTCCACATTGTGCTCACCGTTGCTTCTTTAAATTCGGTCCCGTCTTTCTTTAGCATATTGACCGCCCAATCTTTTAGTATCAACGCCAATTCTTTTGAGCTTCTATATTCATTTAATTCATATTCTCGTTCTGAACAAAATTCCATAAATATTGCCCAAATATATTGTGTAAGTTGTATTCTGGAATTTTTTTTTTTTATTAGCGCAGTTATACTTGAACATTCGCATTGTCAAAACGTGACATATTGAAATTTATTTGGAATGAAGTTGTCAAACTCAATCGTGTTGTCGTAGTGATTGATAATTGCACTGCATGCAATTATCGGTATAATGTTGACATGATTGGGTGAAATTGTTTCATATAACACAAAATGACAAAACTTTATTAATTCTTTTTATTAATTTATTTTATTTATTAATTCTAAGTAAGAAACTTTTAACGATATTTTCAAGCAACTTTTTTTAAAAGAATTAACGTAAAATTAATTAATACATCCATAATAATTACGCTTTTTGAATTAATTGCTTGTATCTATCTGCCTTGTTTCATTGACAGAAATATCCATGTATAATACTTACAACTAAGAACAGATATAAATAACAAATTCAGTTTCCAGACTATGAGTTTAAACAGAGTTTTTAAAACAATATGGTGTAGTGGTTTTTGACATAAAAAACTTTTCTTGTTTAATATGGTATTGTCCATTTAATCTTATCTATAATTAGTAGATAATTCCGTTTTTGGTATTTGATAGTGCCGGTTAGTTTTCTATTTCTGATCTATGAGATTTCGTTGGTGTTTTAGGCTAGTTCTACGTCTTAAAGCTCATATATATATATATATATATATATATATATATATATATATATATATATATATTATATGTTATATGTTCATATTTAATATCAGCTCGTTTGCTTTGTCTTTATGTCTATTTGGTCAGATCTGTATGGTTTGATTTGTCTAGTCCTGTTAATGACTAATGCCTAAAAAGGACATACAAATTTAGTGCCGCTATTTTATGTTAATTTCGCGCTGTCATGTAAATAAAACTGCTATTTTTTGCTGTTTAAAGCCCACTTTAATAACATTTTTTAGCGGACTCCATGTCAATCCTAGACATTCTACGTCGTTCTTTAGAGACGTAACTTATGGCGCAATTATCTCATAGACACCACGTTCTAATAAATAATTTAATAATAAATGGTCTTGTATATTTATAAATATGAACATTTTGTTAGGGTAGAGAATAAAAAAACATTAAGTGAATAAAAATAGTATCAAAAAGAATTTAAAAAGTTACAAATCATCGTCTTCTTGAATTATTTATAATTATTTTTATAATTTCGCGGCCCCCGGTAATGGCTACGCAGACCCCAGTTTAAAAGTATATGTAATAGAAAAACAAAATAACAATGGCCTGACAGAAAATATAGATATCATTATAAAATAGCGCTTGGCAGATAATATAGATACTTATAACAATTAGCCTACAATAGAACCATGATTGTAGGCAAGATATAGCGATTGTGGAAACTTTGTATCCTCCAGACAAATCTTTGCAAATATAGTAAGTAACGTTTAAGAAATATGTAGATCTATCACAGTTATAACTATATAATATAGATTTAGATCAGCGATTTTGTTCGTTAAACAGTAAATGGCAGAGATTTGAAGATGGCAGAGAATGAGGTAGCATTTCGTTGTTTTTTCGGCCATGAGGGAATAAAAAATGTAAACAAATCTGGTTGAAGCGAGCGTAATCAGTAAGGTGAGTTTGAGTACGATTTTGAACGTATTTAGTGATTGGCTTGCGACTGTCGGGCACGAACGAACTTTTTTATGATCAAATATTGAGCAAATTCAGTGAAAATTGTGCTAAAAGTTTGCGACATTGTTTTGCAATGTTTTGTAAATGTGTTTGTTAAATTTTTGTTGGAATTTTTGCTTTGATGGGTGAGTTTTTGCATTATTCATTATAAACTAGTTTTAAGGAAAATTTGTTAAATTTCAGAAAACAAATTAAAGAATGAATATTTCAGGTTTTTTTTATTTGGAAAATTGGGCGGATATTGAGAAATTGAAAAAATGTCATTTTATTTAATTGCATTAAACAATGTTATGTGTCTTGTTTATGTTGAGTGCCATGAAGGTAAATTGAAAGTTATATTTGTTTTGGTAGTCCTAAAAAGAATAATGTTATAGAGCTCCGCAATGGCTGAATATATTTATATATTCAGGCTGTGTTCCGACTTTATTAAGTTTATTAAATTGAAAAAATGTAAGAATTTGTGAGAATGTTTCTTTGCCTGTCCAGCCTTATCTGTACAGCTTTGCCTGTACAACCTTGCCTGCTCAGCCTTGCCTGTCCAGCGTTGTCTGTCTGTCAATAAGCCACATTTGATATTCTTTTGTATATACACATTTTTTTAATATTAAATTCTAGATCGAATTTATTATAGCAATTCTGCTATGAATGTAGAGTAAAGTTCCACATTTTCATTGTGACAAAGTGGGACAAATGGGATGAAATAAGAATTATAATTTAGTTATGAAAGCAGCCCAATAATTAAAAAAAATATGTTTTATCTACTCACTCACCAAAATAAACACATTCATAAATACATTATTGTATGTGAAGGATGCCATTATTATAATCGTTTGTAAAAGTATCCATATCGTGCGTAAAAGTCCAATGCAAATCAAATGGAGTTTCATTATTAAACGATTTCTGTTTGTTGTTACTATGGCAACAACTTGCGTCACTAAACAAAAATCATCGACGTAGTGCAAAATAAATTTTCTGACATAGGGGAAAGGGGGGTAGCCCCGGCCAATATTTTGTTTTTGATATTATCACTATATTTCTTAAGAGAAATAAAATGAAAACTACAAAAAAATTATCAACATTATATTTATTTACGATAAATATTGAAAACTTGAACAAAAATCAAATTTTCTTATCTTCTTAAGGTCGCGGGTAGCCCCGGCCACCTACGTATTTAGTGACCAAATCGTTTTTTGGCAACACATACATCACATTTGTAGTACAAATCTACACATGCTTCGTGAGCCCAGTCTTGACTTTCCCAATGCCTAATCTTGCATTGTATCCAATCCTCGTCAAATGTTTCACCGCAAATAATGCATTCCATCTCCAAATGTTGCGAATATGGCTCAGATGTAACCTTCTTCGCTTTCACCTGCATTTTCACGTTTCCCTTGTCCTTTACCACAGCTTTATGGTCTTTGGCTTTCTCCATTAATACCTTTTTATATGGCGAAGGAGTCAATATCTCGCTTTTTTGTGTTCTTCTTTTCCTAGCAGTAAATCGTTTCTTTGAGGCATCAGGAAGAGGTGACAAAACTTGAAGCACATCATTAATGTTCCCATCATAATGACTTGCATTTGGCACTGCCTCTTATAAGGTTACTAACGACACAGCTGGAACGCTAGCTGCTGGTTCAACGTTTTTTTTTTGGTATTGCTTCATGAAGTCGGATGGCAGCTGACGACACAGATAGAGCGCTAGTTGATGGTCCTGGTTCATTTTCAGGTGCTGCAGGACTAGAAGCATGAATTGTTGACTGACTAGGTCTATCTTCAATTGGAATATCAGTTAACGCAGAACCTAGAAAGTCTAGGTTTGAAAACACGTCTCGATTAAAGGGCTGAATACCTGTGCAACGGAAACCACTTTGGGCTATCTCTAATCTAGCAGATTTGGTAAACGCTATATTTGTCAGTCCAGCAACGTTATAATCTGTTAATCGAGCACCAGGATTCTGACGCATCCATGATGCACTTGCTGATCCGCAAGCCTGTTTAAAAGGCTTAAAAAACATACGGTCTAATGGCTGAAGCTTATGTGTCATGTGGGGCGGTGTGCTCAGCATGTGAATGTTATTATCTCTAGCATATTCAATAACATTCAGCTCTTTGTGGCTAATGTGTCCATCTAATATTAGTAGAACAGGTCTAGCTTCAGACGGACGGACATGCTTCTTAAAATGTTGTAGCCACTGGAGAAATATCTGCATTCATCCAACCGCTTTCGGAGGCAATACCAATGCTTTCTGGCGGTGCGCCAATCATAAGCCGGTCATTCTTATCCATTTTCTTCCTTCGGAAAATGAACATAAGGGTACAAATTGACCCGATACACTCATAGAAATCATGACAGTGATGTTACGTCCCCGTTCAGCTGAAGTGAGTTTCCCAACCTGCTTTTTACCTTTCACGGACAAAACTCTATGATTTTTATGAACAGTCGAGACTCCTGTCTTGTCAGCATTATAAATTTGAGAAGCTTCTCAAACCTCAAGGTAATCGATTTTATAACCTCCTCTTCAACCTATATGAACAATTCAATTTTCAAGCTTGAAAATTGAATTGTTCATATAGGTTGAAGAGGAGGTTATAAAATCGATTACCTTGAGGTTTGAGAAGCTTCTCAAATTTATAATGCTGACAAGACAAAACTCACGGACAAAACTCTATGATTTTTATGAACAGTCGAGACTCCTGTCTTGTCAGCATTATAAATTTGAGAAGCTTCTCAAACCTCAAGGTAATCGATTTTATAACCTCCTCTTCAACCTATATGAACAATTCAATTTTCAAGCTTGAAAATTGAATTGTTCATATAGGTTGAAGAGGAGGTTATAAAATCGATTTACTTGAGGTTTATTGAAACCTCTAGAACGCATCAAGCTTGTTGCCTCTTCTTAGTGCCATATTTGGATTTCTTTTCTTGAAGTCTCGGAAAATATCTTTTCCAACCATTCGTTTGTCTTTGTTAAATCTGTGAGGAATTTTGATTTTTTCTGCTAAATCAAAGGCAAGATGCAAAAACTCACTTCTTGTTAAAGGCATGAGACGGTTATCCAGATTTATAACATGCTCACAAAGTTGTCTTTCAAACTCAGGTTTAAATGTCTGTTGTAAACGTCCTAATTTTGGCTTGAGAGTGATTTCATAACCTTGTTTTATTCATTTAATACGATCCTGCAGAGAAGTACGTGGAACTCCATATCGTTCTGCGGCAGCTCTCTCAGAACATTTTTTGTCAAGGACGGCTTGAATTGCTCTTTTCATATTTTCTTCACTCCAGTCTCCGCGATTTGTTGTTCTATTTTTAAATGTAGGCATTATAACACTGCAACAAATGATTTTTGAGTGTGAGTTTAAACATATAAATAAAAACATATAAATAGTCCAGTCACTTAAGCCAAAAAAAGGGGTCCACCCCGGAGTGAGAAGCTAAATTTTTGTAAAAACTTTTATTTTGGCATTCTAAATGTTGTCTCATAAGGTCACGTGTGAGCGTCCTTAGATACCAAAAGCCTACCAACAGACTACATTTAGAATGCCAAAATAAAGGTTCATACAAAAATTCAGTTTATACCGTTTCATTCCGAGCACATATGGCCGGGGATACCTCCAAAACTGATGGCTGGGATTATCCGACTTGGCATTCGTCAAAAAAATTATTCTTTTTAAAAAGCAGATTATTACACATTCAGATAAACTGAAATATACAAAATAGAAAAGTATTGCAATATGTAAACAACATAATATAAAATAATTACTTACGTTTATCCAATAAATATAATTTTCGGAATAATTGATGTCAGGCGGCCCCAGTCCACCAAAACCCAAAAGCACAGAATCACGTCCGAACGCAACGGCCAATTTACTTCAACTGTCAGCGTTTGTCAAATGACTCTTAAATGCACGCAGAGATAGTACGAACTTCAAGATCACGTTGGCCGAAGTACAATTATTAGCTATGGCCGCGGCTACCCGCTGGCCGGCGCTACCCCCCGGCCGGCGCTTCCCCCCTTAGCCCTATAATGTTGACATGATTGGGTGAAACTGTTTCATATGACACAAAATGACAAAATTTTAATGGTTAGAACTCTAAAAAAAAAATTCTAACAATAAGTAAGAAACTTTTAACGATATTTTCAAGCATATTTTTTAAACGAATTAACGTACAATTAATTAATACATCCATAATAATTACGCTTTTTGAATTAATTGCTTGTATCTATCTGCCTTGTTTTATCGACCGAAATATCCATATATAATACTTACAACTAAGCACAGATATAAATAACAAATTCAGTTTCCAGACTGTGAGTTTTTAAAACAATATGGTGTAGTGGTTTTTGACATGAAAACTTTTCTTGTTTAATATAGTATTGTCCATTTAATCTTATCTATACTTAGTAGATAATTCTGTCAATTTTTTGTGTTTGATAGTGCCGGTTAGTTTTCTATTTCTGATCTATGAGATTTCTTTTGTTTTTTAGGCTAGTTCTACGTCTTAAAGCTCATATATTTAATATCAGCTCGTTTGATTTGTCTGAATGTCTATTTGGTCAGATCTGTATGGTTTGATTTGTCTAGTCCCGTTAATGATTAATGCCTAAAAAGGACATACTATACTACATTATATTTAGTGCCGCTCTTTTATGTTAATTTCGCGCTGTTATGTAAATAAAACTGCTATTTTTTGCTGTTTAAAGCCCACTTTAATGACATTTCTTAGCGGACATGTCAATTCTAGACTTTCTACGTCGTTCTTTAGAGACGTAATTTTTGGCGCAATTATCTCATAGACACCACGTTATAATAAATGATTTAACAATAAATGGTCTTGTATATTTAAAAAGATGAATATTTTCTTAGGGTGCAGAATAAAAAAACATTAAGTGAATAAAAATAGTATCAAAAAGAATTTAAAAAGTTACAAATCATCGTCTTCTTGAATTATTTATAATCATTTTTATAATTTCGCGGACCCACGGTAATGGCTACAGACCCCAGTTTAAAAGTATATGTTCTAGAAAAACAAAATGACAATGACCTGACAGAAAATATAGATAACATTTTAAAATAGCGCTTGGCAGATAATATAGATAATAAGTACAATAGAACCCTGATTGTAGGCAAGTATATAGCCATTGTGGAAACTTTGTCTGTTTGTATCCTCCAGACAAATCTTTGCAAATATAGTAACGATTAAGAAATATGTAGATCAATAACATTTATAACTATATAATGTAGATTTAGTTTAGCGATTCTGTACGGTTAAACAGTAAATGGCAGAGATTTGTAGCATTTCGTTGTTTTCTCGGCCTTGAGGGAATAAAAAATGTAAACAAATCTGGTTGAAGCGAGCGTAATCAGTAAGGTGAGTTTGAGTACGGTTTTGAACATATTTAGTTATTGGCTTGCTACTGTCGGGCGCGGATGAACTTTTTTTATGATCAAATATTGAGAAAATTTAGTGAAAATTGTACTAAAAGTTTTTGACATTGTTTTGCAATGTTTTGTAAATGTGTTTGTTAAATTTTTGTTGGAATTTTTGCTTTGATGGGTGAGTTTTTGCATTATTCATTATAAACTAGTTTTAAGGAAAATTTGTTAAATTTCAGAAAACAAATTAAAGAATGAATATTTCAGGTTTTTTTTATTTGGAAAATTGGGCGGATATTGAGAAATTGACAAAATGTCATTTTATTTAATTGCATTAAACAATGTTATGTGTCTTGTTTATGTTGAGTGCCATGAAGGTAAATTGAAAGTTATATTTGTTTTGGTAGTCCTAAAAAGCCTCAATAATGTTATAGAGCTCCGTAAAAGAATATATTTATATATTCAGGATGTGTTCCGACTTTATTAAGTTTATTAAATTGAAAAAATGTAAGAATTTGTGAGAATGTTTCTTTGCCTGTCCAGCCTTATCTGTGCAGCTTTGCCTGTACAAACTTGCCTGCTCGGCCTTGCTTGTCCAGCGTTGTCTGTCTGTCAATAAGCCACATTTGATATTCTTGTATACACATTTTTTTTATATTAAATTCTAGATCGAATTTATTATAGCAATTCTACTATGAATGTAGAGTAAAGTTCCACATTTTCATTGTGACAAAGTGGGACAAATGGCATGAAATGAGAATTATAATTTAGTTATAAAAGCAGACCAATAATTAAAAAAAATATTTTTTATCTACTCACCAAAATGAACACATTCATAAATACATTATTGTATGTGAAGGATGCCATTATTATAATCGTGTGTAAAACTATCTAAATTGTGCGTAAAAGTCCAATGTAAATCAAATGGAGTTTCATTATTGAACGATTTCTGTTTGTTGTTACTATGGCAACAACTTGCGTCACTAAACAAAAATCATCGACCTAGTGCAAAATAAGTTTTCCGACATATATTAGAATTGAATTAAATTTTCTTATTTTGAATCAAGAAGTCTCGGCCTCTCAATCTGGATTTATCTGGCTCTAATATAACTTAACCTAACCATAACCTAATCTAGATTAAATCTACTCATGGCAATTAATCCACTCGCATTCGGTTTGTGCTTTAAACTCATGGCAACTCATGCACAAAGCCCTTCTTCACACACTTGTATCATAAACTGCTATTATTGTATACATCCATATACTTGTCTATAAATATACAAAAATGTATTTACATACATTTAAAATATGAAATGCAGGTATTTTCTAAAAGCCGGACAATTTTCAAAATCGGCGGGACGCGGGACTGTCCCGTCAAAATCGGGACGTGTGGTCCCTTTAATGTAGAGGAAATTCTCTGAACACAATTGTCTGTTTAATTATGTGGCGCAGGGTGTCTTTGAAATGTTGTAATTGTCAATCGTACATATTTGGAAATACTAATGAAATAATTAGTTATATGCAGGATAATAATTCATTCTGTTTTTTGTTATAAAGTAATTTAAAGCCTACATGAAATAATTTTACGTTTTTTAATTAAACTTACAAACATGAATTTTATTATCACGATTTTTGTGCTTTTTATTTACATGCTCTCTGCATAGGACTTTAATCGTCCTCTCAACAATAAACATAACTAATATAGCTTCTCTACTCTTCATACTTGCTTTACTTGTTTTTTTTTGCTCCAATTAACTTGTTTATTTGAATTCGATTTAAACTAATTCATTGTAACCATATTGAGTTTCTATAAATATTGGCACATAAAAAACATAAGTTACTGTCTACGATAATTTTATTATCTAGGTAAGAAACTTTTAACGATTTTCTCAAACAACTTTTTTTAAATGAATTAATGTGAAATTAATTAATACTTCCTTAATAATTACACTTTGTGAATTAATTGCTTGTATCTATCTGCCTTGTTTCATCGATGGAAATATCCATATATAATACTTACAACTAAGCACAGATATAAATAACAAATTCAGTATAAACAGAGTTTTTAAAACAATTTTGTGTAGTGGTTTTAGACATGGAAACTTTTCCTTATATAATATTGTCCATTAAATCTTCTCTATACTTAGTAGATAATTCTGTCAATTTTTTGTGTTTGTTAGTGCCGGCAGAGAGTTGGTATAATAGTAGGTATAATAGTATAAAAGTAGGTATATACCTACTATATGGTTCCAGTTAGATTTATATTTCTGATCTATGAGATTTCTTTAGTTTTTTAGTCTAATTCTACGTCTTAAAGCTCATATATTTAATATCAGCTGGTTTGATTTGTCTGAATGTCTATTTGGTCAGATCTGTATGGTTTGATTTGTCTAGTCCTGTTAATGACTAATGACTAAAAAGGACCTACAAATTATATTTAGTTCTGCTCTTTTATGTTAATTTCGCGCATTCATATAAATAAAACTGCGTTTTTTTAGATAAGGAAGACTGCTGTTATTTGCTTCATATCCAACAACAAATTCAGAATGAAACATTTTTTATTTCGGGAAAACCCTAAAGCTAAACATTTATTTTGCCCTAGAATATTTGCCCTATTTGCCCTGCTATAGTGAATTATTTATAAATTCACTCTAGCTGGGATTCTTAAACTCTTGTAGTTTGAAGACCATCTCTTGAACAATTTTTGTTTATATTTTTGTGCGGAGCTCACTTTAATAACATTGTTTAGCGGACTCCATGTCTATCGTAGACATTCTACGTCGTTCTTTAGAGATGTAATTTATGGCTCAATTATCTCATAGACACCATACTCAAACAAAAATCTATAAATTAGCCATTGATAAACAGTAACCATGGGGCCGTAACTTTGAGGAACCCTGTTTTACTTTATTTGTCTAATAATTTTATAATTCATTTAATATTTAAGCATTTGCATTTGTGTATTTATATTTTCAGCATTATTTTGGTTTAAAAATGAAAAAAAAAGATTTGTAATAAAATACGACGGGGCAATAACGTATTGAAAAGAATAAATGAAGTCATCAAACATCCAAAATCAATAATAGTCAAGAGACAATAACTTTGTATTATATTAAGAACATCGTAATAAAAGCCGATTTGAATAGTTGTAGATTATTTCCCAACATTTTTCAATGTATTCTGAATTCACAAAAGATTCTTCTATTGGAATTGTTCCCTCTAATAAATCTACTTTTAGAAAACTTGTTAGGTCTCTAACCTTCTCGAATATAACACATTTGACATTGAAGATTTTCTTTTGATTATCAATTAATAAGAAGTTCACATTGTCCGCTATTAAAAAAGAAATTCTATAAGAAAATCAATTAATAGAAAAAAAATAATTATTTCGATACTTGAGCAATTTCAAATGATTTTAACAATAAATGAATTTATAACGGAGAATAAAAAAATGTTTCCTTATTAGATTAGGTTAAATATTAATTTAGTTTTCAACAAACGCGTGAATCTCAATTAATTAATAATAGTAGTGGAAGCCGCAAGTAGCGCGTTCTAATCGAGATAAATAAAATTAATTGCGTTAATCTTGTCGGCAAGGTAATTTAGCGGCCAGCGCAGAGACAGGAACAGGGACTCCGAGAGAAAGATATCTCATCAAGATCAAGTATAATTTTAATTAATTCACCGAGTGTAATTACCGAAGATGTTATTATTTAATCTTACATTCATTGCTTTAATAAAGAGGGCGCTTCGAATAATTGTTACAAGTTTCTTACTCCGAGGAAAAATCTGATAATAGACTTGTAATAGATGTTGACTTATATACGCGAGGTTTTCTATGTAGTTCAAATATGCGTGTAGTTCAAATTTCTCAAAAGACTAGACAGGTTTAAGTAGATGTACAAAATTCGGCAGACAATATTAGACATACAAGACCGATGAGACAATGCAGAAGAACGAATAAACAGACTGGGTAGACCATATAAGCCATAAGAGGACAAGAAAGAAGATTCATGCAAGACTAAATAGTGTTTGGAGAAGAATTGTTAAACCAAATTTGACAGATTAGGCAGAGTTTTCGAGTACTCTATTAGGCCTGCTCCAGACTCTCGCGGTGTAACTTTGGCGAGGATCCTCGCCGAAGTTGTGCGAGGCGAGGAACTACACGGAGTAGGCATCCACACTCTCGCCTTACTTCGAGAGGACCTCAGTGCCATGACCGACACCGAACAGGTAGTAGCTGCTGCTGCAGCTAATTGTGCTTTTAATTATTATAATTATGTTAATATATTTTTGAAGAAAAAAATTAATAAACCGTGCAGAAAGAAGAGATGGTGGATTTTGCCTATACATAGAAATAGAACAACGCTATAACGTAATTTTTTTTATAGGATTAAAAGATTATTAAATCAAAAGATAATGATATTTTATCTACTTTTTAAGGGAATGGATGGACAGACAAAGTATTGAACTACTTATTAATGCAATTTATAACTATGTTTAGGCTACCGTTAACAGCGGAGCAATGGTTGGACCTAGAAAAGGGATTTCAACGCAAGTTCCCACATGCAGTCGGCGCAATAGATGGAAAACATGTACAGGTACAATGTCCACGTAAATCAGGATCAGATTACTACAATTACAAGCGATGTTTTAGTATTGTTCTTCTTGCTTTGGTCGACAGTGACTACCGCTTTATTTTTGCTGATATTGGGACAAAAAGAAGAATAAGTGACGGTGGTGTTTTCAGAAATTCTTTGTTATGGAAAATAATAATTGCAGAAGATCTGAATTTCCCTACCCCTTGTCCTCTGCCAGGTACTAACGGTCCAAATGTTCCATAGGTTTTCTAGGCGACGGTGCTTTCGCATTAAGTACAAATTTAATGGCAGGTTTAAAAATGTTTTAAATTTAAATAGAATGTTTTATTTTATGATTTATCATAAAAATTTTAGGTGTATTATTGGTGGCATTTAAAAATGTAACGGTGGTGGCGTTAATACGTAAGTACCGTAAATTGTTTATGTTTCATTTGCTAATTTATTTGAGCAAACAATACAAAACGGACGCTCTTCCCATTAACAACGCAAAATGTAAATTATTTTATCTACGACCACTATTATAATTGCCCAATATTGTACAGTTCGTGGATTATGTAAACACATCTTACAACACACGTATGTAAGAGTCCGCGATTAATGTTATTTAATGATTCAATAACACACTAGTGCGTTTGGTTTACAATTCGTTGATTGGTTGAGAGCTGCTACTATCATTAATATAGGCAACCCAATACATCCCGTTATTTGTCAAAAAAAATTAAACGTCAAACTAATACATAAACACTATATTTTTTTTTCAATTATAACAATTAAAGTCCAGTGATGTCCAGTGATGGTGAAATAAAAAGTGCTACTCCGCCCGAAATTGTTGAAAAAGCAAAACAAGCTGCCCATAATTTGCTACTGATTAAATCTCGGGATTGATACGAGGATGCATATAGAAAATTTATGGACCGGAGAATGAAGCATAAAGTTAAATCCTTTTCAGAAAATGTTTTATTATATTTTGATGAGTTATCTCAAACAGTGATCTTCACTTTGGGCAATTTATTGAATGGTTTGGACATCAATTAATATAAAGCACAACATCGACATTTCAAAACATTCAAAGTTAATAGCTTTACTAAAGAGAAAATCTGATGGATTTAAAAGCAACAAATCAAAAATTTGAACCATTCAAGAAATTCAAAAGTTTCCTCAATAATTCACCGGATAACAAATATTTATTGATGAAGGTATTCATTACTTTTTTATCTTATAATGCTCTCTAATGGGCATAACGACATATTTTTTTATATAATTTTAGATTATTCTTATCATTGGCATTAGTGGTGCCTGCAGAAAACAAGAACTATGAAATGTCAAACCCTGCCATATAGAAGACACCGGAACATCTCTGATCATTAAAATTCCTGATTCCAAAACAAAAACTTAAAGATCTTTTGTGCTACCGAAAGAATTTTACCAAACCTGTAAAAAATATATTAACGTACGCCCACAAAATATGGACAAAACTCAGTCTTTTTTTTCTAAATTATCAAAATGAGAAATGCACTAAGCAATGGAATAAATAAAATTGGCTCTATTTCTAAACAAATTGGCAATTATCTTCATTTGCCGGAAGAAAATCTTTCTTTATACAGGACGATTTATTGTCACTAAAAAGGCATGGTGGCTGGCGTTCGTCTGCAGTAGCAGAAGGCAATATAGACTGCTCCATGAAAAATCAAAACGATACTGCTACAACACAGTAGGTATTAATAGGTATTAATGAAATTACACAAAGATTATAAATTATTAAGTAAATATAAATTATTTCATTTGACACTGACACTGCGTACATTGTGTTGCCTACATCGATGAATCACTATATCAGTTACATCAAACATAATTTTCTTATTAAATAGAAAAAAAATAGTGTGGTCGTAGATAAAGTATAGTACATAATTCGAGTTGTAAGGCAATTACGTACTCGCGGAATTACGCGCTCCCCGCTACGAGGGTCGCGCGTAATTGTTCCGCTCGCACGTAATATGCTTCTTACAACTCTCATTACGTAATATACTATAATAAACTCTTCTTGATATTTTGTCAATTTGTTATTAGATAACACATTTCATTCGATATTTTTTTAAGTAGAAAGAGTGCCACTGTATTAATTATTGCTTGGATTTCTCTAAGTTTATTTGACTTTGGTCCATCATTCACACTTGTATTGACGCATTGAATAGGGATAGGGAAATAGAGTAATCTCGCTCTGAATTAGGCGACCCCTAAAATTTCTCTCGCGACCCCCCGAGGGGTCGCGACCCACGGATTGCGCACCACTGCTCTAGGTTATCTTTTAGTTAACTAAACATAGTTAACATAGTAAACATAGTTATGCATAGTTAACTAATAAACATAGGCCACATCGTTAGTCTGGGGTTTCGGATGGGGGTGTCTTCCTCACTCGAACCTTTCACTTCAAACTTTATGATCCTATGGTCTGACAGTTGTACTGAAATTTTTAAAGCTGTGCACGATCAGAAACCTTATCCTGGAAAACACTTGTGTGCTGATACACAATTTTTTGAGAAATAGTTCTACTTCTAGAAATATTTACACCCCCCCCCCCCTAGTACGACAGATATTTATGATGATAATGGTATACTGGTCGAAAGTGGCTCATGGAGACAAGAGGTAGTTGATAGCTGTGCTATAAGAAGTTTACCAGGAATGGGATGACGAACAAGTCCACCATGTGTGAAGATAAGGGATACTATTCGTGATTATTTTGATTCTAATGAGTAATATCTAACTTATCTTTGATAATGTACATATAATTTTATATTTTTAATAAAAATAAAATTCATTAAAAAAATATTGCTATTTTATACTTCGTTCCTCTGTATTAATTATGGCTCCACAGTTGTAAACAGAACCCAAAAACTGGTCCATTACTTCAAAGGCAAACCATATTGGTTTATAAACATCCCCCGACGCTCCAGATTTAATAGTACCCGCTATTTTCTTACAGTATCCACAATATTTGGCCATTAATGAATCTTTTTTCGATTTCAATTCTTTGACTGGTTTGCCAATTTCAGATTCAATTCTACTCCAGGCGTCGTGAATAATTTTTTTATCTTTGTGGCTACCATGTTTGGGATCCCAAATAACTGGTTCCCTTTGAAAAGCCTCATAATAAAGCCAATCGCTCATAATTTACTATTTAAATTACTATTAGTAAATTATTTTTGATATTTTAATTACTATTATAAAATTTAATAAAATCAAATAAAAATAGTTTGTTTGTTGTGACAGTTGAAACGGTTGTGAACAAACAGTTGACTAAATTAAAGGACGAGTAAACACGAGAGTGTAGACATGATACTCCCCCTTCCTCGTACTCCGCCTCGTGTCCCTTTGACTCGGGCACGACAAACCGCTTCATGAAGCGAAGTTGGCCATGGCGAGGCGAGGAAGCACAAGGCGAGGCGAGTAACCTGACCACACTCTCGTTCCTCGCCCAACTCCGTGCTACTTCGCGAATCTGGAGCGAGCAGAAGTTACCCAAGGTAAGGCGAGGAAGCACAAGGCAAGGCGAGTAACCTGACCACACTCTCGTTCCTCGCCCAACTCCGTGCTACTTCGCGAGAGTCTGGAGCCAGCATTAGAATGAGTATATTATATACATATATATATATATATATATATATATATATATATATATATATATATATATATATATATATATATATATATATATATATATATATATATGAAATATGATACCTGATAATAATACCTGTAAATTGACATTTGTTGGCAATGACAAAATAATAAAAAATAACCATGCTTTCAAAACAGCGTATCGTTAGTCCCTCGCTTTAATAATAGGTAATAGTAGCAAATATGTAGGTGATATTCCTAAATATAAGCCTGTAGTATAGAAATGGGCATAATCGAGTGACAATAATCATTCGTTTATTCTAAATCATTCGAGTATTATTACTCGAGTAGACGAAATATGAATGATCACTCGGACTAGAGCTGAATCATTCGATTATTCTAGATCATTCGAATAGTCGTTTGAAAAGAGTTTGAAAGAGTCGTTTGAAAAGAGCTGAATCATTCGATTATTCTGGATCATTCGAATAGGCGTTTATCCCGCGGGTGCATGAGTTACAAATGATCACTGGGACTTGGAAATCACAATCGGAATAGTAGTCGTCAGCGCTTGCGAGATGCGTAAATCTAGTAAATATAATCGAATGATTTAGTAGGTTTATAAAGCTGACACCCCCACCTCTTCAAAATTTAAATTTGATTAGGCCAAAATTGTGTGCTCTTTTTGTGCTAATTATGTGCTAGTTTTGTGCTAATTATGGGGCGCAATCGCGATTATTGTGCTCGAAGCGTTCAATGAAAAAATCATATTTACTTACAGTCAAGCTAGCACCTACACATCTGAAAAATTTGGATACCGATACCAAATAAGCACTAAAATTATGTGCTATTTATGTGCTTTTCAAGTACCCCGGAGCGAATTCGATAACTCAACCACTTGTGCGAAAAACTCACCCCGAACGGAATGAGCCATAAGTGTAAAAATCTATAATAATCGAGCACATAAATTTTAACCAACGCAATAGTTATGTGTTCTCCAGATATGATATTTCCGATTTTTGTGCTCGCACCCTTGTACGAAAAATTCACCCCGAACTGAATAAGCTGTAAGAGGTGAAATCTTTAATAATCGAGAACAGACATTTTAAATAACGCAAAATTGTTTCAATAAGTATGGACTCTCCAGATATGCTATTTACGATTTTTGTACTCAAACCCTTATGCGAAAAACTCACCCTGAACGGAATGAGCCATAATAGGTGAAATCTATAATAATTGAGCACACAAGTTTTAATCAACGCGAAATTGTTGCAACAATTATGTGCTCTGCAGATATGATATTCGCAATTTTTGTGCTTGCACTCTTGTAAGAAAAATTTACCCCGAACTGTTTGAGCCATAAGAGGTGAAATTTTTATCAATCGAACACACACATTTTAACCGGCGCGAAATAGTTGCAATAATTATGTGCTACTTAGATATGCTATTTAAGATTTTTGTGCTGAAACCTATGTTCGAAAAATTCACCCCGAACTTTATTAGCCTTAAGAGGCGAAATCTCGATTATTAAAGATTTTACCTCTTATGGCTCATATAGTTCGGGGTGGATTTCTACTTCAAGGGTACAAGAAAAAAATAGCGAATATCATATATGGAGAGCACAAAATTATTGCAACAATTTCGCGTCGGTTCAAATTTGTGTGCTCGATTATTAAAGATTTCCCCTCTGAAGGCTAACACGGTTCGGGGTAAATTTTTTGTACTAGGGTGCCAGCGCCAAAATCGCGAATATCATATCTGGAGAACATATAACTATTGCAACAATATCACTTTGGTTCAAATTTGTGTGCTAGATTATTATAGATTTCACCTCTTATGGCTCATTCCGTTCGGGGTGAGTTTTTCGCTAAGGGTGTTAGCACAAAAATCGTAAATAGCATATCTAGAGAGCACATAATTATTGAAACAATTTTACGTCATTTAAAATTTCTGTTCTCGATTATTAAAGATTTCACTTCTTAAGGCTAATACAGTTCGGGGTGAATTTTTCGTGCAAGGGTGCGAGCGCAAAAATCGGGAAAATCATATCTGGAGAACTTATATATACAATATCGCATTAGTTAAAACATGTGTGCTAGATTATTATAGATTTCACCTCTTATAGGTCATTCCGTTCGTGGTGAGTTTTCCACACAAGGATTTGAGTTAGTGAATTCGCTCCGGCGTACTTAAAAATCACATAAATTGCACGTAATTGTAGTGCTTATGTCGTATCGATATCCCAATTTTTCAGATGGGTTGGTGATTGACTGTAAGTTAGCACCCCCACTAGTCAAATTTGATTTTTTCATTGAACGCTTCGGGCACAAAAATCGCGATTGCGGCACATAATTAGCACATAAAGAGCAAATAATTCTCGTCTTATCAAATTTGAATTTTGAAGAGGTAGGGGTGCCAGCTTTATAGACCTGATTTTAGTACTCGGTAAGCATTCGAATCGAATTTTGGATGATCATTCGGACTTGGAAATCGGAGTCATCGGCATTGCCAAGATGAGCATGATTGATTATGAGCCCCATTATGTAATTATTATCTAACAACAATAGAATGATTTTAGAAATTCGAGTTTTTGAAGTAGTGATGGGTCACACTATTTCAAAACTTTGTAAGGTTTTTAAATTTTTAACAAAAACTTCGTTGGTGAATAATAAAGCTTCTTTAAAGCAAAATACGAGTATTTATTAAAAATTATAGTGGAGAATTATTATTTATGAACATAATTTGTTTTAAATTTATACTATTCAGCCTGCTCTTTCTATCTTTTGTAAGTTTTCCGGTTTATGAAAATACCCGTACAGATTGTACTGACGTTGCTGGCACACACAAATATCAATGTGAAAACTTGGTACAATTCGGAGAAAATGTCTTTCTTTATAAATTGTAATGGATTTAGTTTCTGTCTATTAGCGGTAACTCAATTATTGTCTAACTTGAATGATAGCCGAAGTAGAGTGAATCGTAACTACATGCAAGATTGAAAGAAGTGCCTTTTCATGGAGGTACGTGCATTTATATTACAGTTGTAGATTATTAGGATATTAATAGAATATTGCAATACTGCAATATTATCGAGTCACGCATTCATTTTCGCGAAAACTGTTGGAAAATAGTTAAATTAATAACAAAATTGGCTTAATTTACATAAATTGCATTCTACATGCAATATTACATGTACAGGCAATAATAACTGATCATAAATTTTAGTGTGAATGGAGAGATCATTCTATTACGAAATCATTCGATTATTAAAATCTTTCGATTACTAATCATTCGATTATTCAAATCAATCGAATATGCTCATCACTACAGTAGTATTATTGGTACTTACGTATTAACGCCACCGCAGCGAGAGGTCGCGCTATCGTGCGATATGAGGTCTGGATTTATCTGCTCATTTATAACCTTTATAATCTAACCTTAAATTTTGTTCAAATCTGTAGCTACGGTGGCATTAGTACGTAAGTACCGTATTATTTACAAACAATTGGCTTACGTTACACACATATCGAAAAGGACGTGTGATAAGTTAAAGCGAGGCTAGCTGATAAAAATAAACCATCTGCGCTTATTGTTAGTCAAAATCGATAAGAAATGAATTTACAAAAATAATCATTTAGAGCAGGGGTTCCCAACCGGTGGTACGCGTACCACTGGTGGTACGCGGGAACGTTTCAGGTGGTACGCTATTACATGCTATTAATAGCTTCTGAACGCATGAGCAGTGAACACGCAAACATTAATCAGCTGCTTGTCTCTGCAGGAGTGTAGGAGAGACGGCGCCGGGAGCGGGGCGACGAGAGCTGTCTTACCCCTATTCCCCCACGGCCCATGCTTCCCCTGCTCCCACATTCTTCCGAATCACAATATTGCCAGTGATTGTGCAAGTTCGTTGTTCGTTGTTTGCAGTTCGTTGTGGGTGTTGTGATTTCGTATAAGAAAACTGAACTATGAAACGATGTCTGACGTCCTCTTCTACTTCACGGCCAATCGTAAATACGATGAAAACTACTTACAGTGCGGTTTTATAGTGAAGCCAGGGACTGAAACCAGTGACATTCGTATTCCTCAATGTGTTGTATGTCTTGAAACACTTCCGAACCAAAGCATAATGAAGCCTTCTTGAATGATGCGACACCAAAATACTAAGCACCCTGATTTGATTGGTAAGCCCATTGATTTTTGTAAAAGAAAATCTAATTTTTTCAAGAAAGAAACCCAATGTTGGACGAAGTTTGTCAATACTGATACTAACTTGATAAAGGTGTCATACCTTGCTAGTTTAAGAATTGCAAAAGATGGAAAGCTTCACACAATCGGTGAGACGCTTTTACTTCCGGCCGCTGTTGATATGGTCCAAGCCGTGTTAGGAGAAAAGGCATCCAAAGAAATTTAAAAAAATACCACTATCAAATAACACAGTAAAGAGACGAATTGTCGATATGTCTAATAATATTGAAGAACAACTGGCTTTAAAACTCCAAGAATGCACTTATTTTGCACTTCAATTTGACGAAAGCACCGATGTTACAAACATGGCGCAGCTAACCTAACCTAATTTTAGAGAATCAAAAACCTAACCTAACCTAAATTTTAGAGAATAGCGACGCGCATAGTGTTTAACCTTATTTTCTTAATATAACAATTTTGGCGGTCGTGTCTTGTCTTTTGTGGAAGTGTTGAATCAACCGGTTGGCAGTCCTTAGACCTCTTTGGCCCCCTTGTAATCGGTAACTCCGAAAGTGACGAGGAGTGATGAAAGTATGAGTAAGGAAAAGGAAGATGAGTGAGTGTTGATGGATCATAGTATTGGAGAGAAGAGACACAATAAAGCAATGAAATCAAATTTTCTAATAAATTTGGGCATGGAAAACCGGAAAAAAACATCAAACATTTGTCAAGCCAGTTCTTCCATTGCGTCCGTTTAATGCAACTTTTCCCAAACGTCCATCTAGCCACCTTGCACACTGCAATGGTCCTATGCAAAAATTACTTTTTTGGGCCTCCTGAATTCTAAAGCTAGCTTTGACATCGTGTATACGTCCGGCGAAATTAGATTTTTACGCATCGTAGTGTACTTTGCAACATTGTATGTATGTTGCAAAGTACACTACGATGCGGTAAAGTGACTAGGAAATTTTAACCTTCCCGGGACACTTAAAAAATAAATTAAGTATAAGACAATAAAATCTAATTCAGAAAACGCTACTTTACACCATATTTGTCACAATTTTATTTTACTGTGCGTCTGTCGACATGTGGAAATATGACATATATGTACCTAATAAATTTGAATTAGTAAAAATGTCAAAGTTTGCCAGTACCAACATTAAAAAATTAAATAATTTTCAATATTGTAATTAATATAAATGTATTTGTTTCTTAAATAATAATTGTCGACCAAAAAATCTTATACAAATTTCTTGCGGAAATGATTTTACAATGCTCCAGCAAATGGGGAAAAACCCAAACGAGCTGTTGCATTGTAAAATCAATGTTTCCGCACTCTAATGTAAATAACTATTTCATAGCTGTTAATAAGCTTCTCTATATCAAATTATGCAAGGAATTTTATCAGAACAGGAGAAATCTGTTCCAATGATATCCGAAAGCGCAACGGTTTAGTCCTTTTTGCCAAAACTTTTGCCAAAACGCTTCATGTAAACCACAAGTTATTCAAATTTACAGTCAAAAGATTGTCGCTAGAAATTGCATCAGACAAACAAGGACCAAGTACAAGTACCTAGTACAGATCTGCCCCCAGTTTCCTTGCAATAGAATGTTCCCATGCGACCCTTATCTCCTGTAATTGCTTTAATACCTACTGTAAATACTTCAAACGAAAATAAGGAGTAGATTAAGATTATAATAAAAAAATGCTCTTTACTACAAAAATTTTATTTAAATGAAACATGCAAGACTAAGAAGTACTTATGCAAACGGTTTTTAACTCTGCATTTTAATATGTTTTACATGTACATACAATTTATTGGTTGGTGAGACTATCTAGTGTATTTAGCTTGCGTCAGAGAAAATACAAAAAGCACTAAATCAACGAAAAAAAAAGTAATTGCATAAACATCTCAGGAATTGCTTTTTTATTACTCATGCCGGATAAGTACTATCTTGGCGCCCGTTTTTTTAGTGCGACAAATGTCTCTTTGTCAATTCATTTATTACCATATAACTTGAACGCAATATATTCAATAAAAATCGCTAAGTTACATAAAAAACAATTGAATAAATAAAATAATCACAATGAAAAGCACAATGAATCACATTGACAAATATTTTGTATTACTCATGCGAGGAGTGATAAAAAATATTATCTACAATTCGTGCGGTATTGTAAAAACTCTCTTCGTTCGTGCGCCCAATTTCGCTCTCGTGGGCAATTAACAACTTTCCGCCCTTGTTGCACAATATACTATTTCGCTTCTCCTCTACGAAAACATACGTAGCAAATACAACAAAGAGAGATTCCTTTTAGGTGAAGTGGTAACAAATGAAAAACGAGCTATATAGTGATTAACATATTCACAAATATAAAACACAAATTCCCCTGAAGATCGTTCAAAAACATTCAATTGAGTTGTTAGAAACATATAGCACAAATTCCCCTGAAGATTGTTCAAAAACATTCAAGGGAAGATCGAGTTAAAACATAACTGTTGACACAGAAACTGCACATGGCTATATAATAGTAAGTTAGAAAAAGCTTTAGATACCTAGTTGAAGAGGATAATGAAGCGGAGGATAATGAGTTGGTGGATGTGTTTTGAATTTTAGATAGAAATCATTGTTAAGTTAGAGATAACGAAAAAAGCAAGATTGTTAACGATATTGAAAATTCATTTTGCGACAGTGTTCCAATTGAGTTAAAGACTACGGTTATTCCCAAGCTATGCAAAAGAATAAAAGTTAACAAATGCAAATGTTGAGGTAGTTTTTTGGATGGTGCCTTTCTCGACATATTTTTTGTATATTTGCTAATATCCTTTTACTAATTGAATGTATAGCAAAAAGATCCTTTAATTTTTTTTTGTAATCATTTTCTCGTTTGCGATCTTTGAACTGTATATTTTATAAATGAAGTAAATGTATAAGTTACTTGTGAATCAGGAACTTCTATCTTTCTTTTTATTTATTTGGTAAATATTATTATTATTATTATTTGGTAAATCTAACTGGCCTGACTTAATTTGACTGATAAACTATATCAAGTCAGAAAAGTGCTTTAATTTATGAATGTGGTTATGTAAAAACGACGACAATGTTTAAAATGTATTTATTTTAAAAAGTGTTGTACATGCTGGCCATCATTATTAATAGTAACTATTTCATAAAATAGTAATCCAAAATTTTCAATAATGTCAAAAATGATATGTCTGTCAAATATGTTGTTAATATTATGATTCTCATAAATGTAAGTGTCGAATATGACGTACTGTTAAAATCATGACGATTATGAGTAAGGCTCGTGAACAAAATTATTTCTGAGTCTTCTATGCACATCTAATGTTTCTTGATTAAAATAAGCTAATAAAAAATGCATATTCTGGCAACTTCTTGCATATTCTAGGACATATTGCATTCTCTTCTTCTTCTTCGTTTTCTCTCTTTTCAGAGAGGTCGTGATTATGGTTTACTCTTTTGCTGTCGATCTTCGTATATTATCCCGCCATCTTTCCCTGTTTCCGGATTCCCTTCTTGCTTGTGTTATTGTGCTGTTGGTTGTTGCCTTGAGAGTGTCGGTCCACCTCATCGGTGATCTTCCTCTTGGTCTTTTTCCTTCCATTTTCCCCTGTATCACCAGTTTTTCTAGGTTGTTATCATCTCATCTATTGATATGGCCGAAAAATTTTAGAATTCTAGTAAAGACAATCTGTGACTGGTCGCTGGGGTTCATTTATTTCTTTATTAATAGATATGTTAGTTCTGTGAGCTGTCCATGGGACACGTAGTATTCGCCTCCAGAACCACATCTCACATATTGCATACTTGTGCATAATTCCTTCAAATCACAAATTTCCGTAAATATTTCAGTTCAAATTTAAAATTCGGAAGTTAAAGGAAAATGATAGGATTACAAAATATTTTAAAAGGAAAACAACCGGTAATTTGTAAGCCGGTAAATTCGAAAAATATTTTTGCCTAATCTAATTCATACCACATGTTTAGCACATGGTATTAACAGATTTCTTGAAAAAATCAGAAACCAATTTCAAAGAAAGACAAAATGATTATGTTAAATGTGACTTTTTGTAGATGCGCTTGTTATTTGTAACAAATAGCACCAAATATAAAATAATGTAAAATTGTCGTATGGAAACTAAACTTGCATGCATAGAAATCGGCCCACTGTAAAATTTTGACTTTAAATATGAAAAAAGAAGTCTCCTCGATGTACCTGGCACCCGTTAAACCTTCTCTCCCGTGACCATGGGCGCCCCTAATGATGAAAGGAAGATCGCTTCGTGCACCCATAGAAATTACACTCCAGATCATGCAGGAACCACCTCCATAAGCAGGTCGCTCTTCAATGCTACATTTTTCAAATTGCTCTCTTGGTCTGCGGTACACTTTTCTTCTTCATTCGCTACCATACTGGCATATTCTGGACTCATCTGAGAACAGAACAGACCCCCATTGTCATAAAGTCCAATTTAAATGATCCCTTGCAAAATTCAGGCATACTTGACGATGAGCTGCGGTGAGTTTTTGACAAACTGCTGGTGTCTTAGGGGTCAAGTTACTTTCCTGCAGGCTTCGTTATGCTGTCCACTGACTAATAGCCACTTTTAGTATTTCACGGAGCTGTTGTTGCAACTGAATAGCATTAGTGACGATTTTTTAAATATGTTGGCAAAAGTAAAGCGGTCATCACGAGCCGAAACACCGACATTTATGAGAATGTCTTTTTGCCTGTACCAGGTCGTCTATGAAAGGATCCAGTCTCCACAAAAACGTGGGCGGCTTTTTGCGGTGTAGTGCGCATTAAACTAACACTCTTGAAAAGTAACCAAATTATGAAAAACCAATAATGTGCAAAGTTTAGTTGGCAAGGCAATAATTACAATTTTTTTCCAAGGCAATAATTACAATAAAAACAAGTTTGTTATTCTCGTTGCAACCACCACATAAATATGTTCGTTTTTGTATACCGGTTGCTTCGCCTCTAAACAATAAGCAATCTTGATAAATTTAAACTCATATTAAAGCATATTGAATTTTCTTTCAAACGGAATATTTCTTTATTTCATCTGAAAAATAGTTTCTAAAAAAAATAATAAATGTCAAAATTTTACAGCCGATTTCTTTGCAAGTATCTATATATTGTTAAAAATAAAACAATAATATACATGGTATTAATATTAAAACTTTTAAAAATATCTGTCTTATTATATGACAAAATGTTAAAGCTATTTGACAAAATTTTAATTGCAAAGCAATATAAAATTATTATTTGAAGTTTCAAAATGTCAGTGTTATCAACTCTGACAATAAATTGTGCTGCAAATGTTAAAACTTTAATAAATACAATAAAATATAATTGTGATTACATTTGACATTGTTATATAAAATTGTTGGATGGCAAATTTAATAGTCAATTTTTAAAAATAAGGATAAAAATAAAATAATAATGTCAATAGTATTGATATTAACTGCCATAATATAAGGTACTTATAAAATTATTTTTTATTGACAATATGTCATACATATGTATGTATGTATGTATGTATTGACAATATGTCAAAAATTGAGAAAATGTGATAATACTAGACGGAGACGAGAAAGAAGGTTCTATAATATATTGATAGGCTGGACAAAGCAGACAAGCCTAAGTTAAATTGAGATATACAAAAGACTATAAATTGCCATATTCCATGCTTATTTTTGGCTGTTAAATCACGGTTGATACATTTTCGTGACTTTTTTTATACTTATTCTCGGCTGTATAATTTCGATATTTTTCTCAAACATCTTCAGATAGTGTTGTATGTCCACTAATTATATATTTATGTGTCTGAAGTTCTCAATATATATAATATCTATTTAGACTTAGTATATGATAAGGGATATTGAACAATTTGTAAACTATTTGTATCATTCAAATGAGACATGCAAGATTAAGAAGTACTTATGCAAACGATTTTTGACCCTGCATTTTTACATGTTCACTTTAATTGACTCACTAAAAGATTCTTATAAGGATGGATCGATTTCATCAATATAATGTAAAATCTTCGCATTTTGACCTAATAAAATCCAACTTTCACATAATTAACTGAATATAGACTTTTTAAATTGAAACTTTCTTTCGCTATTTCTCCTCGCGGACCAATCACCGACGTTAGTGCTGCCGATCCAATTGGTTAATTGCCGCTTTCGACGTGATTCAGATTTTGCGCACAAACGCACACGGTTTTCTTCAAACTCATCTATAAAAACTTCAACTAACATTTATTAAAAACGTTTTCTCTACCATTATTAATTGAGTATTAAATGAAAAGGATGGTTGCGACCGTTACGACGTGGTAATCCATACTTTGAATTGAAAATAAAAACACATAAATCTAAACACATAATACGACTCGAATTTTAACTGTTTTTCAGGTGGTTTACAAATTGATAATTTTGAATTTATATTAAGAGTTTTTGTGGGAAGGGGATATACCTATATAGGTAGTGTATAAACCATCAGGATGAATATATAAACATTATGACTATAATTTTAAACCAATAGGACTAAGAGAATGGAATTCTTAAATATTTTTGCACGCTTACATTCAAATATAACTGTACTATTATTAGCACATTCCTTTATACTCATCTATAGTGACAGGTTTAACTCTATTTATGCATGCAGACTAAAGTAAGTAAAAAAACTAGTTATGATTTCTGATAATTGATGGGGACAATTTTTAGGGCCTGTATTTTTTATTCGAGACACAATGTTATTTTGACGATATTAATAAAATGTAATAATACTCAAAAATGTGATAAATAGCTATAGGATCTCCACTTTCCCCCTTACTAGCGGATATAGAGTTATATTGTTTATATTATACTCATTATTTTAATTGAATTTTGAGAAATGGAAAGTCAAGAAAGGATACAAAATACTGAAAAAAAGTAAGTTTATAAAAATAAAACTGTACAATTTGATCAATTGCTAACTGTTTACACATGTTTATTGTACATGTAATTTGAGTGATTGATATTTACTATATCTATATATGTCGTAGTCATATAGTAAAATCAGTTAATCAGTCAGATTGTTTAGAACTGAGCCATTGCATGATCTGTCGGCAGTTCGAGTAGTTCATCTAATTCGTGTAGCTCATGAAATCTCATGCAAGCTCAGCTCATTAAATTTTATGAGAAACTTGTTTAACTGAGATTTACACCATCTTACTTACCGATTCGCTGTTTCCAGAAATGCCCAAGTGCTGTCATCTGATAGTATAAAGCTACGTGTCTTAATTATCAGACCTATAAATAAAGAGATAAATAAAGAAACATATTTAAGATGGTTTCTCGAACTAGCTAGTCGTATCAAGTATTTCAAATAGAATGCACGAACTGTCGGCAGATCATGCAATAACTCGGTTTTACACAATCTAAGTATATCACTATGACATTTACATTTTAGAGAGACAATAGTAAAATCACAAGCTAAGGGTCAAAAAGAGTATCGACAGAGAAAAAAGGAAAAGAAAAAAAAAGGAATTATACAAAATACAGATTTAGAAAAGTAGGTTACAATTTAATAATTTGATGCAATTGGTTACTGTTTACATGGGTTTATCGTACATGTGATTCAAGTGTTTTTCAAGCATTTTTTTTTACTATATTTATATACATTATAGAGAGACGATAGTGAAATCAGAAGCACAGCTTCAAAAAAGTATCGACAGAGAAAAAGAAATTTTACAAACTACAGATTTAGAACATGCTAAGGCGTTCAAATATACAAAGATAAATTTAAATCAAAGAAGAAACGTGTTGAACCTGAATCATTTCAATCATCGAAAGAAGATTCATTACCGACTATTTTAATCGAAAACAATGAAGAAACTGAAAAAGTAATTTTTAGTCAGTTTCTGAATAATTAAATTCAATCATCAGGTAATAATGAAGCTCAGCAAGTAATTAGTCCCAGTTCTCAATCATTCCATGCTCCATACGAGGAACATGATGAATGTTGCCAAATATCTTGTTGCATCATGACACAAACATTGCTGGCGACAGTAATTGCCTATTTTCATCTCTTATAAGAATTTTACAACTTCAAATATCTGCATCATTTCTTCGACAGCAACTTTATAATTCACCTTACTTAAATGCATGTCAAAAACCAATTACTTCAAGAGAAATACTTTGTAGTGGGTTTGAATATGGAGATTTAGATGGTTTATTCATATTTTCCAGAACATACATTTAAAATATTTGTGTGCACTTTCATTATTTTAATAATAATTCAAAAAGAGAAGTTGTGCGATTGTGTTGAATGCGCGAGGAACTTCGTTCCTGACGGGGTCCCCTGACCCCATGCGTTTTCTTTTTTTTTAATTCATATTCACGTACTATTCCACATAGTCCACGGGTCCACATAGTCCACATAGTTTCTTTCTATATCTAATGAGAATATTCTAGTAGTACATCAGTATTTCGTATAAAGTGTATATTTGTAATAGGATTTTCGCGTACCCGACTTTTTTTAATACCCGGGTGTCGGGTATTATTTTTTCATATCCCGGGTATAACCTGGGCATTTGCAATTTTTGCAGAAAAAGTTACAAATTTCTTATAATACTGTTTTATTCTATTACGAAAGAGTGAAGAAAGTCAATAAGTCACCTTAACTTATAGTACAATCAGTCACACAGTTAAACAATATTGTTCTCATTAACTGATTAGGAACTAAAATAACTCTTTACTAGAATAAATTCTGTTAATATTACATTAAAATAAATATAATATTACTCAATAAACTATCTTCTCTGACACAGTTGAAAATTAAAAATAAATTTCAGTTTTTCGATCTTTATATTATGTACTTTATCTAAATGTTTTAATAAAACATTTGTTGAAGAGCCTTTATAGGATAATATTTTTGGGCATATTGAACATTGTACTGATTTCTTTTTCTGTATTTTTTAAATATTTCCATTCTCCAGAAACAGGTCTAACCATTTTGCCTGCGAAAAGTATACCATTGTTTGGTAAAATTTTATAGGTTATCCACTAAATACAATTTTGTATTTATTTTGTATTAGTAATATTTTATTCAATTGCTCACTGTTCACCGTTTTAATCAAAGTCTAACGAAATAAAAACAAAACATGGCGATATAAACAAACCTAACCTCAAATTTTCTGCATTTTTGTGAGAAAGTCAACTTAAGAATTTTTGAAACTTAAGAAAGATTTGCTAAAGAAAAGCAAATTTGATATTATTTTTATATCCCGGTTACCCGGGTCTGACAATGAAATAGTACTCAGGTACTAAGAATTGCATATATGGAAAACCCTAATTTGTAACAATTAGTTCCAATCTATTTATCCAGATATGGTTTAGCCATCCTATTATATTCTGATTAATGAACTCTAATTCAGATCGAATTAAACAGCTGTAGTTTATGTAATACAATAGAGTACACAAGACTACACGAGATGAAAATTGTCTAGATAAGATAAGCTAGCTAAGATTAGCTTCTTCTATCTGTTATTTTTAAATACTCACGATACATTTTATGAAATTTATTGAATTGTTTTTATAGAGAATATGTGAGCTTGACTTGATGGTAGGTAGCGATTTAATAATGACAATTATAATTAAAAATAGTAGTAAATACATTACAATAGAAGCCTATACAACTCTTTTGAAATGATTTTTCCTTAATTATTAAAGACAGTTCAGATAGAAAAACAAATTACACGTTATCGAAATGTTGGTTAAATCCTTAAACAGAAGTACTTCCATTTGACGGTTTTAATTAATTTTTGTTTTTTATTGTGAAACTTGACGTGCGTCGACTTGAAGGAGAAAACCGCGCGTTGAACGGTTTATAGAGCTTTCATTGTACACAAAATAAGCGCTGGCTTTGTTCCACAAACATTTTCGAAAAATTAGCAACAATATTTTAATACATGTCAGTCAACGTGAAATAGCGTTTTCAATTTTAACTTCAATACTATTTTTTAGTAATCATGTTCTACGAATTGATTTAATATTGCTGATGAGTTTTAAATTGCCAATACAATCTTAAATAAAGTCTAGCCTTATAGCATAGACTACACAAATTTAGACTAGACAAGACTAGATTATACTAGACTAGATTATATTAGACTAAATTAGATAAAACTAGACTAGTATAGAAAAGTCTAGATCAGACATGATTTGAATATAAGGGTACAAGGCTGGACTATAGATGAAACTATATTTCACAGAGATAGACTAGTCATTATCAAACACAAACAAAAGACTAGACTAGACAAGATTAAATTACAAACCATACGAGTGGACTAGACCTGACGCTTAGTAAAGTTTACCTATGTATACTGATAATACTATGCTAGATAGACTAGACATAGTACTAGGCTAGACATAGATAGACAAGATTGGACAAGTCTAAATTCGACAAATTTATACTAGATTAATGAAACTAGAACAGACAAGAAGTAACCTCAAACAAGGCTAAACTAAAATGTATGAACAAGACAAGACTAGGTCGCAGTAAAACTAGTCACCACCAGTGTACAATCTAGATCTACAACAAGACCAGAAAAAAACTAGATTACTGGACTGGATTGGACAAAGTTAGACTATGTCAGAAATGACCATAATGGACAAGTTTGTAGTAACTTAGAGATCAGTCTAGTGATCTCTAAGTTACAAGATACAAGATACAAGACTAGAAACGACAATACAAGCCTAAACACAAATGGACAAAATTAAATTACATGACAAGTCTAGTACTATAGCTAGTACAGATAAGACCAGAGTGAAGATGATTGGATTATGCAAGAATTTATTAAATTGAATTAGACTAAGATATAGCAGATAAGACTAGAACGAAATTAAACTCCAGTTTAGATGGTAGAATTCATGGCATGAAAATAGTCTAGATAAAATAAGTTATGTAAGATTAGACTAGAATAGATTAGCTTTATCTATCAGTTATTTTTAAATAATTACGGGAAATTTTATGAAATTTATTTGTTGAAAATAATTGTTGAAATTTTATGAAACTGCTATCCATAGCAGTTAACTAGAGAAGATATAACATAATTATATTAAGGTTACATTAGGTTGAGAATACTGGACACAATAGAAGCTAGACAAGACAAGATAGAGAAGGCTAAACAGATAAACCTAGATATAAGAAAAGACTACAGTTAATGTATTAGACAAAACTTGACTGGATGGGACAAGACTATTATTATTTACCTTCATTGGCATTAATTATTCTTAGCTCTTCCTCCCAAGGATTTCCTCCCTCTCCAACAATACAACAAAATAAAAAATAAAACACAAAAAAAAAATTAAAAATTAAAAAAGAAACAAAAAAAAACTGAACAGAACTAATAACCCCACCCAAAAATACCCCAAATATTCAAACATAAAAAACTACACTTTACATTATTATTTACCTTCATTGGCATTAATTATTCTTAGCTCTTCCTCCCAAGGACTTCCTCCCTCTCCAACAATACAACAAAATAAAAAATAAAACACAAAAAAAAAATTAAAAATTAAAAAAGAAACAAAAAAAACTGAACAGAACTAATAACCCCACCCAAAAATACCCCAAATATTCAAACATAAAAAACTACACTTTAAAGAAACAAAAACATTTAAAAAAATCTTTGCCCGCACTAACTCACTAACAAAATTTCCCGCATTATGGGCCACCTGACTCGCTACCTGACTCGTCCATGTAAGCTTCCCAATCTTTACATTTATTTTTCTTCACTACTTCCCATGTTAGTCCTTTGCACTCTTCCATCCAATGTGCCCACCTGCCAGTACCCTCTCCGCATACGGTACACAAATTCACCCTTTCCTTCAGCCAGTACCTTCTTTCCTTTTCTTCGTTGCCGCACCGAAACCTGGCTATTCTACATTGGCTACCGCTGAACCCTCTGCTTTGTACTCCCGATTGTACCTGCTTTCGTCTATACGGCATTGACTAATCTGAAGCTCTATTTCCTTACTCCTTTCACCCAACAGTTTTTCAAACCTTACGCTTTCCCATTTCATCTTCTCTACCTCCTCTTTCGATCACCCAACTCGTTCATACATTTTTTCCATTCATTTCCCCATTTTGTTTCTCTAATCGTCCTTATAAATGTCGTTTCTTCCTAAAACTTTTGAACACCTCTTTCTTTCATTCCCTAACCTAGCCACTTTCCTTTCGTATCTTGCCAGTCTCACTGATGCTTCTACTGCAACTTTATAAACATTGGCTTCTTCAGGTACCCTGCACCAGGCTCTGCCAACATCACCAGGTGCCCTGGCGCACTCCTGTCTAGTTTCAATGCCCTTTATAAACTGAAGCTGTACTTTTTCTACTTGCTCTATCTCATTCATACCCCATATTTCCGCGCCATACAACAAAATACTCCGAACACACGCCTTCCACACTGTCATTTTTGCCACGAAACTCTCTTCAAATTTATCTTTCCAAGCATTCCAAAACCTGTTAGCAGCCACTCATGCTTTCTTACATATTTCTTACATTTTCATTTCATTTCAAGACTAAATTGGACTAGACCAGTTTTCTTCAACCTTTGTCATCCCGCGGAACCCTTCTGTGAGAATTTCCTTTTTATGGAACCCTCTGTTTAGTAGCACTTACGGGGATTAAGGGGGGGAATCGCATTACATGTTATGAACAAGGTTCGTCTCTGCTTTTCTTATAAAATTTTTGTAAATGTCTCATAATAAATAAATTTTCATTTATTCAAACAAAATTATAACTTCATATAAAATATAAAATATTGGTACTATACATACATAGAAATGAAATTATAATCAAAAGAAAAAAATCGTAAAAAAATTAATGACTTCGTTGTGCTTGTTTATGAATGCATAATTTATCAATATCTGGTTGGATCGGTGTTAATTAGAGACGCATATCATTTTCGGCATCAAGTCGATTTCTATACTTTGTTTTTGTAGCGACGTAAGTGGAAACGGATTTCTCACAGAGATAGGTTGTTTCGAAAGGCATCAATTCATTAACCGCGCGTTTGGAAAATTCCGGATATTCTTCCCTTAATTTTATTCAAAACTGGCCAATCCCATCCGGTCCAAATGTAAATTGTAATGCAGTGTCGGTAATTGGCAAGGTATCCACATTACAACACTCATTAATAGTATATTAAAGACGAGTCGGTCCTAACGGTGTAGTGTTGACGCTCGTGGTCTCATGTTAGAGCGCTAACTAACAAATATAGAGGTCCCGAGTTCTATCCCAGTGCCGACCGCATTTGTACCAGAAGACAAATGTGAAAATTTAATTAGCGCAATTTATAATAACAACTAGGTTTCTGGGCCCATAACTGAATGTGCGCAAAATACAATAGGCCACTAGTAGGTCGCAGTGGTTGAAGGATTAATACCGGGCATCCACATTAGATCAAATTAAAAAAAAAGGATGAGTTCAGTAAGCGCGATTGAACAAGTGCTGAGAAACGGCTTACGAACGAGTTTTTTTATAGTATTCTTTCTATTTTGTGCCCTTTTATGCCATTTCTAAATAAAAAAATCGCCGATACATATTGTGAAAATTGTATCGCACTCGGCGAGTGGGGGGAAATATTCGTAAAATGTCTTTAGCAATTCCGTTAAATGTTCCAAAATATGATTTTTTAAATTCTGGTCGATTGCAATATTATTGTTTGCCAGGAAATCATTTAAATTAGAAAAATATTCTGTATTACTTTTGGTGATACATTCCTCCCAATGCTTCATTTTCGATTTAATTGAGTTTACTTTGCTATTGACCTTAAAAACAGCAGTATTTTGTCCTTAAAGTGAAAGATTAACTTCGTTCATGTACGAAAATATATCTCCAAGGTAGGCTAGATTTTGAGGCCAATTAGTGTCATTAAGTTTTCCAGAAAACGGTCAGAACCTCTCCACTGGATAACCATCTTACTTCAATATGAAGAAGGAGATTGGTATGAGTTTCCCAGATAATCGTACAATAGGGCAAATACCTTGGTTTCAGGGGTCTGGATTTTTATAAAATTAACCATCTTAACGACCTCATTGAGAACTTCTGCAATTCTTTTGGTGTCCGCTTAACAGCGAGAGGATGACGATGAAGACCGCAATGGCTGCGTTTGATGTATGAAACTAGTTTCTATAAACGTGCTATCACGCCCTTTATAATACCAACCATAGCTTTAGCTCCATCAGTGCATATATGATGACATAAATTCCAAGAATTTGAATGTTTTTCAAAATATGCATTAATTAAAATAAATATTTCTTCACCTGTTATTTGAGTTGGCAGAGCTTTGCGCAAAAAGCATATCTTCCTGAAAATAGGATTCGTGTATGTATCTCACGAAAACTAACAAAATAGCTAATCCAGCGACATCTGTAGATTCGTCCATTTGCAGAGTGAATCTTTAGGATTTTTCAAACGACTTACTAGTTCCACTTCGCAGGCAATAGGACGAGGTCAATTTTGTTTGCAATTTTTTCACCGACCATGCATTTGATTGAATTTTTTATACAAGCTTTAATTAATTTTTCTGCAATCGTATGAGCTTCGCGCAAGCTAACTAAATAAGATGCTTTTAGAACATTTTTATTATTATCACGAACATACCTTTCAAATGCATTCTTTTTCTGCTGTAGTTCAAGACATTTTATTTTGAAATATTTTATCTTTTAAAGTCGGATGTTTATTTTCCAAATGACGCTTTAACTTTGCAGGATTTGAACTGCTATTGTTGACTACTTGCTCACATACCACACAAAACCCAATAGGCTCATTTTTATCGCCAATCCAGGTAAATCCAAAACTAAAATAATCTTCATCTTAATTTCGTTTTTTTCGGCTAGTAGATCCTGATTTATTTTCTTCTTTAATAATATCTGTCAGCTCCAATATTGGCGGAAAACTGGTGGAATTTTCAAGAGAGCAAGAAGCTTGTTCTTTCGATTTTGATTCCAATTTCCCAGTTTTAATTCAATCCTGCATTTTTTTTTCTAAAGGATTTTAGGATAGGTTAAAACAAAACTCAATTTATTATAAAATAATTAACTTACTACCGTTTGCATTTGTAAGACTTGAAATGAATAGTTACAATATGAAACTCCAATCGACACACGTGTTCCAGAGAGCGTCGCAACGCATCGTCTCTAGTTGTAAACGCCGCGCCGGTTAAAGTTCAGTTTTTTTAGCATTGATTCGTGGAACCCCTGGATGATTTAGTGGAACCCTAGGGTTCCACGGAACACCGGTTGAAGAACACTGGACTAGACTATACAAAAGTAAACTAAGCAAGACAATCGTTCACATCAGCAAGATTGACTTAAAAAAACCATACTAGATAAAGCCATACCATACTAGATTTGTTTCAAACCCCCCTGAAATATGCAAGATATAACATAAATATTATATTGAAATCAGGAGGGACGAGTAGTGACGACTATCTTCAAGAGAGCAAGGTAGATGTGGAGTTTAGGAACCCTTGTGTGTCAGTTTTAGAAAGTAAATTGGTGCATTTCTGCAAAACCCCCCTGAAATATTTTCTAAACCCCCCCCCCCGAAACTTAAACCTGGCTACGCCCATGACATGACTAGACTAGAGAGCATCAATTCGCTAATCTAAGATGTTTATGCGTAGACTAGACTTACTTAGATGGACAAGCCCAAACCAAAGTTGACTATACTTGCCGAGATTACAGAGTAGACTTCAAAAAGTAATACTCGACTAGAGGAGAATAGACTTGACGAGACTCGACAAGACTTGGATAGACAATACTACATTAGAGCAAAATAGGTAAGATTATTTAAATAAGAATATGGAAATTCACATAGTAAGTTTTCTCCCAACCTTATTTTACCCGTTAGTACAGCAAGCACACGCGGTCTAGAAGATGTCTGAACTTGGCTCTATATAAATTTGATAATGTGAAATGGCGACACATTTCCACTCCGATCACTCAATGAGTAAGTTGTAGTTTATATTTAATTTTAATTCAATTTGAGATTAGGTTTATGGATGTTCGCGAACGCGTCTATGGATGTTCATTTTTATTAATATTTATCAGGTTAAGTTTATTTAGTATTAGTATTTTTTTGCAACCCCTATGGTCCCTCATAGCTAAAGTAACCACATTTTTAATGACACAAAGCGGGACAAATGGGATGATATGAGAATTATAATTAAAAAAATATATATTTTATCTACTAACACACCAAAATGAACACGTTATTACATTGTTGTATGTGAAGGATGCCATTACTATATTAGTGTGTAAAAGTATCCAAATCGTGCGTAGAACTCCAATGTAAATCAAATGGAGTTTTATTTTTAAACGATTTCTGTTTAACAACAAACAGTATGGTAACAACTTGCGTCATTAATCAAAAAACATAGACGTAGTGGAAATAAAAAATGTTCTGATGTGCACTCGTAACGTAGAACGTAATCTTTTTACCAATAACGCCTCATCAAAAAAGATCATTCTCGAAAATATTATCTTTTGGAAAATGGTTACTAATATATTCAAAACATTTTCCCACATATTCCAATAAAATCTCCTTTCTTAATGTCACCCAATGAAAATTTCAGAACAAGATACCATTAAACGACTGGAATTTCTGAAAGAAGTCAGAAATTTTTCTAATAACTGCTTAGAATATCTTGAAGGTGACACTAAAAAAAGGAGATTTTGTGGGAATATGAGGAAAAATCTTATTTTATATATTACAGTACATTTAAAATAAAAATTGCAGATATTTTCTAAAAAGCGGGACATTTTTTAAAATCGGCGGGACGCGGGACTGTCCTCCAAAAAGCGGGACTGTTCCGCCAAAATCGGGACGTGTGGTCACCTTACTCATTGCACGAAAGTGCAGGAAACTATATCGTACTTGTAATAGTATTTACGCACAACTGCATCAAAATTGTTCCTTTACTTCTTAGTTACCAGGGCCGAAAATTTGACATTTCGCCCGTCAAAGTTTAACCGGCCCGTGGGCCTGTAAAATCATTGAAAAGCCCGCATCAAGATCTATCATCTTAAGACTTCCCAAGATGAAAACCCCGTTTCATATCGGTCTTTAGACTTGCCACCCAACACAGCTTCATTAGCTTCCATTAATATTTCGGAGGGAATTCAGCGCTTAGTTCCGAAATTATAATTTTTTTCCGAAATTTCCGAAATTTTTGTTTACAATAATTTTTATTTTTTTCCTTAGCAACAAATAACCTAAGTGACGAGCTCTGAATTTAAATCACCGTCGTATTTTTCGTCGTAACATCATCGTTTTTAACCATTTTTAATTAAATTTTGTAGGTTTTCTGCAGTTGTGCGTAAAACGTTGTACATGCCTTGGGCCGGAGGAAGATTACGCCCTTCGCCTCATAAAGGCCCACCTCAGTCGGGCCTCAAACTTCGGCTGCGTCCGTAATCTTACACCTCCGGCCCTCTTTATGTAAATAACTATTTTTTATGCTCTAAGTCATGAGTGAATTAGAGAACATAGTAATTTCTTAATTCTTTTCTTGTAAATGTAGACCAGAAATATGTAAGAATAGGCTGAACTAGACTGACCAGACTAAAATAAACATGCCTAGATTGGACAAAATATACGATTACACTAGACACGAATGTAGTATATGAGACAGAGAAAGGTAAATAAAATAAGATAAATAGTGCAATGAAGACAATATAATGCAGGCGAGTCAGTTAAGACTGGATTGTATTTTTAGATTATGATTATGTTTAGTTATGTTAGGTGATGTTAGGAGAAAAAATTATTTAAAATTGAATTGAAATAATTTATTCTATTCAGACTAATGTGTAGGTACAATTCTAGAGATTTGGATCAAAACTAAATTTCTATTGATCGTGTATGTGAAAATTGATCTGAATCTTAGTCTATCAGGTCTGAATTAAACAGCCTAGACTAGGCCTGGGCACATTTTTTTATGCGTCCCGCGAAGCATGTTATAAATTACTATAATTAAAAAACAATATCTATGTATAATAATAAAAAAAAATATATGTTTATGATCGTGTCCGGCCAACATATTATTTCACTGAGAAAGCAATTACATTTTTTTTATGCATAGTAAAAATCTAAAAATCACGAAAGTATGCCTTTTATATTTTATTGCATTTTGGAGCATCTCTCACTAAACCCCCTTTTCCACTTGGCTTTTTAGTATGTGCCACCCCGGCATCGCATATTTCGCATTGTTTTAGGGTGGGCAGCTCGGACGGTTAGTGTCGTTCTGGTTGAAAATGCCTCTGCCTCGGCGGGGAATCGAACCCCGGTCTCTCGCTTGTCGGGCGAATATGTTGTGCACTATACTACCGAGGAGGACACAGAAAAGTATGCCTATGATAAGCTTATTATGTTTACTCGGCTGGATGTTTACTATATTATCTACCTGCTACTAATCCAAAGACATATAGACACAACTATTAAATTATAATAAATTTTAATGCGGCCCGCGGTCTAATTTTCGTCCACATTGGGGCCCGACAGCCCAAAGATTTGCCCACCCCTGCTCTATACTGTAGACCTCTGATTCCTATAGATATTGAACTATTTCGCCTAATTTTAATAGATCCGGGTCCGTCAGATTTAGGAATTCAAATAAATATAAATTGTTTGCATAATTTTTCCATTTTGAATCTAATTATATATGCATTGATACCATAAGAATAAAAACATTAAACATCAATCAACTTTTTATTAAGGAATGTGTGACATTCCATTATAGTAATTTAAGAGATGTATTTGAATGTTCAGATAGTATTACTAGAAAAATGCAATTACCTTTACCAAAAAGGAAAAAGAGTATTAGCTTACAAAATAGCATTTTTGTGGCGTACAAAAATTTTAACAAGCAGCCAAATAACTTAAAGGCCTAAAAACTGGATGAGGGAGAACATGTTTATTACACAGACTAGTTTATTTTAAGATAGATACATGAACTGCCGTTGTTATTTTACAAACATTTTTGTTATGTTTTATATATATGTATATATATATATATACATATATATATATATACATATATATATATATATATATATATATATATATATATATATATACATATATATATATATATATATATACATATATATATATATATATATATATATATATACATATATATAAATATATATATATATATATATATATATATATATATATATATATATATATATATATATATATTAGGGTGGGCCAAAAAAAACTTTTAATTTTTTTTTTTAGCTACTACGAGAATATCGTTCATGATGACGAAAAAAAAATTATGGTAAAGTTTCAGCCCTTAATATTATTATTAAGAGGTGGCTCATTGTGATTTTTGATTTCCCATTTAAAAAACATAAGAAATTTTTTTGTTTTTGTTTCGATTTTTAATGCACTCGAACGAATAAATTTCTCGTGGAAATAAATACATATTCTTGTAGGAAATTTAACGATCTACAAAAAAAGTCTGATATGATTTTATGCTAAGTTGGCTCGTTTAAAAGTTATTCGCGGTTAAAGTCCAACCTCAAATAGTTGAGGATATCTTTTACAATTTCTTATACTCTATCACAAAATAATGACTCAAAAACATAAAATATCTTAGTCAAAATCAAACTAATTTTTGTTACAATTAGGAAATTATTGTCTGTGACTTTTAACTACTTGCAATAAATATTGCAACTTATTTATTGCAAGTAGTTAAAAATCACAGGCAAAAGTTTCCCAATTGTAACAAAAAAAATTTAGTTTGATTTTGAGATTAAAAAAATGGCAAGGTATAAAATAAACAGTTTTATTACAATTGAAAAATTATTGAAACATGATTCTTAATATTTTACATAACCTAACAGTCAAGTGCAAATAAAGCACTTATTAATTTTTCTTTTTTTTTAATTAGGTATGAAACCTAATTTATTTTTTTTTATTTAATTAGGTATGAAAATATCGATTTTTCTTACGATTATCGATGTTTTGTAAAAATTTTATTGTTTTATCAACAAAAACTCGATAAGATTTACGAAAACTAAGATATTTTATGTTTTTGAGTCATTATTTTGTGATAGAGTATAGGAAATTGTAAAAGTTATGCTCAACTATTTGAGGTTGGATTTTAACCTCGAATAACTTTTAAACGAGTCAACTTAGCAAAAAATCATTTCAGACTTTTTTTGTAGATCGTTAAATTTCCTACAAGAATATGTATTTGTTTCCACGAGGCATTTATTCGTTCGAGTGCATTAAAAATCCAAACAAAAACAAAATAACTTCTTATGTTATTTAAATGGGAAATCAAAAATCACAATGAGCCACCTCTTAATATTAATATTAAGGGCTGAAACTTTACTAGAATTTTTTTTTCGTCATCTTGGACGATATTTTCGTAGTAGCTAAAAAAAAGAAATTAAAAGTTTTTTTTTGGCCCACCCTAATATATATATATATATATATATACATATATATATATATATATATATATATATATATATATATATATATATATATATATATATATATATATATATATATACTAGGCCTATGTACAGGTAATTTGTAATTACCTCTATAGGAGTTAATATTATGTGTATATTTCTTATATGTGCATGAGTATATATGTAAAGTGACCACATTTTCATTGAGACAAAGCGGGGCAAATGCGATGAATTGAGAATTATAATTTAGTTATAAAAGCGGACCAATAATTAAAAAATATATATTTTATCTACTCACCAACCCAACACTCTAATACAAGGCTGATTAACCTGCGGCCCGCGGGCCGCATACAGTGCCTGTGTCGGCTTCCCTGCACTATGAAAACTACTCTACTGCCTCAAATTTCATAAAGGGGACCAATATACCCGCCTTACTCTGTGTAGCCCCTATACTCGAACACATAATGGTAATTTAGATATAGTTACAAAAAAGGTTGCTCATGTCTGCTCTAATATATTCGAGATATATATATATATATATATATATATATATATATATATATATATATATATATATATCTTCTGCTATAATATATTTAATATATATTATAGTCGTGTTTAAAAGTAACCAAATTGTGCGTAAAAATCTAATGTAAATCAAATGGAGTTCCATTATTAAACGATTTCCGTTTGTTATTACTATGAAAAACATAGACTTAGTGAAAATAAATTTTCTGCCGTGCAGTCATTGCGATTACAAAAAACTCGCACCTCATGCATTAGAGCCCTTCTTTACACACTTGTATCATAAACTACCATTATTGTATACATTCATATACTTGTCTATAAATATACAAAAAGGTTTTTTTTTATTAATTATTGGTAACTATTTGTAAAAAACAATAATTTGTAAATCATGATTTTTAATTAATTTAAATTTCTTATTAAAAATAAATATGATTTTCTTTCACTGTCAAATTTTTGATCCGAGAGAATACTCGGATCATTTATTAAAATGTCGTGAAATTTCTCACATGAATTGGTCAAATTATTTTTTTACGTTTAATACAGATTTTAATGTTCAACTGCATTTTTTCGGTTGTCCATATTTTATTGATACTAGAAAAAACACTTTTTTTGTTGCATTTGTTCCGGGAAGGGAGAGAGAGCGATATTCTAACATTTTCAAAATATTTTGAAAAGCTTAATAAACTCGGAACACAGCCTAAATATATAAATATATTCAACCTTTCCGGAGCTCTATAACAGGCACCTGCCAGTTTATACCTTCGTGGCACTCAACAAAAACCAGTTTTTTAAGTTCATGTGTTTCCGATACCTTAAGTGGATAGCCATCTGTACACGCGTTTCGAGATGTATCTCTCATCAGTACAGCTTTGCTTTTATAAACAACAATTTGTAAACCATTCACTTAATGTTGATAAAAGCTAAGCTATACTGATGAGTGATAAATTAAACCATTAAATGACCGGATTTTCTGAAAGAACTATGAATTTAAAAAAAAAATGCTTGGAATATCTTGAAGAATGGACAGTTCAATTGCAGGCTATTAAAAAGTTTAATTGGGGTAAAAAATGGAGATTTTATGGGAATATGTGAAAAAATCAGAATTTAAAATTTAAAAACATTTAAAATAAGAAATGCAGACATTTTCTAAAAAGCGGGACATTTTTAAAAATCGTCGGGACGCGGGACTGTCCTCCAAAAAACGGGACTGTCCCGCCAAAATCAGGACGTGTGGTCACTTTATTTATATGGTACTTATCTGCTTGAATAAATAAATAGACGTGAACTGAAAGCTTACAACAATAATAAGGACTCAATTGATGAATCAATAGTGTATATGGGGTTGGGTATAGATATAAAGTCAAGTTTAATTTCTTGGATACGGATCAATAAAACAAAAATTTTAAAATTAATATTTATTTCACTTGTGAAATAAAAGTATCCATGGAAACATATCAAAATAGCTCACACTTACGGGCTCCGTAAACATAACTCAAAATATTGACTTCGCTGATATTGTTTTTTTGATGGCAATCACAACTTTTCCCTTTTTTTTGTATAAATCGCTTGTTTTCTGCGGGAGTAGTCTTCCGCAATAGTGTCACCATTTAACAATAATTCTTCGCATGTATATATTTATGTCTAATAACACGCAAAATAATTAAAGACAATACTTTAAACGAAATTTTGACGTATGAATCAACAATTTTATCGTTGTCATGGCAACAACACAATCATAGCTGGACGACATACTTCTGGTAAGAAAAATACAGAAAGTGTTACTTTTCTTTGAGTTTAACTTGTTAAATCAACAGCAAAATTGAATAAAAGTTTGTATTACTCGCGAATGGTTTAACTCGCGAATTTAAATACAACGATCCGCTTCTATAATAAATAACTATTATATATAAGTGGGTTTAGTAATAATTTGACAGTTGAACTAACAATAAGCGGTTTTCACTATTGCAAGTTTTCCACCGATTAAGAGATGAGTTTCATTAAGTCATTTGTATTTCGTGTTAAACCCGTTTGTCAGAGAAGAAGAAAAGTTAAGTTTTATGGACTAATATAGGCTTTCAAGTTATAAATAAGTAAAGTATTTAATATATACAGATATTTTATAATAATAATACATGCTACTTAAAATTTATTGTTGCCCAATTTGTTTTTTATTGTTATGCATCCGTATAATACCGTCATAAAAGTAATAAAGTCTACTCATAATTAATAAACCCAGTGAAAATATTTGGAACCTTATGTAAATAAAATAAGTTATGAAAAACTATATTTCATTGAAAATCTGCATGAACGATATTTTAAAATATAATTAGTTTTATTTAATGAATTCCAAGAAAATTCAATCAAAAATGTTCATCTGAAGCAGGGTTATTTAACTATAACTATATTTAATTATATAAAACTTTGTAAGGAAATATTGTCACGTCAAACACGATAATGATAAACGAAAAAATGTTTGTACAACCTCTGACGAATATTATTTATTGAATTTTCTTGGAATTCATGGTTTCGTATAAAACTAAATAGGTGATAATTCACTGTTAATTCACAATCATCATCATATATCATAAGTTTCATATAAAATTAATCGATATGAACACTTATTTAGTTTTCTATAAAACTATGAATTCTAAGCAAATACAAATAGTATTCGAATGAAGTCGAATTACACAACTAATAATAATCATATATTTACTATGAAACTTTGTAAGAAAATATTGTCAAGTCTAATCGGTAAATAGTGTCTACACACTCTACAGTATCTAAATACACATCTTTAATCCGCATTATCTATAATATGCGCCATAAACCATCAATATTTGATTTTATACGTACCAAATATACATCATAGCTATGACTAGCCTATTGAATTTTTTTTAATTAATTGAATACAAACTTAAAGATAAAATTATGTAATTTTCGTATAATCATGATCTATGCATTAATATAATATTAGTTCTAGCATTGGCACGCATTTTATACAGACAATGCGTCGATTTCTTCATAGAATATACTTATAATTAATATCTAATTAATTCCTAACTGGACGCTGAGCGCACTAGCTAGCTGTACACTTCGTTCAGCAGGATGATTTGAATGACCGGCGTGTAACATTTGTTAGGGATAATTGTAATCGTTGATGTACAGCTCATTAAGGCCCTATTAGTCACGATAACGGTGCCCCTTTTCTTCGCGAAATTACTGCCAACTAATTTGCTTTTTCTGATTATTTTCAGGAGCAAGTTTTACATAGGTTGCCTAACAAATAGCTCTAATGCATCAATGTGCTTGTTCAGATCAAGTCACTTTATCCGCTAATTCTTAATTAATTTGATAAGCTTCCATATTCAAATTAATTTCAAATTCAAAATGTGATATGAATGGTTATGATGAAAGAAATTTTCTATAAAAATATCTTTGCCATTACTCGATAAAAGAGACTAGACAGAAATGACTAAAACAAAGCATAAGATAAGATTAGACTGGAAAGACCGATTAGATAGGGCTAGTCAAACCAGGTTAGACCCACATAACTAGATAAGCGAGACTAGACAGACTACACTAGATAAGCAATACTGAACTAGATATGTAAAACTGAGACCAGATTTTATATAGACGACTAGATACACAAGACTATATTGACAAGATTGGATAGAAAGAAAACTAGACTATACATACAAGACGAGACGAACAATACTTAATAAAAAAAGATAAGACCAGAGGAGAAAATATATACTATTAGGTAGACAACAGTAACTAGACTAGATAAGACTATACAAATACGATTAGATGGAAAGGACTGAAGTATTTTATTTTTACTCTTGTCTGTCTAGTTTTGTATGATTGGTACCGTTTGTCTAATTTTGACTGTCTAGTATTGCCGGTCTAGTCTTACCTGTCTACTATTACCTGTCTAGTCTTATCTGTTTAGTCTTGCCCGTCTAGTTTTATCTGTTTAGTTTAATCTCTCTAGTCGTATCTGTCTATTTTTGGTTGGCTAGACTAGTCTGCCAATACTCACCGATTAAATCTTTTAGACTACTTTAAAATCTTAAAGACTTTTTAATCTCTCTAATATCTGTTTGTGTTATCTAGTAAATATGAGAGGCCTTGCCTGTCTAATTTTGGCTGCATATTTGATATAACCAATTTTCTGTTTGTAAGTTTAACATTAAACTTTAAATTTGTTTTCATACTAATTTAGTAAAATGTAAGTAAACAAAATTTAAATTAATAACAATTCTCAATATTTAAACACTGACGACAATGAAAAGACAAAAAAACTTGCTTACTTATATCTTCTTTATATATTTTTCTATGAAGTAATTACATGAAGATGTAATTACATCTGCATGTTTCCTTTCAGTCGATCCTTTCAAACGTGAGCCGGCATTATTTAATTTCTTTCGCACAAATAATTAGTTATCAATGGGATAAACCGCTAAACGAGTTGCTGTACAAAATTATTATAAACAGATAATAAAATAATACATAGGCGGAACGAATTTTTTTGAAAGTCATTTGGTCTTGCGTCGATTTCTAGCTTTGATCTCTCAATCGATTCACTATTTTTTTCCACTCGACCACAATTCTATACCATCAACAACATATTTTCAAGTGTATTTGTGTTTTCTTAATCCTCATAGTTGATCTGTATTGAAAAATTTATATTTTGTTCTTTTAATAACTTAGAATGAAAAGCAATTTAAGACAACAGAGACAGGATAAGGCATACGAGATAAAACAAACAAGTCTAGACAGACTAGCCTAGACAGACAAACCCAGACAAACAACTGTAGACAAACAATTCTAGACAGATGAGAGTAGACAAGAAAAGCTATATATAATGAAAATATATATATATATATATATATATATATATATATATATATATATATATATATATATATATATAATGAAAATAAAATATTCCCGGACACCATTCACCCCGGTAAATCGAAGGAAACCCATATACCATTGCAAACAACACTAGGCAGACAATAAAAGAAACATAAGAGAAAACATACAAAACTGGATCAAATCAAATCAAATAATTTATTAATCTATCGATGTATAGTTTATACATATAAGATAAGTTACAGAGTTATAAGTAATAATACAAAAGAAAAAACATATTTACAAAAGAAAAAAAAGTAAATAAATAAATTACATTTTAACTTTAAATAAAAGAAAAATCACAAATTATTGTTCAATGATTTAAGTCTGTACAAGAAATTTATCTATTGAATAAAAACATTTTTTAAATTGGGAACTCTTTCTTTTTGTATGGTTTTTCTTTTTTAATTTCTGAAGATAACTATTAAGTATTTCGAGCCCCAGCCTATTAGGCGCTGTGCAGCAAATCGTAAGATTATTCTGATGACTACGTAGGTTGGACGCGTTTCTTGTATTAACGTTATGTATATCTTTGTTCGTAGGGAATTTAAATTTGTTTTTAATTATAATTACGTTAATAATTCTTTTTTGTGCTAAGAACGCCCTTTTTGTGACTGGAGATGATCCTCAAACTAAAATACCATATGCAGGAATATATTCCACTTCCGCATGGTATACTTGCATTTAAACTGATTTTCCTATTAGTTCCTTCACCCTTCTAATTAAGTATGCTTTCCCATTTAGTTTTTATTTAAAGCGTCTATCATGACATCCCATTTAAGATGTTCTTTGATGAATACACCTAGAAACTTTATGTTCTTGGCTCTTTCAAATTTGGTATTATTGATTCTAAGATCGATGTCATCATGATATTTTTCCTGTTTCCTGTAGAGCAGGGGTTCCCAAAGTGCGGCCCGCGGGCCAAATGCGGCCCCTAAAGCCCGTGAATTCGGCCCGCGATATCGATACGATATATAATATTTTTTATTTAACTATAATCTCTGAAGTAAAGATACAAATGTTACTATTTAATAGTTAAATGTATTTAAAACAAAAAAAACGTGGTTATTGTTTAGATTTTATTCCGTTTTTTTTTGGCCCGCCAAAAAATTCGGTAATATTAAATTGGCCCGCCTGAGAAAAACTTTGGGAACCCCTGCTGTAGAGTATCAACGTTTGATGGTCATTTTCAAGTGAAAAAGACTGTCAAATGTCGAAACTGTAGTCGTGAATGTAAATGTAGAAATTTAAATAACAGTGAATAATAAGTTATATCACATTTTTACATATTATAAGTGTGGTTAAAACATAGTAAAATTTTCAATTCAATCTAAATATATTAGTTTCCAAACCAACAGGAAAAAATATCAGGATGAGATCGACCTAAGAATCAATAATACCAAAATTGAAAGAGCCAAGAACGTAAAGTTTCTAGGTGTATTCATGGAAGAAAATCTTAAATGGGAAGTCATGACAGCCGCTTTATTAAAAAAGCTAAATGGGAAAGCATACCTAATTAGAAGAGTGAAGGAACTAATAGGAAAATCAGTTTTAATGCAAGTATACCATGCGGAAGTGGAATCTATTCTAGCTTATGGTATTTTAGTTTGGGGATCATCTCCAGCCACAAAAATGATGCACAAAAAAGAATTATTAGGATAATTACAGGAATAAACTCAAATATATAATGCAAACCTAAATTTGTAGAATTAAATACATTGTAATTAACAATGTAAGTATGAATTACCACGTAGTAACAGTCGCAACTATCCTATTCATAATATATTTAGTTTTCTGTAAGTTTAAATATAAGTTATTGGCAGCATATGTGCTGCAATTTTTGATAATATATTGTGTGTCGTGTGCTTCGTTTCTTGTATTGATGAACCTGAAATAGTTACACTAATATCGTCAGTGTACATAGTGCAGAAATCGGATCCGATATAATGTATAAGGTCCGCTATGTAAATGTAGAAGAGTATTGGAGCTAAAATTGTTCCCTGTGGACTTTTACATATTGATTCCGGTTAGATTTATATATATATATATATATATATATATATATATATATATATATATATATATATATATATATTATATATATATATATATATATATATATATATATATGATTGGAACCATCAATCAATCAATTTCGTGTTGAGCAACCCAGTCTTGACAGAACATTTTCCCATATCTACTTCATTAATTATTTTTGTATAAAATTGCTCTATTGCTGTTGTTGTTGATTTGTGTTTACAAAACCATGCTATTGTGAAAGAATTATTTTGTATTTTGCAAGGAATGCCGATAATTTAGTTTCCATACAATATTCTAATATTTTAGCCACGACCGAAATCATTTCTACTGATCTATAGTTGTTTAACGAGGTTTGGTTTCCCTTTTTGTGTATTGGTAGAATCATGGTTGTTTTTAGAACATCGGGAAAATTTTCTGTTCTAAACGAGGAATTGAAAAACAATGTTTTTCAATGGTAATTTCAATGGTAATGGAATTAATTTTCTAGCAAATTCTTTAATTATATTGCAGGGCAGGTCATCCGGTCCTGCCGATTTTATATTTCTTAATTTGTGAAACATTTCCATAACTTCAGTACATGTAAACTCTTGAATATAATACTGTTGATTAAAGTAGGAATATGGGAATTTGAAATTTGATGAAAGAAATTATTAAAGCTTGTTGCTACCTGTGCTTCGTTACATATGGTCTTGTTACGTTCCATTACAGTTATGTTTTTTTTTTTCTATATATTTATTAGATAATTCGTTGACTGTGTACCACAGAGCTTTTTGCTTATTGGTTGCATTGTGTATTCTGTCATTATAGAAGTTTCGTTTTGTCAGGTTTATCACTTTTTTATGTTAATAAATTAATAAATTTTGTTGCTAATATCGGAATATATTTCTGTAAAAGTTATAAATCTTTTAATTCACTGCTAGATCTTCTAATTTCGTCGGTTATTCTTGTTCTATTTGTGGCATTTACTCTATTCATGGGAGAGAAAATGATATTGTTGTGTTTTTATGAATTCCTTTGTTTTTTTATTGCAATCTTCTACGGACAAACTGCTCTCCAATGTTTCTTCCGTTAATACTTTAAATTTTACATGAAAAATTATACATGAAAAACATATACATGAAATTTTTCTTTGTTAATTGCACTAAAGTTTCTAATCATTTTGTAGTGCTTAGTTGGATAGTTTTCCATGCAGTAATCCCCTGAGTATCTTCCCTGAGTAGTATTAATCTGTGGTCCGATAATGTTGTGTCAAGAACGGAAGCACTTACTGTGCAGCTGCGGCGAGTAAATACGTTATCTATTATGCTATTTGAAGACGGTGTAATTCGTATAAAGTCTTTAATCTGTGGTTCCAATGCATAAGATAGCAGTAAATGTATCAAGTTGTGTTTTTCTTTAGATTTTTTCTCAAAATGCAGCAGCGACTTTTGTATATATATTGTATTGTATATATATTGTAATCATTGCCGTTTTAGCTTTTCCCTTTTTAATATTTCTACTCCGCATTTCTCGGTGTGTTTTTCCAGCGATGTCAGATTTGATTATTCTTTAGTAACTATGTTAGGCTTAGCCCAAATAGCTCCTCCACCTCCAGATGAGCTCTTACGGCAGAATGAGCTGACCAACAAGTAGTTTTCAATATAATATGTATATTAATAATATGTGTAATATGCATAATAATAATATGTATAATATGCATAATAATAATATGTATATTAATTTAATAGTATTTTCATTGAGCCAAGTTTCGGCGAAACATATAAGTTTAGGATTCATTTCTGATGTAAGAAATTCTAATTCATTCACTTTTTGCCTCCTACTCTGTATGTTGATGAATGCTAGCCAGTTGCTAGTCAGATCTTTATGGCTATCTAACAATAAGTAAATCCCACCCAGATCCTGAAATTCCTAATGGAATCAGGATTATAGGAGGCGCTCTAAATGGGTAAGTACACCAACACTTGGAGGAGGAGGGTGGGGTACAATAGATCTATAAAGGTCGCAGTACAAGTCGTCACCACCATATCTACAATCTAAAATCTACAACAATAAGTAAGATCTAAGTATCTCTCGTAAGACGATATGTATACAATGATTTCCTAGAAATTATAATCTTTGAAGAAAAGATACAAATGTTACTATTTAATAATATCAAAATCTTGAAACTCAAAAATATATAAATAATTATCTAAGTGATATTTTATTATACTGTTATTTAATTTTAACAGAAAACAATTAACACAGGCATGTTTTGGCCAGGCTTCTGGCTGTTGTAAAAGCTCTGAGTATTCAAATGGTGCAGATATTTTAAATGATGATTCTTCTTCCGGTCTTGTACCCTGCAACTTCTTACAAATAATAGATTCAATGTTTTTTTCTTTTAGATAATTTACAATGTTTGATTCTTTTTGGGTTGGGTCCAGTTTAGAGACATGTAAATGTATCTATTTGTCGCTTTTATTACAGTCGATTCAGCATTTCCATATATAATTTTGGATTTTCTATTTTTCTTTTTTTTTTGTACCTGCCATTCATTCTTATCACTTGCTTTTTTCCCTATCAGATGGTTCTCCGTCGCACTGCACTACATTGGTATCGTTATCTTGTATTTTTTTGCTTAGGAATCCTTTTCGGATTAATTTTAATCTCTTCTTCTGGCTCGGTCTTATCATCTAGTATCTGTCGTTTTTAATTTTATATTCATCACGTTGCAAATTATTAAGCAATTACATAGAGGAATAACAGTCGAGGGATAGAGAGAACTACACTCTATAATCTATAGTTAGAGCCTGGACAGACAAGACTAGCCAGAGGAAACTCTACAGACGAGAATAGATAGATGGCGCCAGATAGACGACAATAGACAGACGAGACTAGACAGAGGAGACTAGACAGACAAGACTAGTCAGTTGAGACCATACAAGCGTGTTTAGATAGATGAGTTTAGACAGACGGGACTAGACAGGCGAGAGTCGACAGGCTAGAATAGACGGACGAGGCTAGACAGGGTAGACTACACAGACGAGATTAGATAGACAAAAGTAGACACACGAGAGAATACAGATGAGACTAGACAAATGCGACTAGACAGACGAGATTGGCCAGGAGACTGGTGGAAATTATGAAAACTAAAATTGATGAGGAGAGAACAGAAAAGCTAGCCCAACGGAAAAGACGCAGAGAAAAGACGCTAGATAGACGATAATTCCAAAACCTACAACTAACGCTTTCCAGTTAGAAGCTATGCTCAGGTGATCCCGAACTGGTTAGAACTATGACAGCAATGGGAAGATAACAGGAGTACAGAAAACTTCTCAGGAATAACCGGGGTATTAGGAAAATGCTTCTCCTTCCGCGAAATATAAAAAAGACAGGCGAGACTTCGCAGACGAGAGTAGACAGACGAGATATTGCCTACGAGACTAGACAGATGAGACTTGGCAGACAAGACTAGAGTCACAGTTATATAAATTTCTACATATATCACGACTTAAGTTTCGACGTTTGAACGTCAATTTCAAGTGAAAAATGACCGCCAAACGTCAAAACTTAAGTCGTGATATATGTAGAAATTTATATAACTGTGAATAATAAGTTTTATAACATTTTTACATAGTATAAGTGTGGTAAAAACATAGTGAATTTTTCAATTCAATGTAAGTATGTAAGTAATTACCACGTAGTAACTGTCGCAACCATCCGTTTCATAAAAAAATAGACGAGACTAGACAAACTAGACTAGACCGTCGAGATTAGACAGACTAGACAGGCAAGATTAGATAGACGAAATGAGACAGACGAGATCTTTTTAATTTTAAATTATTTTGAGGAGGGAAAATATATACTTTAAATTCGTTAGGTATATCCCCCAGGAGGGAACCCCGCGGAGTGTTGTGTGACTCTCGTCTAGATGTTCGAGACGGATATACCCACTAAAACAGCTTCTCTTTTATCTTCTTTTGATACCCTTCCTACGGGAACATCCTTATTGGTAATACTGCATAAGGTGTTTTTTTTAGCCATGTTTTCTTATTCATTTATTTTCTTAGCGGCTTCCTTTTCTCGTTATATATCTTTCTCTCGTAATATATCTGTGGTAAATTCACTTATAGCCTTCCATGTTTCGAGATTTCTCAGCATCTCTCCTATCAACTTTTCCGGGTCACGCTGGCAATTCACTGTTGCTACCGTATTTTGTCGTACCACATTCCATCTGTGATACATAATTAAGGTGTGGTATGCGTCGTCTTCAACTTTTTTGCATTGTGAACATATTGCACTTTCTCTCAACTTGAACCAATGTAGATAGGATCTGAAGCATTCGCGACCAGATATCATTTGAGCCAGGTAGTAATTTTACACCCCATGACCTCGTTCCGTCCAGATCTTACCATCAGCTATGAGTCTATATGTCCATCTGCTCTTTTCCAAAACAGTTTGCCATCTCCTGAAAGTGTCTTGTCGAAAACTATCTCGTTTCCCATGTCGGTCTTCATACTTCCGCTTCTCTTCACCATGAGAAGTTCAATAGGAATGACTTAGGCTACCAACATTAGAGCATCCGTGTAAGTTGTTCTGTAAGATGAACTTATACGTATCGCCATCATTCTCTGCACCCTAATTATATTATTTCTCCACTGTTGGTACTTTAGTACTTTTGTACATATTGATGCCCCGTAAAGCAAGATAGGTTGCTGAGATAGGTTGCAGACGAGACTAGACAGACGAGACTAGACAGACGAGAGTAGACGGACGAGACTAGACAGACGAGACTAGACAGACGAGACTAGACAGACGAGACTAGACAGACGAGACTAGACAGACGAGACTAGACAGACGAGACTAGAGAGACGAGACTAGACAGACGAGACTAGACAAACGAGACTAGACAGACGAGACTAGACAGACGAGACTAGACAGACGAGACTAGACAGACGAGACTAGACAGACGAGACTAGACAGACGAGACTAGACAGACGAGACTAGACAGACGAGACTAGACAGACGAGACTAGACAGACGAGACTAGACAGACGAGACTAGACAGACGAGACTAGACAGACGAGACTAGGCGGACGAGCCTAGACAGACGAGACTAGGCGGACGAGACTAGACAGACGAGACTAGACAGATGAGACTAGACAGACGAGACTCAAAACGGAAGGACAGAGGGACCGCCAGCGATGGCATTACTGCCTCTGCCCACCCTTCGAATAAAAATACAACAGTATTTACACGAAAGTAAAAAAAATAAAGCAACATATGCTATACAATAGCATTTACAATTGCGACAATTACAACACAAGTAATAAAAAAAAAAAACAAAAACAGAGACAAACAAAAAAAAACAAGAAAAAAAAAAAAAAACTCTACCGCCCTTGTTCCCACACAGGCAACTCCTTAGCCCGCATGACTGTGGCCGCGAATCGGCTTAAGGCCGCCCACACGCCCCGCCCCACCTCGCCGGCGAGGCCACCCGCCACGGCTTCGACCGTGACTTCCCGTTCCAGGGCCGACGCCAGGGCCTGTCGCTCCTTCTCCCAACGCGGACACGCCACGAGAGTGTGCTCCGCGTCGTCGCGCACGCCCTCTCCACAGGATATGCACCTGTCGTCTGGGGCTTTCCCAATCCTATGGAGATACGCTCGGAAGGACCCGTGTCCGGGAAGAAGCTGGGTGAGAAAGTACGAACCCGCCTCATCCAGCCCTCGCCCCATCCACCGAATTAAATCAGGGATGAGACGACGAGTCCACGCGCCGTTTCCGCCCCGTGACCACCTCTCCTGCCAGCAGGCAAGTAGTTGCTCCCGAGCAGCCCTCCTTGCCTCCCCGCGGTTCCCACCAGAAGTTCTTGCGTCCCTCACCGACGCGCGCTCCATAACAAGGAGGTCCGCGGGAGGAATCCGTGATATGACCTCCACGGCGTCACTGCTAACAGTGCGGTAAGCCCGGGCGACCCTGATAGCCACTGGGCGTAGTGCCCGTCGCAAACGCTCCCTGTTACGAGCGTTACCCCTCACCGCCGTTGCCCACACCGGTGCCGCGTATAGGAGTCTACTAGTGGCCACACTGGCCATAAGCCTCCTCCTACCCTCACCAGGCCCGGAGGCCCTCGGCATGAGACGCGCCACCTGTTGTGATGCGCGTGCCGCGTTGCCGGCGGCATGGCACACGTGTAATCCCCACTGACCCGCCTGGAGGATCACACCGAGGTACCGAATCGACCGTTCGACCGGTATCTTCTCTCCCAAAATTTCAATCTCCAGAATGCCTCTGCCTGACCTTCTAGTGGAGAGCAGGGCCGCCTGTGTTTTAGAGGCGGCGAGCTGAAGGCCCGCCGTTTCCATCCACTCCCGAACGAGTTCCCCCGCGCGCGTGACCCTGAGACACAGCATATCCCAGCACCTGTCTGTGAAGACGAGTGCCAGGTCGTCTGCATACGCCACAATACCCACCCCTGTGGGCAGTAACCGTCTCAGCGTCCGCAGAAGGCCGTCATAGGCGACATTCCACAAGAATGGTCCTAGAACCGATCCCTGCGGAACCCCGGCAGACAACCCCCGCTCACGCCAGTTCTCCCCCTCGCGATAACTGATGGTTCTGTCGCGCAGGTAATCGGCAGTAAGCCTCAGCAACGTGTCCGGTAGTTTCCAACGGGCTAGGGCCTCAATAACGAACCACCATTGTACCGTGTTGAAGGCATTGGCGACGTCAAAGCTGACGACCACACAATGCCCCCTGGTGCGGTACGGTCCGCTGTTGGCCCCCTCCGCGACACGAAGGACAGCCCGAATGGCATCCTCCGTCCCAACCCCTTTACGGAAGCCGAACTGTTCCGGAGCGAGTCCGCCCCCTTGCTCTATAACGGCTTGTAACCGCCATAGGAGCAACCTTTCCAGAACTTTTGCCCCACCGTCCAGCAAACAGATCGGTCTGTACGCACCAGGCGTCGAGGGATCCTTACCCGGCTTTGGAATAAGGGCCAAAATTGCCTTTTTCCAACACCTGGGAAACACTCCCTCTTCCAGACATCTGTTGCAGACGTCGGCAAGTCCTTCGAGGTCCCCCCCTGCTGCCAGCCGGAACAGCTCGTTAGGCAGCCCGTCTGGGCCGGGTGCCTTTTTCGCGGGTAGTGAGGCTACCGCTCTGCGGACTTCATCCACGGTGAAGGAGTCCACCGCAACGTACCGCCCCACGACAGCGCGTCCCACCCCCCTCGCCGTGGCGGGGAAAAGGTGCTCAACCACAGCTTCGGTTCCACCCAACACGCACGCGTCAGGACCCTTCCCTCGGTGCCCGAACCGACCGGTGACTATGCGGTACGGCAAGCCCCACGGATCGCGGTCGACCAGAAGGCAGAGTTCCTGCCACCGCTGGGATTTGCTCCGCGCAATAGCTCGTCGAAAACTACCACGGTCCTGTTTCGCCCGCTCCTCCGCAGCCTCACATAGCTCCCCTCTGCGCCGCGCCCTCTGAAGTTGACGCCTAGACGCCACCGCCACGCGTCTCGCTTGCGCCACTTCAGGCGTCCACCAATAAACCGGCTTCCGCCCCCCTGAGGACAGACGTCTTTGAGGGACGCCAGCCCTGCACGCGTCAACCACCCTGTTCACGAATGCCCCGGTAAGATCCTCCGCGGCCAGCCCGTGCGGTGCATTTCCTCGAGCCATCTCCCGAGTAATAGCTTCCCGGTCAGCTCTCCCAAGTATCCAACGAGCGCGCTGCTCGCGCGGCTGCCCCTCGATGGCTTTACTGTCCAGGTGAAAGGAAACGCATTGGTGGTCGCTCAGCGACTCCCAATCGTCCCTAACCTGCCAATCCCTGACTCTTCCCATCAGTCCCTGCGATGCGAACGTCAAGTCCACGATTGATGTTCGCGGACCTCTCCTGAAAGTCGGAACCTTTCCCCGGTTGCAGATACCGAGGTCCAGTGCCGACGCCCAGTCCAGGACCATCCTCCCTCTCGCGTCCGTGACGTCGCCGCCCCATTGGATTCCCCAAGCATTAAAATCGCCCCCAATAAGGAGCGCCTTCCCGCTATGCGCCTGGATGGAACGCGCCACGCCGTCCAGGCAGTCCGCAAAAACCTCATCTGGGTTGTTGCGGGAGAAGT